>CM031239.1:421584040-422052747 GCA_018340775.1 Taxus wallichiana var. yunnanensis | reverse complement strand
GATCCATCTTTAGAGGGATGGAGCAGAGTCCAGTGGAGGACCGAGGAGCAGAAAATCCATGTTGATTTAGAGACAATCACCTAAGAGCTATTTGAGGAGCGTTTCAGGAGCAGGTATTTGCCTAGGAGGTTTATACACCAGCGGATAGATTTGAGTTTCATGACCTCCATCAAGCATCGATGGATGTAGTTGAGTATGAGATTCAATTTATGGATCTACTCCAATTACATCGACTATATACGGGATGAGAGGTATGGATTCACGGAGTTCATCGGGGGCACGAACTTGGATTTGGTTGGCGCGATGTGCATTTACTGCCCACAGACATTAGTAGAGACCATGGAGAAGGCCTATATTGCAGAGGAGACACGGGGAAAGATGCAGCAGGCTAGAGACAGAGTTTAGAGCCATATCCAGTAGATGTAGGATTGTAGGTCAAAGGGGTCGATTCCCCCTCCACAGGGTGGACAGAGTTTAGGACAGGATTCTTTTAGGCCAGCATAGTAGTAGCAGCCGTAGCAGACCCACCCACCTTACAGACCCCCTCAGAGATTTGATGTACAGAGAGGGCGGAGTATGGGGCCTCCTCCTAGGGGTCCTGCCAGGACATAGGGTGTACCGAGAGCTCAGTCAACAGGAGCCCATCAGCAGAGACCTCGATAGTCCATATCTAGATTGTCAGGATCCATAGCTCAGACATCTAGAGTACCGGCTGGAGCTGCATCCCACTGGAGGGGACCAGATAGTTGTTATGGTTGTGGTGTTGTTGGACATCATTGGAGAGATTTCCCACATAACCCTAACAAGGGTAAGATGCAGAGCTCAGAGCCTACGGTTGAAGATATGGCACGGAGTCATCGGATCTACGTAGCAACGAGAACCACTAGGCTGAGAACTATATTACCATGATTGAGACAACAGGTAGTATTGGTGTTATTTTCACCTCTATATTATTTGATTCCGGTTCTTCTGATTCATTTATTGCACCATCCTTAGTAGAGCGTTGTAGGCTGGTGGCAGTTAGGCAGGGCCGCAGTTGGGACATTGAGATGGCTTTTGGAGTAGAGATTTCTATAGACTCCCTAGTTAAGGAGTGTGTAGTGGATTTGAGACCCTTCACCACTACTTCGGATCTTTGAATCCTTCCATTAGGATCTTATGGTGTCATATTGGGCATGGATTGGTTGTCTTCTCACAGAGCTAGAGTAGACTGTTACCATAAGACTATTGCTTGCATAGATGATCTTGGAGTGGAGTTAGTGATATCAGGAGTTAGGAGGGCGTTTCCATTCACACCATCTCCGCTATGCAGCTTAAGCGGTGTACACGATGGGGTTGTCAGTTGTTTGCTGTTATGGTTAGTGATAGATCAGAGGATGAGTCAAGTGGACCATCCCTCGATGACCATCCCATCTTGATAGAGTTTGCTGATGTGTTTCCAAGGGAGCTACTAGGGTTACCTCCCCCACGTGAGATAGATTTCCATATAGATCTAGTTCCAGGCACAAATCCTATCTCATGAGCACCCTATCGGATGACTACTCCTGAGCTATGTGAGCTCAAGTTGTAGCTTGAGGGCCTTCTAGCAAAGGCCTAATCCATCTTAGTGTATCCCCTTGGGGTGCACCGGTGATCTTTGTGAAGAAGAAGGATGGATCTCTTCGGTTGTGTATTGACTACCATCAGCTGAATAAAGTAACGATCAAGAATCGTTACCCCCTTCCACGCATTGATGATTTATTTGATCAGATGAAGGGGGCTATAGTTTTCTCCAAGATAGATCTTAAGTCAGGGTACCATTAGCTTAGGATTACAGAGGAAAATATTCATAAGACCACGTTCCGTACGAGATATGGCCACTACGAGTTCACAGTGGTACCTTTTGGGTTGATGAATGCCCCGTAGTGTTTATGAGTTTGATGAATGGGGTATTCAGGAACTTTTCTAGATCACTTCATGCTCATATTCCTTGATGACATTCTAGTTTACTCACGCACATGTGAGGAGCACGAGGAGCACCTTTGCCAGGTTCTTCAGTGTCTTCGCGAGTAGCAACTTTACGGGAACTTGGAGAAGTGTGTGTTCTTTCAAACTGAGGTGCAATATTTGGGCCACATTATTTCTAGGGAAGGTATCGTAGTTGATCCTTCCAAGATTAGATCCATTATGGATTGGCCAATACCCACTACTGTGATAGAGGTGCGCAGCTTCATGGGATTAGCAGGTTACTACAGGAGATTTGTTCAGGATTTCTCTCGGATTGCGCACCCTATCACTTCTCTTCAGCTGAAAGGGAAGAAGTTTGTTTTGTCGAACAGATGTGAGCAGGCCTTTAGGACACTAAAGGAGTGTCTCACTACAACACCTATTCTTGTAGTACCAGATCCTCATGGTGAGTTCTATGTTTGCACAGATGCTTCTTTGGTAGGCCTTGGAGGAGTGCTGATGTAGGAGGGCAGAGTTGTGGATTTTGAGTCTCCTAACTCAAGGATTATGAGCTTAATTATCCAACTCGGGTCTTGAGCTTGTGGTAGTTATGCACGCCTTAGTCCGATGGAGGCATTTTCTTCTTGGTTATAGATTCACACTCAGGAAAGATCACTTGAGTCTTTGCCACCTCTTCACGACCCAATCTAAACGCTCGTCAGTGGTGTTGGATGGAACTACTTTTTGAGTATGACATGGAGATAGAGCATGTGAAAGAGAAGGAGAATGTGGTTGCAGACACCTTGAGTAGACAGAGACATATGAGTATGGCCACTTCAGTAGGCACAATTTGTGGAGTAGGATCCTTCAATAACTTCCTCTTGATAGTTTCTACATGGCAGTGAGAGCAGAGATCGAGTCCCAGAGGCCCCTTGAAGGGAAGTTTGATGGTTTCTCAC
This sequence comes from Taxus wallichiana var. yunnanensis, assembly GCA_018340775.1. Lineage (NCBI taxonomy): Eukaryota > Viridiplantae > Streptophyta > Pinopsida > Cupressales > Taxaceae > Taxus > Taxus wallichiana. Next base: position 422,049,862 of record CM031239.1, on the reverse strand, counting down.
TAGAGGAAGATGGTCTTCTGAGGCACAGAGGTCAGATTTATGTTCCCATACATGGAGACTTGAGACATGACATTTTGTCATAGGCTCATCGTGTGCCTTATTCAACCCATCCCGGGGTAAAGAAGATGCACACCACCTTGAGACAGTTGTGTTTTTGGAGAGGAATTCAGAGAGACGTGGCCTTGTTTGTGTCACGTTGTTTAGAGTGCCAGAGGGTGAAGGCCGAGCATCAGCATCCAACTGGCCTTCTATATCCTCACGCCATACCGGAGTGAAAATGGGACACCATTTCCATGGACTTCATAATTGGGTTACCTACGTCGATACGACCATGATGCCATCATGCTCACGGTGGATAAATTGATGAAAGTAGCTCATTTTTCTCCTCCCATTTCTGGACTACCATGTAGTATGCCCTCGGGATTAGGATTAATTTCAGCACATCTTATCACCCTGAGACAGATGGACAGAGAGAGAGGGTGAATCAAATTTTAGAAAATATGCTCAGGATATACGTGATGGATCATCAGGTGAGATGGGAGGAGTACCTGTACCTGGTGGAGTTTGCCTACAATAATAGTTTCCAGAGTTCTATAGGCATGGCTCCTTTTCAGGCATTATATGGTAGAGAGTGTAGGACACCTCTTAGTTGGGACAAGATTGAGGACAAGGTTTCCCTTGGGCCAAAATTATTACAGGATATGGAGCAGCAACTTACCTTGATCAGACAAAGATTACAGGAGGCACAAGATAGATAGAAGAAGTATGCAGACCAGCATAGGATAGATCGTAGTTTTGAGGTGGGCATGAAGGTGTTTCTTCATTTTAGACCGCATAAGAGCCCTATCCATTACGGAAAAGGTTCTAAGTTTTCTCCTAGGTTTGTGGGTCCCTTCGAGATCTTGGAGTGCCTCGGTCCCCTGGCCTTCCGTCTAGCATTGCCACCTAACTTGTCTCACATCCAAGATGTGTTTCACGTATCTATGCTTAGGAGATATATTTCTGATCCTTCTCACGTGCTAGATTGGACCGCATTGTAGCTACAAGATCAATGGTAGGTGATGGTGGAGCCTGTATGCATTATAGAGTGCAGGACCTTGGGCCTTCACGGCAGAGAGATTGATCAGGTTCGGGTCTAGTGGGACAGATATGATGAGACTACAGCTACTTAGGAGGATGTTACTTTGCTACGAGGAAAATTTCCACACCTTTTCCAGTGACTTCCAGGAGGAAGTCGAGTCTAAGGGGAGGGGGATGTAGTGCCCACTTCCCTTCGACACCATTTTGATTTGTTGTTTTCGATACTGGTTACTTCACTTATGGATTTATTATAGCTTCTTTGATTTAGCATGTTAGTAGATATCATAGACACTGAATTGTTATTGATTTGATCCTTATATGATGCATATGGTCTACTGGAGACATTTGATGATGATATTGGTATACTTTTGACATGGTTATTTATCTTTAATTCTGACATGTGATATATTTAGTCATATTGGGTAGATCTTGATAATTGGATTAATGTGATGATCGTTTTGACATAAATGAAATGTGGAATAGAAATGTGCTAGAAATTGTAAGTGATATCGTATTTGCATAGATGATAGTAATTCATGTATAGTTGATTTTAGATTATATTGTATATTTGGCATGAATGTTTTAATGTGGCCACGAGGCCGAAGGAGGTATTCTCTATTTTACAGGTATATTATATTCACAACAACATCGGGAGTGGAGACCAACCACATCGGAATTCGAGAAGAATCCAACTGGGTCACCATGCTAACATGTAATTGTGTGTGTTAGAATTATTTGGTTAGGGGAAAATTGTGACCTAGGGGTCATGTGTTGTTTTGTTTTAATTTTCCCTTTCTATTATGTTAGTATGTGTTTCCTCTTAGTAAGTGAAATTTTACTTGTTTTATTATTTATATTTTTGGATTGGTGTTTACCCCTTTATTAGTCATGGGTTGTAGTGTCTTAATTAAGTTAATTTGAATTTGTTTTAAACTAATTAAAAGATGTGACCAAAAAAGAGTTCATTTATTAGGCTTGATTTACTTTGGATTTTGTGTTGAGTGATGTGTGTTTGAGTTTTGAGTGTAGCACAATCTACCCCACAAGGGAAACTCGAATTTGGCTTTAGAGGTAAAATTTGGAAGCTTGTGGGACAAGTCAAACTTGTCCCACACCTCTTAAATGCCCATGCCAACCCTACCTATGGGTTGGGGAGCCAAATTTAGGATCTTTTAGGTGTGTTGGGGGGATAAAAAGGTAAAATGTTAATTGCACTTCCTTTCAAATATTTGATTTTGTCCTTTAAGGGGAGTGGGATTAGATGGAGTGTGTAAGGTGCTTGTCATTCCTCTATTAGAAAATATATTTTAGTGCTCCATTTGTATGTATGGGTGAATAATAATTACATGTGTAATTATTATTATGGTAAATTAGTGAAAGTACATTTACTATGTAAATGTAAATAGTAAATGTAAAATGTGGTTAGTATGTGGTAAGTTAGTAAGTTAGAATAATAAAACAATTAGTATTGTTTTATTATTATATTGGTGAGAGGTTGAAACCATATGGGTGTATGGTTGTACATGAAGACAAATGTTGTTGTAAGGATTGTTATTTTACATCTCCTATATAATGGAGTGTAATGAAATAGTGAATGAATAATAAAAATATAATATAGAGTTCCTGATTTCAATTATTGTCTGTAGCTATTTCATGGATTCTTTGTATTAGATCAGAGTAATTTCTACATTTGGTACCAGAGCAGGTTAAATCTGTCTCAAAGAAGATCTCGTAACTTTTGTTTCGTGATCTGGGTTTCTCCAAAATTTTGTGTGTGGAACTATCTATTATACAAAAAGCTATATTAGAAATTTCAGAAAAACCCAGTTTGTAGTTTTAGAGAAATGTGTAATTTAATATACAGCACATTGATCACTATTGTTTTTTTGAAGAAATCAGAGAATCAAAGGTAATTCAAATCTACATTCAATTTTTTTGGATATTTAGATTCAATAAAATGGATATACCATTAGATAAATTTAATGGGCTGAACTTCCATACATGGAGGGTAAAAATCCAGATGCAGTTAATGAATAAAAATCTATGGAGGATAGTAGATGGAAAAGAAAAAAAACCTACAGATGTAAGCAAAATTGTAGAATGGGAAACTAGAGATGACAAAGCCAAAGCAATAATTGGACTTGGTCTTTCAGATTCTGAATTACATCATGTAGATTTAGAAAAATCTTCTACAGAAATATGGGATTTACTAAACAAAACTTTTGGGGCTAAAGCGAATAATGCAAAATTCTCTTTAAAGTTCCAATTATTCAAATTGAAAATGAATGAAGAAGTCACAATGTCAAGTCATATAAATGAATTGAGATCTCTTCTTAGAAAACTTGCAGAAGTTAAAGCTCTTGTTGATGATGAAGATGCAAAATCCATATTATTAAATAGTTTTCCATCCAAGTACAATAATGTTGTCTTTACTCTAGGGCAAATGTCTTCTCAGTCATTAGAGGGCATGATTTCAGCTCTCCTAGCTGAAGAGAAAAGAACTAAAGAAGATATAGAAGAGGAAACTGCTTTATATGTTAAAAAGAAATACAAAAAATTCTCAAAAAAAAGGATGAAATTGAATGTTTCTATTGCAAGAAAAAGGGTCATACTAAGTCTTTTTGTAGAGATCGAGCTAAAGACTTGCTCAATGGAAATCTTAAAAATGAAGCAAATATAGTCACTGAAGAAGGCTCAGACAATGAAGATGAACGAATAATAGATGAAATTGACTATAATTCTGAAGACTTTCTATTCTAAGTGAAGTTCTTGGAGGAAGGAGGCACAGGAGGTTGGAGGTCATTCAGCGACCTCTCGTCAGTCACCAACGACGGGGCCGTATCAGCTATGGTGATTATTTTTTTATATAGTGCATTCTTGTTGTTTCTTTGTATTTCTGGCAGAGTGTTTGGTTGTAGTGTTCCTATTGTGGTTTGCAGAATAAAGGAAATTTCACATTGAGGGGGGAACATGATCTCAATGTTCCATTTCTAGTTTTCTACATTTATGGTATTTTCTATATATGCAGCAGATTTCAGCAGAATTTCCTATGTTATTCCCTACAGTGAGATGTGATGAGGGCTAAGAATAATACTTGGCATATCATGATGTGGTTGTAGGTAAACCACTTGAAAACCTTCATTTTTGGTTTGTGGTACACCACTTGTAAAACCACCATTTTCGGTTGTTGGTAAACCCTATGCAAAACCATCACCCTTTTTGGTTTATGGTAAACCAATTGCAAAACCATCATTTTTGGTTTATGGTCAACCCTATGAAAAACCATCCATTAGGTTTATGATCATCCTGTAAAATCATCAGATCATGAGCAGGTGCAAGTATAAGGCAGGTTTTCCCCATGTTCGCACTAAGGGGGGGAATGTTAGGAAATATATCTTAGTGCTCCATTTGTATGTACGGGTGAATAATAATTACATGTGTAATTATTATTATGGTAAATTAGTGAAAGTACATTTACTATGTAAATGTAAATAGTAAATGTAAAATGTGGTTAGTATGTGGTAAGTTAGTAAGTTAGAATAATAAAACAATTAGTATTATTTTATTATTATATTGGTGAGAGGTTGAAACCATATGGCGTATGGTTGTACATGAAGACAAATGTTGTTATAAGGATTGTTATTTTACATCTCCTATATAATGGAGTGTAATGAAATAGTGAATGAATAATAAAAATATAATATAGAGTTCCTTATTTCAATTATTATCTGTATAGCTATTTCATGGATTCTTTGTATTAGATCAGAGTAATTTCTACATCCTCCAACCACTCATTAGTTATGCATTGGAATGTGAGGTTGACCAAGTGATGTGGAGTGGAGAGGAAATGAGGTGGCATCCTACTTGGAGCCACATCACCCCTCCCTTTTCTTTCTCTATTTATTGAATTCTTGTTGCTTGTTTTGGGGTTGGATGTTCATTTTTAGTCTCTTGTATTTTTGGATGGGGAGGATTTTTTAAGGAAGTTGTGGATTTTTTTTGGAGCTTGTTGATACTTGTTGATTTTTGGAGATTTTGGATGCTTGTTTGATCTTTGGAAGAGTTTGGAACTTCATACTTGGAACAAATGAGCTACCATGGAAAGGTAGGAGCTTCACCTTTGTTTATATTATGTTATTATTTCATATATGTGTGTATATGTTTTTGAATGTTGTTTTTTTTTGGAAATGCTTGTTGGGTATGGGTAGAATGCCTAAGTTGGGAGTGGGAGGAGACTATGGGGAGTTTATTTGAGGGAGGCATAAGAGATCATGTTCTTGAGGAGGGAGTTGGGTTGGGTGTCCACCTTGTATGAGAAATGGTTACATTCTCTTCTTGTTCTTACTTTGAGGGAGCCATAAGAGTTGAGGGAGGCATAAGAGTGGATGGAGGGATAAAGGGTACTTGAGGGAGGCATAAGAGTTGTTAGGGGTATTGTGTTTTGCATTGGAGGCTTTTTAGGTGGCACCCATTCCCATTGGGAGGCATAAGTGGCCTCCCCATAGGTCTTACTCTTTTGGCTTTCTTGATAAGCCTTGTGACTTTGTTGTTTTGATTGTTTTCCTCTTGTTGAGTTGTTGATTGTGTTTTGAATGAATATGGAATGAATGTGAAATTTTATGTTAAGTTGTGTGGAAGCTAGTAGTTGCCATGAGTTGAGTTTTCTCCCATTGTAATGTGGTTGGGGCTCGGGGCCAATGGAGAGGATGGCTTCTCTTCTCCATTGGGTATCTTGGTTGGGAGGAGAGCGTTGCCTCTCCCCTTATTTTGTTGTGAATCAAGCAAACTATTGGAGGAGCTATTTTGTTGGTGCTTGGAGCTTGGAGTCTTGTTGGTGACCATGTGAAAACTACTTTTTATTTTACCCACTTAGAGTGGAAGGAATTGTAATAATATGGTTCTTTCCTTGTGTACATTTTGGTATGTTTACCCCACTTCAAGTGGAGGAAATTTGTAATGGCATTGTCAAAGAAAGTTGCTATCCTATTGTTGTTATTGATATTGCATTGCATGGGAAAAGAAAGAAGAAATAATGTATTGTAAAGATAGTTTGCAAGTAGTAAAAGAAAGTAAATTCACATTGTTGAAGTCTTGGATGTATTGAAAGGTTGATCTATTTTACAATGGAAAAGAAAGTATATTTGCATTAAGTAGTTATTGTTTGTAAATATGAGGAAGAAGAAAATGTAGAGATTGTTATAAGTTGTTTTGTTGCAAAATATATTTTATAGAAAATAAAGTTAATATGGTTATTTTGAATGAATGAACATGGTAGTAAAATGAAAGGGAAAATAAGTTAGATTGCATGGTATGTAGAAATGTTGTTTTTATAGTAGAAAATGACTAAAGAATGAAATAGATTTATATTCCTTTTTTCTTGTAATGAAAAGAAAGGCTTAGTTAAACAAAGAAAAATATTCTTGTAAGTAGATGAAGTTAATAGAAAAGAAAACACATAAAAATGAATAGATTTAGCAAGAAATGAATAAATGAGCAATAAATCTCAAATCTGGAACTTGAAATGAATAAAAACAAATCAAGGATGCATTTTTACACCCTTTAGCAACTTTAAGTTTTTGTAAAAATCTCGGCATTAAGGTTCTATTTTTCGGAAATAGGACCGTCGCAGCATGCTTGAGGCAATGGTCTTGTGTTTGTCACCCAAGGCGAGGGTGAATATCCTATGTTTGTCACCCAGCCAGGGCAGCGGTCCTATGTTTGTCACCCAGCCAGGGCGGTAGTCCTGTGTTTGTCACCTAGCCAGGGCAGCGATCATGTGTTTGTCACTCAGCCGGGCGGCGGTCCTGTGTTTGTCACCCTGCGCAGGGCAGCGGTCCTGTCACTTATGACAAAATTCCACGGATCCGTGCCTGTGCGTAAAATGTAACCATTTTCTCTAATTCCTAAGTGTAAAAAAATTAAATATAATGCTTCCAGCAAGTAAATAAAGATGAATACATAGGGGTGTGACATCAAAACTCTCTAATGGTGAATCTAAAAGCATTTCTTCATTTATATCAAAGGGGGTAGGGTTTTGCCCCAAATTTAAAACCCAATACACTAAAATCTTGAAATAAAAACTAGATTGGAGGAGGAAACTCCTCCCAATCCTTGAAAGAAATAAATTACATAAATAAAAGGCTAACTAAGCTAAATCTAAACTAAATCTTCTTGAAGAATCCTCCATGGTTTCTTCTCTTTTGCTTTCATGGCTTCCTTCTCTCCAACCTACAAATTTAACAAAAGAAATTGAAGCAAATGAGAAGGTTAGAATAAGAAAAGGTTTTAATAGACTTTCATAAGGATTTTAGGGCTAAGTTGGGAACCCTAGGATCTAGTGGCTAAGATGGATTTGATCTAAGGGTGGAGAATTGACCCTACCTTTATTAAGAATAATGTAATTTTAAATATTTATTTTCAAACCTTAAGGGTATGTGTAGATGGGTGAGTGGGGTCATTTAATTACCTAGTGGTGTGGTGTCCTTAAGACCTTAGTTGTGTAGGATTGTATTAAAAGGGTTCTTTAAATTATTAAAGAAATGAATTTAATAGTTGAGTATAAGGTTAACCTTATTAGAATTAAGCTTAATGGAAAGAGTAGAAAACACTTATTTAAATGAATTAAACCATGTTACCTTCCTTAGGACTGTTGATTAATGTACCCTACAAGTTTTGTGAATATGTACCTAATAACTAGACTTGGTTTCTCAATCTTCAATCTAAGTTAAGTAATGTAAGTAAGTTAACGAACCGTAAAGGTTAAGCACCCTTGCATCATTCTTGCACCGTAACTTTCCTCTTTAAACAAAAAAATTAGTCACATTTTTGGGTTAAGTGTTTGGTTGAAGCGAGTTCTTAGAACATCGTTTTTGCGGGTGTTACACCAAAGGACATGCTCCTTAGGTAATGTCATTTCACCTGATCAGAAAATGCCAAGAATCTTCAAAATTATTCAATTAAAACACTTACATTGGCAATATGACGCTTTGATGATTGCTTATTAAATAAAAGGTTAAATAAGTTAAGCTTTCATAGTGCATGATTGTAGAAGACAAAAAAATTCTAAGTAGAATCTACATAGAGAGATTTTTTAGAAATCGTCTTACATCTATTATGCAATCTTAGTATAAGTAATAAAACTTACGACTGATTTGATACTAAAACTATAGTAAATTAAAATGAGAGTGTAAAAAACTCAGAACTATTTTTGGTGTATTTGGTGTGTCATGAGATATTATTAGAAACTTGACTAATTCACCTTTCAAGAAGCTGCAATGGCTCTTATCATTCACACTGCAATACATAATTGATGTGTTAATATTATTAACAATGAATTTTTTCCTTGCAAAAATATGGTGGCAGATTATTTGATAGCTTACCCTGAGAGGTGTTGTTTGTTGAAGTTGTTTCTGAGTCTAATATTGCCTCATACAACAAGACAACAGTTCATAGAATGTCTAGAGTCCCTCAGATTACAGCTGAATGAGAATTGGAAGTTAGCATCTCGCTTATATTAATGAAAATTGTGAAAAATGTTGCAGGATCCTTACCGACAATGGGGATCCTGATAGAATTCTTTCTGAACATGTTTTCCCAGAATGGAGGATTGTTAAGAACATTATTCAATTTATTAAAGGGAAACTAACTTGTGAACTCTCCTACTTTTATTTTTAGTTGGCTACTTAATTTCTTTCTTGAACCATTCTTTATTCGTGTAATGGAGAATTATTTAACTTGTTTTAAGCAGGAAGCATCATCACACCCAGAAAAGGAACATGGGCATTTTTAAGTGTCGTTGGTCATCTAGAGGGGCACTTAGATTTGTATAAAAGTGGCCCTCAAGTTGAGTATTTAAGTGCTAATGGTTCAAAAGGAGGGACCCTGGGGACAGATCCCTTGCCGATATTTCAGTAATGGTTTCAACACTAATCTATGAAACTGAGTTGGTTATGAGGAAAAGAGATAGCGAGAACTGGAGGGTAGGGAACTGATTTTGTTACTTGTCTTAAAATTAAGATGGTGAGAAATTAATTCAAATATATATTGGCTGGATACAACTGTTAATGTAAAATCCTGCAGATGCATTTTGTGGAGAACTTCGACTTTTGGAATGGTATGGAATCTTTATTGGGAAAAATAAAAAGTGTATTGTATTCCATTAAAATGAAATTGAAAATATAATTATAACGTACAAAAATTTATATATCAATTTAAGAATAATTTGAAATCATATTCTTTTACGTTCAAGGTACCTAATTAAAGTAAATGTAAATAGTACTAGCCGCACCAATGCTCTGAATAGATGGTTTTATAGTAGATAAATATAATTTCATGAATACTGACATTGACATTACCAAATCGTCAAATTACTTGCAGAAGAATTCTACACAGGCATTTGTATTTTGTGACAAAAAAGTAGATGCCAATCTAATAGTGATAGCCTTCAGAGTAACACAGATATTTGAAGCAGATGATTTCATAACAGATTTAGATTTTTCCTGGTATGAGTACCCACAAATGGGGAAGGTTCATTTCAGATTTTTGAAGGTCCATCTCATCATAAACAATAGTACCATATGGAAACTCGTTGTGTATATATTAAGATGGATTTGCCACACTAACTTATAACTAACCCAAAATATTCATTTAGAAACTGTGTATATTACAGTTGATCCATTGTGCTCCCCTAAGTTTAGTAAGTGTATTCCCTTCAGCAGGAGTGTATTATCTAATTTCTTGAGGATTGTAGTAGAATCAAGGAACACAGAGGATTGTGCACTATCAACAGCAAAAACTTTAACAATATCAAGAGCTCTAAGATGCAAAACATTGTCCTCACTGGCTCGACATCGATGAACATGAATGTATCAGTTTTTCCGTTTGCTATTCAAGTGGCAATAATTCCTTTAAAAATCATCTCCTCAGAAGCATTGAAGAAAGTATCAACAAGCTTCCCAAAATACCCATCATCATCAACATAGCTTCCCAACATATTCTCTCAAACTCATATGCAGTCAAGTCCTTGGGATGCTCATTGAAGCTCACTTTCATAATTCACTCATCTTTGAACCAGACTATTTCTCCAAACTTGTTGGAAAAACATGGAAAATGAATTGGAAAGGTGTCAATAATCCTTGATGAGCTTGAAAACATATGCCAAGCTAGCCCAGTCTTATATGTCCCATGCTATCGTTTCCATTTGCATACAAAGTAACACTTTTTAAATTGAAATTCCCTTGGAGCATTTTTTCAAATACTTCACGTGCATACTTCCCAAAGATTGAAAATGTTGAATTTTGAATCACCACTCTTTCTTCTATAAAATCCCTTGCAGAGAAAATTGGTTTCTTCTCTGATTTGTTCGGTTGATCAACCTAGTCCATCTAGTTTGGTCTGATATCTGAGACATTATAAGAACAACATTCTTTCCCTATCTCATTCAGGTATTACACTCCATGTGTTCTCGACTATGACTGGGTTCTCTGTTAATGTAATTTTCACTTCTACTCTGCGATCTAATATTACAGTTGTCTCCACTTCATAAACAACATTTCTAATTCTAGTAGGAGGCCAGTAGTAGAGTATAGATCTTCCCAATATATTTTCACAGGAAGTGGTCCTCAAACATGGGAATCATAGCTGTTATTGCGGTTAGCACCCAATACAATACACAACCTTTACGTAAAATCACTGGATGCATCTCATATGCAGGTGGCTCAAGAATGAAATCTTCATTTTGATAACAACATTCACCAGTAGCTTTCCATCACAAACTTCCACAATATCTCCTTACTTTACTACTATTGTTTTAATAAAGACATCACCAGAAGTATATCCTTTTTCTTGCAAAGCTGGGGTAGGCCTTTAAGATCACTATATCAGCCACATCTGGCATCCTAAAATAAAGAAACCTTGGATTTCAATTCAACTGCCAGACGCTAAAACTCAAGGCTCTTCGGGAACCATTTACCTGTGATATTTTCCCTTGCATCTCTACGCATGATTTAAACATGCCACGGTTAAACAATTCACAGGAAATATATATATATATATATATATATATATATATATATATATATATATATATTATATCATAACTACAAATTTTGTTTTATGGCTACGTTTTGTAGAGGTATTTTGACAAACAACTCACATGCTTTCCTCTTGTGCTCATGCAAGAACAATATATAGCATTAGAAAGCTTGTTGCATGACTAAATAGATTTCTATCAAACATTTCAATCTAATCTCAAACTGATCAAGCTGCTGAAAGTCCTAAAGAAATGTTCTATTTAGTCCAAAGGTGTGCATATTCAGCAATATTGATTTTGGGAAGACTTTGAATCAGGTTTTTAAATGCCCACGGAACTAACACAAGCCAATCAAGGGAACTAACACAAAACAATAATTTCTCAAACCCTAACCAGAACAGGGCCCATAACAAAATAGAACAGAGAAAACAAATGCACACGCTGAAAACAACAACATGGAAAGTGGGCTACATACACACAAAAACAACTCTGATAGTTTCTCTCAGGACAACAAAATCCATCGAACCTAGCACAACACTCCAAAATCAAATGGTGTCAATGCCATCTAATCATGTTATTCCAAAAGATAAGAAAACACACTCTAATTTAGTTGATGTACAAAACATCAAGTCTTAGATTAAAGAACACAAATACAAAATACAAATTTGTTTACTTGGATTATCGGCTATAAATCTAATGGCTTCCCACCCACTAGATTGAAGTTGGCAATGTCACTGAACTGCTAGAAATCAGCATAATAATAGTAGACATAGCTGGATGAACAGTTGCATCAGCTTGCACACACGAATCCTGACATGAATGCATCTCAAGGCCTGCTCCTACGAACATGTTTCTCTTACCGTTGAATCTAACATATCCAAAAAAATATCCTCCCACATATAGTCTCCATGTCTACATCACACATGGTATTCACTTAAATCATGGCTTGCTTGACATTGATAAATCTTACTTAAGGAAAAAGGATGATGAGAAAAATTCCAGTTACCTACCCATTCTAACAGGGTTTGCAATCCCTGTGAAGGATGAATATCGAGTGTTTTCTCTTCCACTCAAAATCTCAAGCAATAGCACTCCAAAACTATAAACGTCTACTTTATCCGAAAGCTTCCCTCACATTGCATACTCTGGAGCCATGTAGCCACTGCAGCACATCAATAATCACTTGTTTAGGAAAATACCCACAAAATGATAAACCAATGTTGAAATACCACGGTGTTCAAACATATGAGGATATACTAGGTTGAAGTTGGCAGGATCTGTTTGCGGATTATATTTACAAAATCCCTGACCCACAATGAAAACATCATGGCCATGAAAATGTATAGGATAGTCCTGTATGGTAATAATGCCCTGTTTTGAAACACTATTTGCACATTACTTTTGTCCCCAAAATGGCTCCTAAATAATCAGTGGTAGATTTTGTTGAGAGTAATTAAATGGAAATAGAGGGTTGTCTGGGAAATCTCTAGTAAACACTCCATTGATGCCATAATAATAAGCTTTCAAAATAGTTAAACCTAGCGTGACGAATGAAATGTTATTAAAGCCTCCAACATCCCTTCCGTTGATCCCACGCAGGATTTTTGGGGTAGCTCACGAGTCTAAAGCCCTCGTTTACTCATAGGCCATAGACGAGTAAATGATAATAAGTGAGTTTTGGGGTTACATGAGGGGAACAAAGTTGTTACTGGTGGTGCCCCTGTATTGTAGATGGTGGTCACACTGGTATCGGAGGCTGGCTATTATATATGTAGCAGGAGAATGTTTCACTTTTCCTCACAAATAAGAGTTTTGGAATAGGAAATCCATCCAAATATAGCAGACCCTAGTCCGTGCCACAAATCCCGATCCTCCTTGCATGCCTATCCATCTTTGTTAATAAAATGAACCACTGAAACAATCTATGCCAAAACTATTGGTCCTCCTTACATACCTCTCCAACTCTGTAAATGATGAAGCCAATTTGAAATTTGGATCCCTATCTCTGTTTGAGGGGTTGATATGGCTGCATCTGAGTGACATACCTCTCCACAAGGAAGACTACCAAAGCATCATGGAGAATATCCTAAAGAGGAACAACCAAAGTAGCGTCTTATATAGCAACGAGCATTCAAAAGATCAAAAGATGTGTGGAGATTGTTTTAATCATAATGAGCCTCAAATCCATATTTTCTAACTGAGTAGCAACTTACTGGAGGCTAGAGGATACACGGAGGTTGGAGGACAATTGTATCCTCTCGTCAATCACATACAACATGGTCACATCATTATTATGGTGACATCTTTGTTAGTGTGTTTGTTGTTGTGCGTAGTATTTTTTATTGTGTGTAGTGTGTTTTTAAAGAAAAATGTTGAGCATTATTTTTCTAGTTTGGTACATCTTGATGAAAAATATTATGAGAATCAAAATCACTAAAGTAGCACTTGGTTCTTGGAAAAGGTTTTTGAAATTTGAGAAACCACCAAAGTGTATAGTTGAGACCTCCTACCACCTATAGGTTTTTGATTAATCTGCAAATAGAAAACTATAGGGTTTATGGTAATCTAGGAAACCATCGAAGGTGTTAGCAGAGAGATGTACTCCTTTCACTTCAAGGTTTGTGGTAATCCTGCAAGGAAAAATCAAGGTGTCACCAAGACCATGAGGCCAAAATGATGACATGTCACCTCAAAGGTGAGCAGGCTACACGGAGAGTGTAATTTTTTTCCATGTTTGAAATAAGGGGGTGTCCACTATATGGAAATATGATATTTAAAAACAATGATTTAAGGTGAGGAATGTTAGCATAACACACATTTTTTAGATATTCCTATGTGACATTTAGTTTCTCCAAATGGTTGACAGTTCCCTCCTTCCATCCATCTCTTGTATGTATATATCTGATCTTTTTTCTTGGTTTATATATTTGATCACTTCTGCACTCTTGTCTTTACTATCAATTTTTTGTTGATTAATGGAAAATGCCAAAATAAGTTTTCAATTACTACATTAGGAAATATTACATCATCAACACTATCAAATATGCACTCACATCACCTAATGATTTTCCTCACTCCAATGGGTGTTGTTTATTTCAACATCTCCACATCCACCATATGTGCTTGCCTTCTAACGCCTATCAAGGAAATGAAACCCCTTGAAGGGAAATCTCTTGCAACTTTCCAAGAATCTCTCAAACATGTTTACTATATTATCATCAAAGAAATGGGATTTGTAGAGAAAAAATTAATTTCCCTTATTAATATGCACCTCCGAGAGGTATCCCCTTGCCAAATATTGGCCCCATTCGGAGGGCGGTCAATCATTCTTGTTATTGACTTTTCCCAACCGCCCCTTGTCAAGGACTTCCCAATGTATGTTGACAAATCTTATAGTTCAACCTTGTTGAGAAGCTTTCCAATTTTAGGCACCTTGTTAAAAATCTTTCATAAAAAGGAAGTGAGCCATTCCAAGTCTCTTTCTGGTAACTTATGCTAAGTATATGAAATGTAAAGGATCATTTTAATGAAAAAATGCCTCACGTCTCATACAATTTGTTTCTTCTAGAAGATTAAATATTGCATTTTCATTTCTCATTGTATATGTAGCTAGGAAACAAATCGGTGGACCACCACAATAATTGTTAAATTCATAATTTTTTTGAAATATATTCATTGACGCAATTGGGGATTTCATCTCTATCATTTACAAAAGAGGTACAAAACCTCAATAACTACATTTCTTTGTGGTTATCAAGTCCGACAACTTTCTCTGGTCTACTTATAATATCCATTCACCCTTTTGGGTGCCAAGATCCATAATTACCAAAAGAGATCTTGATACTCAGTCAACTAACCTTCTAAAGGGCTTGGTCTCTCACTATCCACAAAGTGGAAGGGTTAACATTTACCTCATTGACTATACACATTGGAGGTTTTTTGAAGATCAATGACTTACTTTCAGAGTTATTTATCATGCTCACCGACTCAAAGACTAATGCATATCCCATCCTTTCTCTTTCCAATGTTACACCAAATTAATTGTTTTCCCTTTTGTTCCTATAAAAACAATAGCCATGAGGCAACCAGTTCTTACCATGCATGACGTAAGAAGGATGTGCTAGATTTTATGTTTTTGCATGATTGATGTTATGGTATACAATTTTTAGTCTTATTTTTTTGTTTTTGCTTGAAATCAAAATGACAAGTGATGTGTTGCAATGTTGGAAGGTTAAACTATGTTTTTTTCAAGTCAAGGATTTGGTTGTTTATTGTATTTTAAGTGATAAAAGGTGGAAGAATAGAAACAAGTATTGTAATTTATAAGTTCTGATGAAGTGAAGCATTCTAATGATATCTTGAGCAAGAAGTTGTACAAATGCATTTAGAGATGTATATTATGCAACTGTAAAATGTACAAATTTTTTTTTCTAGTAAGGTTGTACACATTGTAAAGAGATTTTAAATTTTAATCAAAAAGGCATAGAAAAAGTCAAAAAGGAATGCTTATAACTATAAGGAATGGCCTTCATTTGAGAAATCATTGAAAAAATATCGATAAGCATTTTGATAGCAGGGATTCTACAAAATTGAAAACAAGTGCATGCGTAAATAAGTTTATTAAGATCCATGAGATCTAATGGTTTATGAAGTATGAGACTGTAGATGAAGTTATTCTCTTAGAGGTCACTAAAGCTATTTCTAGTTTTTATTTTATAATTTACGTTGAGCAACCAATTTGTAACTTAGAGATATGCACTTTATAATAATTCAAGGATCATAACTTCTAGAGCAGGGTTATGTGAGAGGTTTCTAACTAACATGACAAAGATATATTTCAGTTTAAGATGCAAGAAAATATTGTTAAGAATACTATTTTAGAGCAACAAAACCAGTTAGTGTTGCAAGAGTAGTTGTGGCTACCAGAACGTGGGACATACTAAACTTCCCCAAGTATATCCTCAATGTAGTCCCTATTTGCACTACTATTACATTATAATTTTTCAGATCGTTTACCGCCATTGTCAATAAAATTCCTAACTGCAAGCCCAATTACGTGGTAAAAATCCAGAGCCGTTCCAAAATATTTAGTACCAAATGGATAAGTTCTACTACACTTGGGCTATTATTCAAAGTATCGTCATTTGCCAAAACTGTCTGTGACATTTCCAATATTTAAATGTCAATTCTGTGTAAAAATTTAAGCTTCTGCAACAAAATAGAAGTGGAGCCTTCGAATAAGTCAATTTAGTCCACTAATTTCAACTATGCAAGTCAAAAGAAACACTGATTTTTAAAATTATTAACTAAAAAAATGCGACGCAATAATGAAAGGAAAATTGCAGACGCAATTAACATGTGTCAGTGTATAAGTTTCTAAATTTCTGAAGGAAGATCTGTGTCAAAAAGGAGAACATGGCCCCCAACATTTTCAACTTCCTTTAGCATTGTACAAATGATGAGGGATATTTGTTGTGTGAAGAAGACAACCACATTCATCAGCACCATACATATTCTAGGAAATGTTTAGGCTATTAAATGATCATTCAAATGCAAAATCGTATAAAAGTTGTGACATAGCTGAAAATTGGCCACATTGAGTAAGTTCAGAAATCTTTCTTAAATGAGATAATTGAGTAAAATTGTTGCTAATATCATCACAAAGTACTTGGGAATATAGTAATGCATATAGAAACAAAAATATTTTATTTACCTTGTGGGCGTGATGTGGTTGTAGTTAACAACTTTGGTAAATTCCTTCAACCTAGATTTCTTGGTTGTTTTCTTAGCATAATCCTTCTTGATCACCTACAAGTTGAAGGGTGTTGGCAAGTTTTCCTTTGAAGCGGGGGATTCCCTTAGAAAAGGACTTGCAAAGGATATTATCCTTGAAAATGTAGAACCTCCTTTGATCTACAGACACGGATGTACCTTTTTTTTTTTTGAAAAAAAAATATTTAAAGCAGATCATTGCTGCAATATTCACATTTTCAATTGACCCAACTACTCAGTAGAAAATCTACAAGATTCTAGAGGTTTTTTCAATAAATAAATTTGCTAGATCTAAAAAATGCTATAGATTTGAAATTTAATAAATAAGAACAATCACTGTTATTATTGTTTTAGACATGACTAGAAAATGTAAATAAATGTTATTAATGTTTTCTACATCAGCAACTAGCTAGTGAGTGGGACACATAGAATCAAAGGAATGAATTTTATAACATGTCTTATCCATCATTAAAGCTTGTACACATGTCAATTTAAGAATTTAAGTGTTAATTTTTTAGATAAATCAATGCTACAATAAGGCCTCAAATTTGTGAAATCATCCTTAACTAACCAATGAAAAAGTAGTTAAATGATTTTTTATTTGTTAAATTATCAAATTGTTTAAATTGAATAAAAACACTAGAAATTCAATGATGGAAAAAAATTATTATTTGTGATTGGTCCATTGACAAAAATTATTTCAATTGAACTAAAAAGTATAGTATTCAGTCACTATACTTTGTGACTGAAAATTATTTTGAGGAGTTGATAAGGCACCAAAAACTTAAACTACAACAAACATTGTGCTTTAAAGGACAATAAACATTGAGGTGGACATGGTGTGTTTGTTCATGGTGGCTATTGATATACACAATAAGAAACACCATGCATTGCACTTGTCCAATCAAGCCAGTAAGGTGTGAGTATGGTGTGGCATGCACTAAAGTGTATATTCATCTATAATGATTTTTTTCCTACTTCCATACTGAAAATTTGTCACTCCATCCAAGTAGACATGGCTATTTTCCAACTTTTCATCTCATATGCGTTATAATCCAGAATCCATGTATATTGTTAATTATATACATAAGGCCCCATATACAACAACTATGATAAATGGTAAAGAAATATACATACATGAGGGAATGTTATCATGAATTTGATAGACTAGCCTTTTACATAAAAAGATACTAGTTCAGAAAAATAAAGCTTTCAGGATTTAAATTATTATATTCTATATTTATCTTTAAGTCATAAAATTAACTTACATGGTAATATTCACTCGGATTATCATGAGGTTGTCCTAGTGATAGGATCCCATGACCCATCCATATCCCATGGTCCCTGTGCATATACCCCATCCATATTCATCATACTTTTCCAAACAAGATCATGCCAGTGTGGCATGATACCAGCCAAACTAATTTTGTAACCACTGGATTATTTGAATGGGAAAGACAGTTGGAACCTTGGCACAGAATCTAATAGGTAGGACATTGTCACCTTCTCGTGCCTTTTTAGACTTAATTTTAGCATCCCTCCCCCATTCCATCGACCTCCTCCATTTCCTTGCAATCTTCGGCTCTTTCCTCCGTCTCATAGAAGCTCACCCCTCTCGCAAAAGCTTGGAAATTATTGGAATCTCCAATTTGGGTATTTCTCTTACATTTGGTAATTTTTCTCTGTCTACAACTTCCCAATCAGCATTCGGGTATTTTTTTCCACTTTCTTGCATTTTGTTCAAGGTTTCATTTTTATGGCTTTACGATTTAGGGTATTAGATAAAATCTTATTATACAGTTTAAACAGAAATAGAGAAGTGTTGGGGTTTAAATAGAATAGAAATTATTATTGTGTTGTCAATTGTGAGAATATCATCGAGATTCTGTGAATATAGTTGCAGAGTTCCCAGTTTTGGTGCCATCCACGGTGAATCCCAAAACCTTGAAAAAATTAGAACACATAAAACCATATAATATCTCACATGATGATGATATGATTCGATGTCCACCCTTATTCATCACCATATGCATTCAACGATTCTGAAATAGAGAAGTGTTGGGGTTTAAATAGAATAGAAATTATTGTTGTGTTGTTGACTGTGAGAATCTCATCGAGCTTCTATGAATATAGTTGTAGAGTTCCCAGATTTGGCGCCGTCCACGGTGAATCCCAAAAGCTAAAACAATATTTAGAACACATAAAACCATTTAAGATATCACATAATAATGATATGATTCAATGTGCACCCTTATTCATTACTACATGCATTCAAGGATTCTTTCATAAAAGGGTTATAATATATAACATTTCTGGTCTTAACACATGTCATAAATCATTTCTTACAAAGAAGGGTATTTATCATCTTGCAATTAATCAGTCTCCTACTACTGTACATGGATTTACTAACATAACCTTCTCTACACTTGGCTCTATCACTTTTGACCTACTTGTTGGTCCTAAGACATCATCCACTACATTTCACATTATGGAAACCTATTTGCAATATACAATTTACTCTTCAGACATCTTTGGAACCATGATATGCAAGATATCTCTTCTACTTTCCATTATTGCATCAAATTTTCACATAATGGAATTGAGTATATTTTCCATGTTGATGTTGATTGTTATTTATATCATAAAGTAGATATGGGTAATACATAATAATAACTTTCAGTCACTCCCTCATCATAACCTATTCCTATAGACACCCTAGATACATATGTTGTTGTTGAGACTAGTACTCCTACTGAGCATTCATTGTGTATACCTCTACCTAATGAGTTACTAGTTGACATATTAAAATTCTATATGTGAACAATCTTAAAATCTAAAAATTACATAGCCTCAGGTAGTTTCATTCACGGGTAAGTGCATGGAGATGGGGGACAAAAAGGGGTAAAAAGGGACACCTTTTTCCTAAAATCAGAAACCTAAACTTCATCGAATAATTTGGCATGCTTAGGCTCAAAATTTGACAAAGTTATAAGAATAAGTACCATAGAGCTGAGAATCTAGTTTCTAAACTACTTTTTTTTTAAAATGGTTGAGATTAAGAGGGTCAAATATGGTGCGCACACAAAGTATGTCTATTTTTGTGTCAAAAAGATAAGAACCTATTGTGTGTGCCCCCCCATTTTTTGAGTTCTATAAATTTTCTTTAAATCCTTTTAGTAGAAAGTTATCTAAGACCATGTACGAGGTCCCATTAATTTTCATAATTTTTGGATGAATATATAATTTTTTATTAATTTTCAAAGTGCACATATCCGTGAAAATGAAATATTTGTGTGTGCACCCCCATAACTTTGAGAAAAAAATCATTTTTAGTTTTCTTTTTTTGAGTGCATGTAGAATGGAGTTTATAAAAAACCACTTTTAAAAAAAAAAATGGATGAAAAAATCGTAAATTGTGCACCAAAATGTATGCATAGGTTTTTGCAAGAAAACAAGGCACTAGTAAAAGAAATTATGGATGAAAGCCTTAAACTAATCGATTTTAGAAATAATTATATCATCATCAAGGTAAAACTGAGCTTGACATTGTAGTATAATTTATTTTTGAATATTATGTTTTAATGCACGAGATATTGGGGTGCACACATGAAATTTTGATGTTTTCTCTCAAACACGGTTTTAATCACGCAGAAATAGTCCAAACCTTTGGTTTCAAAATCTAAGGCAAATCCAAGCCTATGGATTGGGAATTTCAAACCCAAAAGAGATGAAATGTGAGCACGTTATAATGCATTAAGTAAGTATAAGTTTTTCTTTTATTATTATTTCTTATACTTATAAATTGATTTTAGTAAATATAAGATGTTATGGTCACTATGCACCTTATAGAACTAGTCTCACAACTCCATCTGTCATCGGTTTAGAAGATAGTTTTTCAGATTCTAATTTGGTCAGTACATAGGTATTTTTCAGGATTTTAGCATTCAACATTCAATCTTTTAGGGTTTAAATTATACAATCGATATCTATTTTGTGAAAGAATATAGTCATTGTTTAGGTTTTGGGGCCTTTTGGATTGGTTATTGACATTTGTAGGAGTGTTTAGGAAGATTTAGGAAAGGTTTACTCATTCAAGGGCAATCTTCTCAACAACGAGTTTTCTAGGTGCAAAGAACAAACACTCTAATGGTGAAATTTGACTTCTTCAAATGATTTTGGGAGCTCTGTAAGGAGTTAGAGGAAAATAAATAGGCACTTGGAAAGATATGTGAATCCTATACATGTTGGTAACATCAATTTTTCTCTAAAACTTGAAGGTTTCATGAAGAATTTCAAGATAATGTAGCTACCCCTTTCAGTTCTAGACAAAAATGGCCCTAAATTTGTAAGTACTAAATATATGATCACCAAATGGTGATAGGTTAATATTTGTAAACATTGATATCTACCTCTAGGAATAAGTACTATTATAAATAGACTATTTTGTACCATGGGTAAGGATCTCATGAGGATGAGGCCAATTTTGTGAGTTGAAAACACCTTCCTAACACCCCATATTGTGTTTTTGAGTGACGAAACTTCTAACATGAACTTTAAACCCTAAACCATAAACCATAAACCATAAACCATAAACCCTAAACCCTAAACCTTAAACCATAAGACCTAAACCCTAAACCTATAAACCCTAAACCATCAACCCTTAACCCTGAGCCCTAAACCCTAAACCCTAAACCATCAACCCTTAACCATGAGCCCTAAAACCTAAACCCTAAACCATGAAACCTAAACCTAAACCCTAAACCCTAAACCCTAAACCCTAAACCTAAACACTAAACATTAAACCTTGATCTATTAATCTTAAACCCTAAACCCTAAACCTTAAACATTCAACCCATAGCCCTAAGCCCTAAGCCCTAAACCCTAAACCATGAGCCCTAAATGCTAAACCATAAACCCTAAACCCTAAACCTCAACACTAAATCCTAACCCTAAATCCTAAACAATAAACCCTAAACCCTAAACATTAAACCCTAAATCCTAATCCTTGAATAGTTATGAGCTAATCAAACACCCTCTAGGATAGTTCAAGAAATATATTAAGCATTTGGAGGTGATGTTAGAGAATCTTGGAAGTGTTGGAGGAAATTTAGGAAGATTTAGGAATATTGTTTAGGGCTTAGGGTTTAGGGTTTAGGGATCAAAGTTTAGGGTTTAGGGTTTAGGGATCATGGTTTAGGTTTAGGGTTTAGGGCTCAAGGTTTATTGCTTAGTGTTTAGGGTTTAGGGTTTATGGTTTAGGGTTTATGGTGGTAAAAATAGGGTTTAGGTTTTATTTTAGGATTTAGGGCTTAGGGTTTAGGGATTAGGTTTAGGGTTTAGGGTTTAGGGATCAGTGTTTAGAGTTAAGGGTTTAGGGTTTATGGTTTAGGGTTTAGGGTTTAGGATTTAGGGTTTAGGTTTAGGATTTAGGGTTTAGAGTTTAAGGGTTCGGGGCTCGGGGTTTAGGGTTTTGGGCTCTAGACTTAAGGTTTATGATTTAGGGGTTTAGGGAACATGATATAGGGTTTATGGTTTTTAAGGCTAAGGGTTTAGGATTTAGGGTTTAGGGGTTAGGGTTTAGGGCTTATGGTTTAGGGTTTATAGCTTAGGTTTAGGTTTTATAGGTTTAGGGTTTTTTGGGGTTTTTTAAGGTTTAGGGTTTAGGTTTTTAGGGTTTAGGTTTAGGGTTTAGGGTTTAGGGTTCAAGGTGCTAAAAATAGGGTTTAGGATTTAGGGTTTAGGTTTTGGGGTTCAAGGTTTAGGATTTAGGATTTAGGGATTAGGGCTTAGGGCTTAGGTGTAGGATCAGATGATACCTCTCTCAGGTATAACTCCCTCTTGAGGATCATATTCATATTCAATGTATCATCATCAAGAGGGAAACTCCCCTATCAAATCGGTTATTCAGTATGACGTGGAAGATGAGTAAAGAAAATGAAAGTTGGAGAATTATATTTCATTGGTAATTAGTACTAAGTATCAACAAGACTAATATGGCTTTTGACTACTCGATTAGGAGGGCATGACAATATTAGGACCATATTTCCTAGTCTCATGCCTAGAACCATCATTAAGTCTGCTTGTGCAAAATAAGCATAGAAATAGGGTATGAATAAGAACAAAAAGGAGTTATCAATCACCTAGTAAATATTTCTTGTTTAGTTCTGAATGGGAGTCAGTTAGCCTATGACTTAGTGACCTTCCATTCATTGGTAATTCCTTCTATGATAAACCCATGGATGCTTTCAAATTGCCTTAAAAATGATAGGGGTATTCATCAAGCCTAATAAAGGGTGTGATGTGATGTGTCAAAACTATATATTCACAAGAACCTCTTCTTCCTTGAAAGTGCCCAATTTTCCCGTAATGATGTCTCCTTGTATCCAAGGATCGAGGACTACTAGGGTCTATGGAAGGATTGGACATTCAAGAATCATCGAGTGTCTGAATCATAATGTCATTTGCATCTGAGAAACATTCTCAAATGTTGGAGTAATGCATCTTGGAAAATAAAATTGAACCTCAGAAATCCTCTCAAATTTACAGTCTAGGTCATGTTTCTGGTTCTAGTCATGGTCATCGAATATGGAATTTTAGGAAAGGAATCCACACTTGAATAATTATTCCCATTTAGATTTTTTGTAATGTCAATGGCGTATGGCGATGCTTGTGGAATTCAGTTGGTGGAAGGCGGGTTGTGCCCTTGTTGGTTTTTCCCCATAACGTCGTAGGTAGCCTTTCTCGTATTATCAGAGAGAAACTCCCCATGCTTGTGTGATAATTTTAAAAGTTCCCTCGGCTCATGGGAACTTATTTTTATCAGGATGCAATCATAAGGATAGTTTTAGCAGGTATTAATAAAAATGAAAATAAATTTGAGTGGAATTACTTACGAAATGCATTCCTTCACTTCGATATTATCTTTATAAATGCAATTCGGCTTTCTAAGTTATCCATATTTTCCAAATTTGGATCGAAGTGAAATTTTGGACCTCTAAAGGCATGAATAAAATGACAAGTTCATTTCCTCCAACCTTTCTTGAAGTGAATTTAAATGAAATGAAATTTAGAATTTGGAGGTGGCACATGGTAGACATTGATTGTCCTATCCACCGATTTTGAGTGAAAAACTTCTAACATGAACTTTAAACCCTAAAACCCTAATCCCTAATCCTAAACCATAAACCATAAACTTAAACCTTTAACCCCCTAAGACCTAAACCCTAAATCTTAAACCATCAACCCTTAACCCTTAGCACTAAATCCTAAACCCTAAAATGTGAACCCCGAACCTAAACCTAAACCTCAACCTAACCTCAACCCTTAAACCCTTAACCCTAAACACTAAACACTAAACCATAATTCCTAAAATTTGAACCCTAAACCTAAACCTTGAACCTTGAGGCCTAAACCTAAAATCTCAACCTTAAGCCCTAAGCCCTAAATCTTAAACCCTAAACCCTAAATATTAAACCCTAAACCTGAGCCCTAAACCCTAAACCCTAAACCCTAAGCCCTAAGCTCTAAACTGTAAACCGTAAACCATGAACATTAAACCTAAACCTTAAACCATAAATTTTAAACCTTGAACACTAAAAATTGAGCCCTGATCCCTAGACCCTAAACCTTGATCCTAGATTATTTATCCCTAAACCATAAACCCTAAAACCTAAACTAGTAACCCCAAACTTCAACCCTCAGCCATAAACCCTAAACATCGATCCCTAAACCCTAAACCCTAAACTTTAAACCCTAAATAAACACTAAACCCTAAACCATAAACCCCAAACCCTATTTACCCCAAACCCCCAAACCATAAACCTAAACCATAAACCATAAAACATAAACCCCCTAAACCCTAAACCATAAGCCCTAAGATCTGAATCCTGAACCTAAATCCTAAACCCTAAACCCTAAAAATTTAGTCTTTAACCTAAGCCCTAAACCCTAAACCATAAACCATAAACCCTAAGCACTAAACCCTAAATCCTGAGCCCTAAGCCCTAAACCCTGAGCCCTAAGTGCTAAACCTAAACCTTGAACCATGAACCATGAGCCCTAAATGCTAAACCCTAAACCCTAAATTGAGAATAGAAATTCCAGTTGTATTTTTGGGTCTGACATATTAGGATACCAAGTAAATATGATTATTTTTATTCTCTTTTGAATAATTCTTTTAGTTGCAAGCTGTCAGGAACAAAGATTTCATTTGAAGAACATATCTTGATATGTCCAATGCTTGTGTAAGCTGAAAATTGCAGAGGATTTATGAGGTTTAATTTTATTTTCCAAAATGCATTACTCCCATGTTTGAAAATTTTTTCTAGATACAACGAAATTCTGATTCAGACACTCAATGATTCCTGAATGTCCAATCCTTTCACAGACCCCAGTAGTCCTCGATCCTTGGATACAAGGAGACATCATTACTGAGACAAACTAGGCACTTTCAAGGAAGAAGAGGTTCTTATGAATATATGTTTTGACACATATAAAAATCCTACAAATGTCAATAACCAATCAAAAAGGCCCCTAAAATATTGAAGGTTGAATGTTGAAATCATGAAAAATACCTATGTATTGACAAGATTAGAATCTAAAAAACTATCTTCTAAACCATGATAGATGGAGTTGTGAGACTAGTTCTATAAGGTACAAAGTGACCCTAACATCTTATATTTACTAAAATAAATTTAAAGTATAATAAATAATAAAAGAAAACCTTGTAAGTGTGCTATAACATGAGCACGTTATAATGCGCTCACGTTATGGCTCGAATTACCAAACCATAACACATTCATGTTATAGTGCAACCCTGATTTTTCTCTGTCACGTTATAATGCATCCTAGCCATAACACGAACGTGTTATGGAAAAAATGGATAAAAATTGGATTTGTGTCCGCTTTTTTGCCCCCCATTTTTGTGCACTTGCCCTCACCTTAGATTCACAGGGTTTCAAAATATGACTCGGGCATTTTGGTTTCTTGATTTTTCTAGCTAGTCAACGAATGTGTTATAATACCTACTTAAATACATACACACACCCATACATATGTATACATATGTACGTATATACATGTACATATATATATATATATATATATATATATATATATATATATCTGTGTTGTTTGTTTATACATGCATATGCATATCCATATACATGTATATGCACATGTATGTATGAGTATACATATACATATGTACATGTATATGTCTCACATACCGGACCTTTGTATTATCATATGGTAGTGTTGTATGTGGTATACACACTATGTGTATACCACATAAGGGAGATAAAAAACTGTTTATACTCTTGACTTTGTTGGCTAGTGAATGAATGTGTTGTGATACCTATTTGAATATATACACATACCTATATATATGTATATATATATATGCACGTACATACACACATATATAAGTATATATATGTGTAATTGCATATGTATGTTTATACATGCATATGCATATCCATATACATGTATATGCACATGTATGTACGAGTATACATATACATATGTACATGTCTATGTCTCACATACCAGACCTTTATATTATCATATGTTAGTGTTGTATGTGGTATACACACTATGTGTATACCAAAAAGGGAGATAAAAATGTCCATACTCTTGACTTTGTTGGCTAGTGAATGAATGTGTTATGATACCTACTTGAATACATACACATACCTATACATACGTATACATATGCATGTACATACATGTACATATAAATATATATGTGTGTAATTGCATATGTATGTTTATACATGCACATGCATATCTATATACATGTATATGTACACATATGTACAAGTATACATATACATATGTACATGTATATGTCTCACATACCTGGACCTTTGTATTATCATATGGTAGTGTTGTATGTGGTATACAACACTACCATATTGTCCATACTCTTGACTTTGTTGGCTAGTGAATGAATGTGATGTGATACCTACTCAAATACATACACATACCTATACATACATGTATACATATGCACATACATACATGTACATATGTGTGTGTGTGTGTGTGTGTTACATATGTATGTTTATACATGAATATGCATATGCAGAGTTATGACACTTAAAATTTTTGTTACTCGTTTAATCGATGGAATCGAGCACCTAAAACCAAAGCGATGCATTAAATGCTCACCACCTTCTCATGTCCTTTCCTCCTCTGATTTTTCTTCCTTCGTATGGATTGTATCTACCTTTTGATTGGACTCGAGAATTATCATGGATTGGTGATTATATGGTGACTAGGTTGTGCTCATTAGATGCCATGGAGTAGGATGCAGATTCCACCGATGAGTGTTGCATGTATGCCATTCTATATGGCATCTTATGGTGATTTTTATGGGGGTCGTGTGATCCTATCACCAGGATAAACGATTTTGAATGGGATGTGACACCTACTTATATATACACATACATACATATAACATACCTATACATATGTGTACACACAAACACACACACACGCATGTATATGTAGATCAAAGAATTTTGCGCTTGTTACTGTCAAGTTAATGCACCAAACTAAACACAAAAACCACGAAAAACTCCAATAAAATCGATACGATGGATTAGATCCGAAGATGTAGACGGATGAGGAAGCCGATGTAGACAAGACGGCGCACACGAGCAATTCGCACAATAGATCCGAATAACTGCAAAACACCGTGCTTGTGAGAAAAAAAGACCACGTTAAAAGATATTTAAGTGGACTGCCCGAGAAGCGGGTCCGAGAAGCGATAAGCTTCCTCGGCGGATGTCAGTCCACGTTTTCAATTAAGAAAAGAAGCATACATGATAAAAGATGTAAATAAAGACTAGATTTTACGATTGCGTAATAAGAATCTAAATAAAGAGACAGAAAATCTGAGAAAATAGAGGAACTATGAAATAAATGTTGGATTTGTGTTACCTGTATCCTTTTACCTATCTGCAGAGAAATCGGCGTCGAATGCCCAGGTAGAATCGGCGTCGATTGAGGCTGAGATCGCGTCGATTGAGGAGGGTCGGCGTCGGCCCCGGATAAGATCGGCGTCGGCGGAGACGAGATCAATCAATCGGGGACTGTGTGCGACAAGATTCGGGAATGGAAGGTGAATGTGGTCTCTTGGATGTGCCGAAGTTGGCGAGATCTTTGGAGCAGAGTCACCGAGATGATAGATGGTGGTGTGACATGCGAGGGACGAAGTAACGGTGCTCCTCTCGAGGGATTGATTTGGGCGGGATCTGTCCTAATCCGAGACAATTGATGCTTAAAAGATCTCTCTTTCTCACACCTGTATCTCTCTCGCTCTCTGTTCGTGCGTAAATGCTCTCTTTTTCACTGTTCGTTTTTTCACTCGTTCGTGATCTCTTTTCGGTCCCTTCGGTCTCTTCGGTCCCTAGGCGAGTTCTGGACTTGCTTTTATAATCGGCGCCGCTCTAGAAAATCGGCGCCCGACCATATGGGTCGGCGCCGATCGCGGAAAAGACTCCCGAGGTGGCCAAAAATGATCGAAAAGATAAGACTTATCCCGACTACGGGAAAATATCCCGCTTAGGGAAGATTAAAAATAGATGTGATACATGGATAGAATAAATTTGGGGTGGATAAGTGATTAAGATGCATGGGAAGAAGCGTAATTAAATATTTAATATTTAATCACTCATGGGTAAGATGTGATGGGATGAATTAAATTTGGAATAAGTGATTAAATCACAAATTGGATAATATCCCAAGGGGATAGTTGGTGACGTAAACGTGCCCCAGGTTACCTAAGCAAGTAAACGGATGAGAGGGACACTAAATTGGGTAACCAATTTTAAGTGTCTACATTTTGCCCCTTTTTGTCAAGTAACTTGCGATAAGCAAGGTTATGAGACAAAAACAAGGAGATGGAAGAAGAGAAGAATTTGTGGTGATGTGATCCCCCTCAAACTAGGGATGGGATGGATGATAGAATAGACGATCCCGAGTTTGAAAAAGGTAGATGAAAATGCAGGATGCCCCAGTCGGATGTCTGGAGTAGATCTGATCATTGATGACGCATAAAAATAAACAAAAAAGGCAGCAACCTAAGGAACTCACATTGGTAGGGAAAACTAGCCGGTCTCCTCATGAGGCAGCGTTAGTGCCTCTGAGACCCATGAGGTAAGGAGAAGCTGCAAAAATAGTCGGCATCTAAAGAGAGACACATTGGTAGGGACAACTAGACGGTCCATAAATCGAGGCGACGTTAGTGCTACTGAGACCGTTTAACTCTAAGGCTTTGCCAAAAGTACAAGTGTCCCACGCAAAGGGAACAAACCGAAATAGACAATGATATCGAAAAGATGTCAAAGGCAAAATTCAGCACACCACAATGATCGAGATAGATAAGTAAGCCAAGCATCAACACTATGGCAAACAGACATGAAAAATCGGCGGCGACCAAACTAATCGGCGCCCGACCAAAACAAGCGGCGTCGACCCAAAAAATCGGCGCCGAAATCGAACACATATAAATATACGAGCGATAAATCGATAGATTTATTTGCAACGTGACGATTGATTCGAGAAAAGCCGATGTGATTTGAGCATCATGGAAGCCTCAGGGATAGATAGACATGATGTAACGAGGAGGACACGACACAGGGTAAGTGATCATTTTCAATTTTCTTAATTATTATTTTTTTGTTTTAGTTTGGTATTAACTTGACAGGAATGTTAAAATAGATGTGATTGGATAGATATAGAATGATAGATGATAGATGTGATGTGGATAGAACTTTGATAGATGGATATGATGTAACTTGGATGTACATATGTTTAAATATTTTGATGGATAGATAGATAGATGATGTGTTTGATGTATGGATGTAATTGTAATGAGAAATGAATACGAGATAGATGTTTTGATAGATAAGATGAACTTAGATAGAAGATAAATTTTGATTGAATTAACATGTGAAATGCCAATTTAACGGGATGCAAACAAAGAAATGGAGAATACTCTGCAGAGAGCCAAAGATGAAAGCGGAAACAACCGTGACTCAAGAAGAAGATACTCGGAGAAGAAGAAAAATGATAAGTTGGACTCCCAACCGACCATAGATAAAATCTAGAAAGGAAACCAAAAGACCAAGCATATAAGGCCCTATATAAGATTAAAATAAATCGACACTAACTAGTCATGAACCAGATCTAGGATAGAAATGGAAAGAAAAGTAAGTATCTTGTCGGAATTTACAAGGGACGGGATACATGTCCATGATAGGAAAATAGGATTCTCCATATGATCGACAAAAGGTCCTAAATCTCAGCTTCATGATTTTGACGATAAAAGCAAACCGATCAATGCGGGAAGTTTGCTTGATATGGAAAAGACCGATCGATGCGGGAAGTCTTTCGATGATGCTTAAAAAGTGTATAAACTAAGCTGGAAGGCTGATTGATGACAAGAAGCCTTGAGTATTTCTTTGAGAAACAGCCGTCCTTCAAGAGGAGCGGTGCAGTATTTTGAATTTTAATGATAGCCATCCTTCGAGGGTATGGTCTATGTTCTTTTAGATTCACTTAATAATATATATGGATAGCTGTCCTTGAGGATCGAGTCTATCTTTTGGATAGCATCTTCTTCTTTTTTTTTTTTTTTTTTTTTTGAAACTTTTTGGAAGAAGTGAGTTTAGACCTAGATAGATCGGATGAAGGGAGGAGAACATAGAAGAACATGTACTCATGCCCCGAGCGAGATCCGATTAAGATAAGTACTTGGGACAGATGAAGTGGTGATTAAGGTATTCCTACCATGAGGAGGAACATATCCAAAAGAAACGTGCAATGAGTAGAGCCGCGATACTCATATTTAAGGTAAACGAGGCAATAGGCGGAGAGCCACACAATTTCAAATCACCACGAAAGTAGATGACTGGTTATTAGGACGGATGAAAGATCTGAGTTGCGACTAGATTTGTGTATGATAGATTTTAACAATAGAAGGGCCGTAAATGCAAAGCATTAAGAGGTTCCGCTTCAGGTACACCATCCATAGAAGATAGACGATAAGCCCCAGACCCATATTTATGAGTGATAATGTAGGGGCCCATCCAGTTGGGAGCAAACTTACCACGTTGACTCTTTCGAGTGTAGTGACATTTTGATTTTCCTTAAGAACAAGGTCACCAATTTTGAAGTCACGGTGTTGCAAGTGCTTGTTGTAAGCACGTTTGACACGCTCAAGATAGACTTGATGATGCTCAAGAGCGTTAAGACGCCGCTCATCTAATAATTCAAGTTGTGCTAGACGATTTTGACGATAATCCTCATCGGAGACAAATTCTCTGAGAGAAACACGGAGAGATGGGATTTGGACTTCCAAGGGAAGGA
Organism: Taxus wallichiana var. yunnanensis; assembly: GCA_018340775.1. Taxonomy (NCBI): domain Eukaryota; kingdom Viridiplantae; phylum Streptophyta; class Pinopsida; order Cupressales; family Taxaceae; genus Taxus; species Taxus wallichiana. The sequence continues at coordinate 422,018,604 of CM031239.1, read as the reverse complement.
CAGCCTCAGACCCATAGACGAGAGAGAAGGGAGTAGCACCAGTAGGAGTACGAATGCTAGTCCGATAAGCCCAAGAGAGCAAAAGGGATATGTAAATGCCAATCCCTACCAGCTCGACTAGTTACCTTTGCGAGGATATTACGCAAAGTTTTATTGGAGGCTTCGGCCTGACCATTAGCTTGAGGATAGTATGGAGAAGAAAAACTGAGCTTGATATTGAAAGCGTTGCAGAGATTCTGCAAATCAGCGTTCTTGAAAGACTTACCATTATCTGTGATTAGCTTGTGTGGAGCAAAGCGACAAATGATGTGTTGATAGACGAAATCAACTATGGGTTTAGCCTTTGTTGAAGAAAGAGGGATAGCTTCTACCCACTTAGTAAAGTACTCAGTGGCGGTAATGATAGAATGATGACGTTGTGAAGAACGGGGATTGATGAGACCAATAAGATCAAGACCCCACTGCGAAAAAGGCCACAAATCCGCCGCAGGTTGCAAAGCTTGACTAGGGATGTGCGTGAGATTGGAATGTTGCTGACACTTGACGCACTTCTTAGTGTATTCACAACAATCTCGATTAAGAGAAGGCCAATAATATCCCAAACGTAAGATGCGCTTGGCTACAGCTAAGCCACTAAAATGTCCACCACAGATACCGTCATGGACCTCCTGAATAGCTTTAGATGATTCATGGGTTTTGAGGCATCGAAGCAAAATACCATCAAAGCCGCGTTTGTAAAGAATCCCGCCTAGGATAGTATAGCGGTTGGCGCGTTGGACAAAAGATCTTCTACCATTGGAAGTCAGATCTGGAGGAAGGATCGAATGAGATAGATAATTAACAATCTGTTGATACCACTCATCCTGGGTATGGGTTGTGACAGCATTGATCGAAGTTAGTTGTTGAAGATAAGATGGTTGATCTAATCGTTGCACAGCCACATAAAGACGCGAGTCTTCGGTAAAAGGTGGGATAAGTGAGGCTAATGAGGCCATGGTATCCGCGAATCGATTTGCAGTGCGAGGAATGGCTTGGATGGTGAATTTATCGAAAGATTGGAGTTGAGCAAGAACGATGTCACGATATTTTTGAAGGATATCATTCTTGCATTGATAGACACCCGTGACTTGATTAACGATGAGTTCAGAATCACCAAAGATGTCAATATGACGAGCGCCGAGATTAATGGCATTTTGAAGACCTAAGACAAGAGCTTCATACTCAGCCACATTATTGGTGCACTCAAAGTTCAATTTGTGTGCAACTGGGATAGGCGTACCCCAAGGAGGAATCATCACGAAACCCGCACCTCCCCCTTGCTGGCATTTGGATCCATCAAAGAAGAGCTTTACTTTAAATGGAGATAGACCAAAATCAATTTGTTGGATATACTCATCGGGGAATTGAGCAAGGGGGTCTTGAGTGTCCGGAAGAGGAGCATCAGCTAATTGATCTGCAATAACCTGACCCTTGATAGCCTTTTGCGGGATAAACTCGAGGTCAAACTCAGTCATAAGCATAAGCCAACGAGTGATGCGATCATTGTGATAAGGTTTTGCATGGATTGTCTTGAGGGGATTGACACTTGTGACAATGTAAGTTTTGTGATTAAGGAGATAATGACGAAGCTTAGAAGTTGCAAAGAAGAGAGCACAACATAGTTTTTCAGCTTCGGAGTAACGTGTTTCATACTCATGGAGGGTGCGACTGATGTAATAGACAGCTTGTTCTTTACCACAAGTGTCCCGATGCGAGATCATGGCTCCCAGAGCATGGTCAGTCACAGAGATATAAAGATAGAAAGGCTCCCCCTCGCGTGGAGGTGTAAGCACGGGTGGAGAGAGAAGATAAGCTTTGAGATCATCAAAGGCCTTTTGGCAATGCTCATCCCATTCAAAATGAACATTCTTACGGAGAAGATGGTGAAAAGGTTGACAACGGTCCGACAATTGGGAGATAAAGCGACGCACTGACTGAAGACGTCCTTGGAGACTGCGGAGTTGCTTCAAGTTAGAAGGGGGAGGCATCTCAAGGATAGCTTTTATTTTTGCGGGGTCGACTTCAATACCCCTGATGGAAATGATAAAACCTAAAAGTTTACCAGTGAGAACGCCAAACACGCACTTAGCTGGATTTAGACGAAGACAGAAGCGGATAAGCCTCTCGAAAGAGAGTGCGAGGATGAAAAGATGATCCTGACGACGCTTGGACTTGCCGAGGAGATCGTCAACATAATCCTCCACAGTTTTGTGTAAGAGATCATGGAAGATGTATGTCATTGCTCGTTGATAGGTTGCTCCTGCGTTCTTAAGGCCAAAAGGCATGACACGATAACAAAAGGTCCCCCAAGGGGTTATGAAGGAAGTCTTATGTTGGTCTTACAGTGCGATGAGGATTTGATTATATCCAGAGAGAAACCATCCATAAGAGAAAGCATCTCATGACCCGCAGTTAAATCTACGAGTTGGTCGATATTAGGAAGAGGAAAATCATCCTTTGGACAGGCCAGATTAAGATCCCGGAAGTCGGTACAAATTCGAATCTTCCCAGTAGCCTTAGTTACTGGTACTACATTGGACACCCATTGCGGATAATCGATGGGTTGGATGAAGTTAGCCGAGAGCAAGCGCTGTAATTCTTCTTTAACAAGAAGGGCTACTCTAGGGTGCATTTTACGTAATTTTTGCTTAACTGGTTTGATGTTGGGAAGGGTAACGATATTGTGGACCACAATATCGGGATCGAGTCCTGGCATATCCTCGTATGACCAAGCAAAGGCTTGACGATGTTTGGAAAGAAAAGCGGTAAAGTCCCCTAATTCCTGTGGATTAAGGGATTGGCCGACCTTAATGATGCGAGGGTCTTCAGAAGTCCCTATATTAAGGTCGATAGTGGCTTCGTTGAGAAGGGTAGATGTGTCAGAAGGAATAGTCTTGGGAAGATATGAATCCTCTGCCCCTAGATAGGTGAGGACAGAATCGTCATCCGCACAGTGGATAGTGTTGATAGTAGGAGAGTCGTCTCCAACTATTTCAGGGAAGATTAATGGTATAGAAGCGGACCGATTGTTAGTCTCATAGACTAACGGCCCTAAGGAAATGGTATTGATCAAAAAAAAAAGTTAGGTGGGATGGAAATGTCATCGTCCACATCAAGTGATGCTTCTGATTTAGTGGGGGAAGGTGGTTCTTCAGTAGGAAGAGGCTCATCAAGAATAGTGACAGTGGCCTTTGAAAGAGGTTTAAATCCTAAACCAAATTTCTGATGTGGCATGAGAGTAGGAATGGACTTGAGGTCATGTATACCTTGTTCATATTTTCCGAGGCCAAAACCTTTCCACGCGCATCGATGTAGATAAGTTTTTGCAAACGTGGGATTCTGTAGATAATCAAACCCTGTTAGGTAAGGTTTGGCTCTAGGAGGAGAATCCGGGCGATAATGAGGCGTATCAAGACCACCGTAGATGAAATTGGTCTATTGATTGGGCAGACCAATGGTGACGATGCGGACCAGAGACCTGGTTGATATTCAGGTTGTTTGTCTGGTCTACCATACTCATTAGGTTTGAGATGGGCATCAAAAGAAAAGAGAGGAAGCTCTCCTAGTGAGAAACGCTGCAATGTCTCTTCTAGATTTTGTAAATCCGGTAGTTTGGTTGCAGGTATAGAAGAAGATGAGGCCCCGTCAGGAGAACATGGATTTTCTTTTAAAGGGGCAGATCTTGTGGTCATGTCGCATTGTGCGGAAGGAAAAGGATCTCCTGGATGAGTATATATTTTGCCCTCATATTGATATTTTAAGCATCGATGGAGGGTGGATGGGACACAATGCATTGCGCGAATCCAGGAGCGTCTGAGGATCATGTTATAGTGGAACTTTCCTTCGACAATGTAGAAGAGTTCATGAAGCAGCTTCTTACCTACTCGAATGGGTAAGACCACAGTTCCGAGAGTGACTGCTAGCTGATCGTTAAATGATCGAAGGGCGAAAGGCGGGGGTGACACCACATTCTTTGGTAACTTAAGTTGTTCGAATGTGTGCGAGGAGATGACGTTGAGTGCAGCTCCACTATCGATCATGACACGTTTTAAGGTAGTGTTATTGATTTGGACTGTGATAAAGAGGGGAGCCTCTAAATCCTCTGAAGAAAGAGGAGGAATTTCGAATCTTCAAAAGAAATGGCGGTTGATGGTCCATTCAATCCAACAACCAACTCGAAGGGCTGGGGCTCATCGAATTCACTGCGATGCGACACAGATTATCGATTAGAGCCTGGCGATGTTGTGGAGAGGATTGGATGAGGTCAAAAAGAGACATTTTGACCGGAGCCTGGGTGAGTTGTTTCATAACACTCTCCTCAACAGACACGGGAACTTGAGCCCGAGGTGCAGCACGAATAGAGACCTTAGGTCGTGGGGCTGATGAGGAAGGAGAAACGCCTTCAGGGGCTGCAGAAATGACAACCCGTGGTCGAGATGCTGAAGATGAAGATGGGTTATCATAGTGTTGGGTTCTAGTGGCGATATGGATTGTGTCAATTTGAGAAGGTGGAAGATCAAGTGGAGTGGAACCACTAGAGGTCTGAGTGGATGGTTGAGGTTTGGATGGGGCTAAGGTGACAGGAGGTATTTGTTCCTCCTCCTCCAGCAAGAGGTCACTTTCTTCCAGAAGGTTCTTGATAACGGCTTGAAGAGCTTTACATCCCTCAGTATCATGACCCGGAGTACGGTGGTAAGCACAAATCAGATCAGAGTTAAACCAGGTAGGTTTCACTCCTTTAGGGTTATAAGGTTTAATCGGAGGAAGGGTTATGGATGAAGATTGGATAAGTTGATGAAGGATTTCGGTGTAGAATCCGGTAGACGAAGAGGAGGATAGAGATGATGGAGATGGTTCTTTCACATTAACCATTTGCTGCCGAGTAAGAGGACTTGCATGTTAGGTTTAACAGTTTGTTTAGGAATCCTCTTATTTGTTTGGACATTTGGAGGAGCAGTCTTGGGCACTTGAGATGGGAGTAAGTGAGACATGATTGACTTTGGTGGAGGAGGAGCCCCTAAAATAGATTTTGAAGATGATGGAGATGTGACAAATTTTGCGGTCTTTGGAGACAAAGGGGGTTGCTTGGTCGGATGTACTGATGATTTAGATAATGTCGGTTTAGAAGAGGAAGAAGCTCCCAAAGTAGGTGAAATCGGGGGAATATAGGGTGTCTTGGTTTTTGGTAATGAAGATGATGATCCTGATAGAAGAGGTGACGTCTTTTTAGTAGGTAAGTCTATTTTCCGGGGTATTGGTGAAGAATGTGTTGTAGAAGAAGACGATGGCTTTGATAAGTGTGTAGAAGAAAACACCTTCTCAGCGGGCAAATCCAATCGTTTATGAGGCGTAGAGAGAGATTTTTGTGGAAGAGCACCAAGAGTCTTGATGGTCCGAAATATGGGCTTTCCTTTTTCAGGGATGGTGACAACTTCAACGTCATAAGGTGATTGTAACCTTTTTGGGGGAAACAAATGGGGAGGTACTGATGTTGTAACGTTAGATTTTGCTTGTCTCGGTTTAGGTTCCGGAACCAAGTGTATAGGTGTTGGTGCTACTTCTTTTGATTTTTCTTTAATAGACGAAGTAACATTGGTGATGGAAGAAGGGGTTGATGAAGAAGCAGTTCCTTGCGAAGGGACTACTTCTGATGCAGTAATCATGGGTGAAACTACTGTAGGAAAAGAGATAGGAAGAGTCAAAATCGAAGATGCTTCCGTTGAAGTTGGCACAATGATAGGTACGTTCACCAAGGGCATAGTTGCAGCGGGAATGGGAGCAACAGAAGTGGATGTGTCTGAAGTGGAAACTCGAAGGGATGTAATTGCCTCGAGTATTGAAAGAATGTCTGATGATGAGACAGATGAGGATGACACTAGTCTCGGGTATGGATGGTAGGTCAGACAAAGGAGCGGAGAAAGAAGACTCCGTGCTTAGTAATGTAGGAATATTCAAAGGTGGGCCATCTGAAGATAATGGAATTCCAGTGATTGATGAAGTGGAAGGAGGTCTGATTCGATTGATGGGTTTGCAGATGGATTGGTTTCAGAAGAAGAGTCCTCGGTAGAGATGAAGTTGATGGTGTGAGTGTTTGATTTTTGAGATTCTGAAGCATTATGGTTCGGGGCATGATTGGGAAAAGGTTGTTTAAAAACATCAAGTGCCTGATTTGGGGGAGCATTTGGGTTATCTAGAATGAGCTCGCCTTTATCAATGAATTTTTGGACAAGATTTTTGAAAGTCTGACATCGTTCGATGTCATGACCTTTGGTTCTGTGATAATGACAGAAATCGTTTTCCCTATACCAGAATGGGCGCTCTCGGCTTTCATCAATATCCCTAATGGGGGGAAGTTCGATCATGCGAACTTCCAACATTTTTTCTAAGATAGAGGCATATGATTCCCCCAATGGAGCGAAGGATCGAGATGATGAAGCCCCTTTTCGAGCAGATGAAGGGTCTCTTCGTGGTGTTTGATTAGAAGTATTATCGGCTCGTGATGCTTTTAATACGATGGCGTTGGTGGATCCTTGATTTTTGTCTTTAGAAGGAGAAGAATTTGGTTTGGTAAACCGAGAAAAATCTGGTTTGGATTTAGAGCGAAGTTTTAGCTTCCCTTGCTCAATGGCGTGAGATTCAAGTTTGCGTGCCATCGTGAAGGCTTCCTCAAAGGTATGAAAGGTTTGGATCCTTAAAGTGGAAGAAATGTGATTAGCACAAGATCGAGTAAACAACTCGATTTGTTGGGATTGAGGAAGGGAGAAAGACAATTGGTTGATTATCCCTCTCCAACGAGCGACAAAGTCTGCAATAGACTCATCATCGAATTGGCGAATGTTATAAAGATCTGTGATCGAGATCTTATGTGCGATATTTATTGAAAAGTTTTCAACAAACATCTGGGCCAATTGAGAGAAGGAAAACAAAGAATGTTGAGGGATGTTATTATACCAGTCTAAAGCAGGACCTGCTAGAGACATAGGAAAGGTACGGAGCATGAGCTCCTGATCTTGGACTATGAGATAGCAAGCATGTTTGAATGCTCGCAGATGTTGTTGAGGGTCTTCCCGACTATGGAATTTTGAAAATTTAGGAAGTTCCCATTGGGGAGGATAAGGCTTAAAAGCCACTGAAGGGTGAATGGGTTCATTACACACTTCTTCAAAGGAGTATGAGGGCGAGCCCCTTTTGTGGAGGCTTCCAAGTCTGCGATTTTCTTGAAGAGAATTTGAACCACATCCGATTGAGGAGGCGGTACATTGGTATGTCCTACATAAGAAGCAAGTGGTGGATGTTGTTGAGGTGTCATGGGGATTCATCGGTGATGGATAGGATGATAAGAGGAATAACCGGTGTTAGGTGACACCGGTGGGGTATTTCTTTGTGAGGTAGCTTGCGTATAGGCGGTTTGTGAGATAATAAGGGTTGAGAAAATGAAGGTTGGATGACGGATGGAGCACATGATTGGTGGACTCCTATGTTTGTTGATTGGATCGGGATGGATTGAGGAACATGGGTGTTGGTTGGATTGGACATGTTGGGAACAAGACACGAAAGGGGCCTTCTACTTTGCTGGGTTAGGTATTAAGGGTGCGATGTTAGGCGATGGGCGAAGGTCACGATTCTTTGGAACATTGGAGGAAATACCCCCTAGAGGACGAGAAGTAGGAGCCAACTGACTATTCGGAGGGGGTTGGCTCATGAAGAGGTACTGACCTTGGGACACAATGGAGGGCATAGATGAATTAACAGCAACATGCGGGTGTGCAGACGCATTCATTATAGCAAGGGCAGAAGACCTCTCAGAAGTAGGTGGTGGAATATTCGAGGTAACTGCGGTGTTAGGGATAGGTAAGACTATTTGGGAATTAGTCGATATGGAAGGTGGAAGAGAAAAGGGAGGCATAGGGGCCTCGCCCTTCTCCGTGGCTCGAGGTAAAAGAGATGGTGCAAACTGCTCTACAAAGGCTTGGGATGATCCACGAGGATAATCGTACACTTGTTGGATTGGTGGCCCTTGATCAGATATTCGAATGGACTTGTGTACTAGGTAGTCCATGAGGGCTATCGGGTTACGGTCGAGGAATGCCTGGAATTCAGGATCCCCGCGGGGAACATACTCCGAGTCAGATGATATTTCCGAAGGACTAGGGGAAGCTGGACGTGATGGGATTGCTTTGGCTTGATGGAAAGGGTTATATGACCAGGATGGGGACCCAACTAACAGCGGTCCCGAGGAAGATTGGGGGGGTGCCGAAACCTCCACACTAGTGGTGATCTCGGAGAAAGAAGGAACTAGTTGAGCCATTCTTCTGGATTGTGATCGGGTGATAACCGTCATAAACACACAGACAAGAAAAGTGACCTAACTAATGCACAGATAATTCAAGCAGCGCAAGTGATTATCTCCTTTAAATTTTAATGCTTTTAAGAAAAGAAAATGTTAGGGAAGGCTTTTAGAACAGGAACTACTCAGATAGCCAAACTAAGGATGGTTTGGGTAATGTTTGGTGAGGAGTCCCGAAGGCACTTGATAAAAGACCGTGATGGCTTGATATAGGGGCCTACCCCCGCACTTCACACACCGCTGCGATAAGGGAGTCGGGTGCTTTGCCAATATATACCAAAATCTTCCGTGAATTTATAGCGCGGCCCGAGTACCGCGTAGGCTCTTCCTCTTGGATATCACTTCCAAGTAGGCGAGGCCAGGGAAGGAGTTTTGTTTAAATGCTTTATACCTAGTGATTTTGGCTTTGTGTGCAAGGGTGAAAAATAAAAATCAAATAGTGTCACTACCGATTTTGATCAATTTTCCAGCCTAATTAAAACTAGATGAAAAGCAGGCAGCAATGACAAAGAAAAAGTTCTTTTTAAGCACTTAAAAACGAAGTGTTTGATTTCAATGAAGACAAGTCAAACAGATTCTTTCCCAAATGCGATTAAGTTCTTTTTAAACACCAAAAATCGAAGTGTTTGGATGTGATAGGCAACCGACAAAGAAATCCTAAAAAGGAGAAAACACCGTAAAAGAGGAATACCTGTAGATTTAGCTCTCCAAGGTGTGTGGACTTCAAAAAGCGCGTTGTTGAGCTCTTCCCCTCGAACAATCCCATGAACAAGCAAGGTGCTCCGCAAGAAGAGGTTAAGCAAACAACAAACAAAATCCAGAAAGATATATCCGGATAATGGTGAAATGAAAAATTTCTATTTTAAGGAAATAGAAAAATTTCAAGATAATGATTCCGCATAAAAAGAAGCAAGATTGAAATGATGAAAAGAAATGCTCAAATAGGACTGATAGAAATCAGTGAAAAAAAGGAACAAAGTTCAAAACTAGGAAAGAAATGAACTTACCAATAAGGGACTTTGGTTGGGTCCCACCGGGCGTGCCAGAATGTAGATCAAGAATTTTGCGCTTGTTACCTGTCCAAGTTAATGCACCAAACTAAACACAAAAACCCTGAAAAACTCCAATAAAATCGATACCTGATGGATTAGATCCGAAGATGTAGACGGATGAGGAAGCCGATGTAGACAAGACGGGCGCACACGAGCAATTCGCACAATAGATCCGAATAACTGCGCAAAACACCGATGCTTGACAGAAAAAGACCACGTTAAAAGATATTTAAGTGGACTGCCCGAGAAGCGGGTCCGAGAAGCGATAAGCTTCCTCGGCGGATGTCAGTCCACGTTTTCAATTAAGAAAAGAAGCATACATGATAAAAGATGTAAATAAAGACTAGATTTTCTGATTGCAGTAATAAGAATCTAAACAGACAGAAAGTACAGAAAACAAGGAACTATGAAATAAATGCTGGATTTGTGTTACCTGTATCCTTTTACCTATCTGCAGAAGAAATCGGCGTCGACTGGGTAGAATCGGCGTCGATTGAGACTGGTCGGCGTCGATTGAGGAGGGTCGGCGTCGGCATTGGATCGATAAGATCGGCGTCGGCGGAGATCAATCAATCAATCGGGGGCGTATGCGAAGATTCGGGAATTGGAAGGTGAATGTGGTGTGCTCATTGGATGTGCCAAAGTTGGCGAGATCTTTGGAGCAGTCAGTCACCGATGATAGATGGTCGTGACAGGGACGAGTAATGGTGCTCCTCTCGGGGATTGATTTGGGCGGATCTGTCCTAATCTGAGAGACAATTGATGCTAAAAGATCTCTCTTTCTCACACCTGTATCTCTCTCGCTCTCTCTTTCGTGCGTAAATGCTCTCTTTTTTTCTTGTTCGTTTTTTTTTTCGCTCGTTCGTGATCTCTTTTCGGTCTCTTCGGTCCTAGAACTGAGTTCTGGACTTGCTTTTATAATCGGCGCCGCTCCTAGAAAATCGGCGCCGACCATATGGGTCGGCGCCGATCGCGGAAAAGACTCCCGAGGTGGCCAAAAATGATCGAAAAAGATAAGACTTATCCCGACTACGGGAAAATATCCCGCTTAGGGAAGATTAAAAATAGATGTGATACATGGATAGAATAAATTTGGGGTGGATAAGTGATTAAGATGCATGGGAAGAAGCGTAATTAAATATTTAACATTTAATCACTCATGGGTAAGATGTGATGGGATGAATTAAATTTGGAATAAGTGATTAAATCACAAATTGGATAATATCCCAAGGGGATAGTTGGTGACGTAAACGTGCCCCAGGTTACCTAAGCAAGTAAACGGATGAGAGGGACACTAAATTGGGTAACCAATTTTAAGTGTCTACAGATATATATATGTATGTTAATACATACATATGCACATGCATAAACATATGTATGTACATTTATGTATTATAAATATGCATATGTATCTGTAATTACATATGTAATGGTCCTACATACCTCATTGTATTATCATATGGCAATGTTGTATGTGATATACACAATGTGTGTATATCACAAAAGGAGATAAAAACCATGTCTATACTCTTGATTTTACTTGCTAGTGAATGAATGTGTTGTGATACCTACTCGAATACATACACATACTTATACATACATACATACATACATATATACACATACATATATGTACATACGTATGTATATATATGCATTTATATATGTATGTTTATACATTCATTTTCTATTGCATATACATATATATGCACATGTATGTATGAGTATACATATACATATGTATATGTATATGTCTCACATGCCCTGACCTATACACATGTATATATATATATATATATATATATATATATATATATATATATATATATATCATGTACATATATGTATATATGTGTGTGTAATTACATATGTATGTTTATACATGCACATGCATATCCATAAACATGAATATGCACACATATGTATGAGTATACATATACATATGTACATGTATATGTCTCACATACATGGACATTTGTTTTTTTAGTGTGGTATACACACTAAATGTGTATACTACCCTCAGTGTGTATACCAAAAAAAGTGTGGGATTCGAACCCGCAACCTCATGATTATTATTAGAAGGCCCGACCAACTGTGTTACATTGTGGCATAGAAACATCAATAAAAAAACACATAATAATAAATGTGAGGTCGTGGGTTTTTGGGAATTCGGGACTGTGGAATAGTGTTATGATTCAATAACAAACCTAATCATGCACACAGGATCTAAAAAATTCCCCAAAATATATAGCAGTGGAAGTATAAACTAGAATAATCCAAATCAAAACAAAGTACACATGCATAACACAACATGTACCGTGGTTCACCCAATGTGGGCTACATCCACCAAAGATAGAGATCTCATATATATAATATAACAAGAGTACAAATCAACTCTTCAATACAAGAGTACAATACATCTCTCCAAGAGTATCTCCTCTCCTCCAAATCTATAAACGGATCTCCATGAGTGAACTACAATTGTGCCTCCAAACACCACCAACAGATCTCACATAACCTAGAACTACTGCATCTCTGAACTACTACCAAGTTCTCTGTGGATCTGCGATAAGACCTCTCGCATGGGTCTACCAATGTATAACCATGACTATGCACCAAGAAGTAAGTATGTCTCTCCATCACTGAACAACTTGTGTAAACATGAAGACAACCTCCTCTACAATATCTAGATCTACATGGATCAAAAATACAATATGATCTCATGGATCTATAATACAAGACTATATCTACATGGATCTATAATACAAGATCTCACCAACATGTGGATCTACAAGAAGAAACTTTATGTGATTTTCATACTATGCAAGCCATTACAATGAGACAATAACTATACAAAGGAAATACAATAGAAGATGTTACCCTCTTCTCACCATTCAGATGTACCTATTATTTCCTTCTATTTAGCTCCTCTCCATGGAAGCTCTGTCTTCATGTAACATGTTCTTTCTTTCTCTTCTTCTTCATCCTCTATATCAAGGATTCCAAATGCAATAATAATCAATTACATGACATCATAACATCTAACCCTATATTTTATGAGCTTATATAAGCATCTACAAACTTAGGGCACCTTAGCTATGCATTTACAACCTTTAGATCAACTTTATAACAAAGTTAGATCTAATTCCCGTGAGTTAAATATAAACTTCCATGCATAGATAACCAATGTCGATTACCCTGACCAATGTAGTTTCTTCTGCTGATGATGGTGGTTCTTATGCTGATCGATGCGAGTTCTTATGTTAACCAATGATGGTTCTTATGCTGACTGACGTCGGTTACTGTGTATTCCAACAAGGTGTAAAACATGTTATCTTTGAAGTAATTCAGCTCCACAACCTAACAATCTCCCACTTGGAGATAAATTGTTGAACTTGTACATGTACTTGTACATCACTATCCTCTACATACCATGAAGATCATCTATTATTTCCTTCAACAATTCTTTCAAAAATAAAACCAAGAAGATCAAACCATCTTCTCAAACTAAGAAGATAAAAACATGACTTACCAAACCACTACGAAGCTACAACTAATCCATGATAACCAAGCTATCCATACATCAAGCTCCCATTGAATCATAACACCAAGCCTCTCATACAACCAATCCATCATTACTAATCCACCTGCAAGGTCTCCCACTCAAACTGAAGTACTTGAGCTTTAAGTGCAACCATAGTCATACCTATAAAACCAACCATGTTCTCCATCCATCTATCCATGTCTCCATGCAGCCACCAATGCAACTGTCCAAAGACAAGTCAATACTAAAATATCCAAAAGAAAAACAAGATCTCGGGTAAAAAAATCCATGAATGATTTGTACATGCAACAATGGGTGATCAATCCACAAACACCCACATAACTCAAAGAAATCCAAACACTATAATATGCAACTCCAACCCTGTATAAACAACTAGCATGTCCAAGACATTCATCTATAGATAACATACCTATCAAGGAGTAACATAGTAATCAAGAAGAAATACAAACATCCCCTACTCATGCTCAAGGCATCTAAACCATGCTCATAGGCATCCATGTGCAAATCAAACATTTGCATCATCATAGACTCACAAAATTGAATCTATCCACATGTATAAACTCACCTATACATCCATCCATATCTCCAGGCTCTCAAGAAGCTCCAATTTTCCACCACTAAATCCAAATCTAAATATGAATCTTTTGCTCATCAATGTCAATAACAAATAACCATGTTAAACCATGCTACTAATAAATAGTGCAAATACTAGCAAACATTTCATCAACATACTCTACACAATCAACCAAGATGAAAGAAAAAAAAGGGCACCATCTAAAAATGGTAAATAAACACTGCTATCAAACATGTGACCAAACTGACCACGTTTCCTAACCGACCTCGATCACTTCCTGACCAACCATGGTTACCAGATGACCGACCATGGTTAATCTTAATCAACACCAGTCTCTGTAACTAGCATATTTTCTCCTTTAACCCTTAAAACTTTGAAAAATTGCTCTATCATCTTCACCCAACTGAATCTAACCATCAACTGTAATCCCATAGGGATATCTAAGCACCACAAAATAAAACAAGAAGTGACATCACAAAGAAATAAACTCAATATACCTATAAATCCATGACTTCCTCCAAAACCAACTAGTGCCTCTACCACTCTGAATAGTAGAAATATCCTCTCACTCTGCATGTGCATCATGTATCCAATCTTACAATGCCAACAACCATGGCTTGCTCCCACTGAACATGAAATTCCTTACACTCTCTAACACCAAGCTCAAAAGCTAATATGTCAGTGAGAAATAAAACCAGATGAAAGAAAATATAAAATGATTCCCTTCTTATCAAAGAATACTCCTACATCACAGAAGTTTGGACTTCTTGTGAAGTAGGTGAATCAACTTCTTTTCATCCTGTGTACTCAACATCTTTCATTACCTGCAACTGTGTCTAACCATGAATTTTCATTGAGGATCTCATCCTTAGACTAGATATCCTTGTCCTCAAGATTCCACACAACTGGGAAATAAAAGTCAAATAACACCAAAAACATGGTGTAAATTTGTGCACACTATCCAAACATAATATCAATTTCTCCAAATGAAATAAATAAAACATGAACCATATAGAGATACCTGACCCAAAGTCTCACTAGACTAACCAAGCCAACTCCATCCTCTTTTTGATCCAAACATTGAAGTGATCAACACTATTTCTACCTGTACACACTGTGCAAGAAACCTGATCCTCCAAAATAGACACTAAACCATCCATGCCCTCTTCTACTGTAAGAAACCCATGTGCAAACTTGTTGTCACAGAGACCAACCATGGTTTTCTAACTGGTACTAGTTACCCTCTTTGATGATGATGTCGGTTCCCGACCGACATCATCAAGCTTTGAACTAACACAACACCACAATTGGCATAGGTCACCAAACTAGGTGCCTACTCTGACCAAAGTCGATAGTTGTGTTGAGCCAGTCATTTCAAGAAGCACCCAAATCTTGCACAAAAACTTAACAACAATAATACATGCAATAAAAAACTACACCAAGATGAAACACATCACCTTACCAACACCAAGATACTCAACCGCATCTTCAACCAAAGTACTTTCCTCTCTAATGGAAGCCTCATCTTCATTCTGTGCTATTATATTCTGCCTTTCTAAGAAGCTTGTGCATCTAACTACACCAAGGATGCATAACTACTCCTCTATCTCATTCTTAGATCTAGATCTGTAATCCCAAACATGCATGTGCAACCAAAATAATATAAGCACTGCAATACCAAGATAAAACCATACCTCAATAACTAGATCTGCAATTTGACCAACATGCTTGTGCCTCCAAGAACTAGGGACACCTCAACAACCAAGATACATTCCATGCATCTTCTTAATTCTTCAGATCTGTGATTTTCTGTTTAAAACTAGGCTACCCAGTAACCGACCATGACCACCCTACGATTCGGTCGACCTCTGGTTTCCACTTAATGGACATCGATCACTTAATTCAAGCAATCTTACTCTTCCATCTTCCACTTGAGACTGAATCTCTTCCTACGATCTTCACATTAGGAAAAATAAACCCTGCTCTCATCCATGTTAGTAATAACCACTAACAAAACCATGAAGCAAAATCTTTCTCTGAAAACTAAAGCCATCACTCTATCAAACAATGCTTTGATACCATTGTTAGGAATTCGGGACTATAGAATAGTGCTATGATTCAATAAAAACCCAATCATGCACACATAGGATCTAAAACATTCCCCAAAATCTACATCAGTGGAATTATAAACTAGAATAATCCAAATCAAAACAAAGTACACATACATAACACAACATGTATTGTGGTTCACCCAATGTGGTTCATGTCCACCAAAGATAGAGATCTCATATATATAATATAACAAGAGTACAAACCAACTGTTCAATATAAGAGTACAATGCATCTCTCCAAGAGTATCTCCTCTCCTCCAGATCTCTAAATGGATCTCCATGAGTGCACTACAACTATGCCTCCAAACACCACCAACATATCTCACATAACCTAAAACTAATGCATCTCTGAATTGCTACCAAGTTCTTTGCGGATCTGCAACAAGACCTCTCGCATGGGTCTACCAATGTGCAACCATGACTATGCACCAAGAAGTAAGTATGTCTCTCCATCACTGGATAACCTATGTAAACATGAAGACAACCTCCTCTACAATATCTAGATCTACATGGATCAACAATACAATATGATCTCATGGATCTATAATACAAGACTAGATCTACATGGATCTATAATATAAGATCTCACCAACATGTGGATCTACAAGAAGAAACTATATGTGCTTTGCTTACTATGTAAGTCATTACAATGAGACAATAAATTTACAAAGGAAATACAATAGAAGATGTTACCCTCTTCTCACCATTCAGATGTACCTTCTATTTTCTTTTGTTTAGCTCCTCTCTATGGAAGCTCTATCTTCATCTAACCTGTTCTTTCTTTCTCTTCTTCTTCATCATCTATATCAAGGATTCCACATGTAATAATAATCAATTACATGCCATCATAACATCTAACCCTATTTTATGCTTATATAAGCATCTACAAACTTAGGGCACCTTAGTTATGCATTTACAACCTTTAGATCAACTTTATAACAAAGTTATATCTAATTCCTGTGAGTTAAATATAAACTTCCAAACATAGATAATAGGTGCCAGTTACCCTGACCAATGGAGGTTCATCTGCTAACTGATGGTGGTTCTTATACTTACCGATGGTTGTTCTCATGCTGACCGATGATGGTTCTTATGCTAACCAACGATGTCGGTTCTTGGGTATTCCAAAGAAGGTGTAAAATATGTTATCTTTGAAGCAATTCAGCTCCACAACCTAACAAGGTTCAAATCCCACAATGTTTTGTGGTCTACACACTAAGCGTGGTATACAAACTTAGTGTGTATACCACACAAAAAAATCTAAGGCATTTCATGTGTGTATACCACACACAGATGCCCATACATACACCCATGCGATCTTGTCGCCTTGACATGCCTTAGATTTTGTAATTTTTAGTGTGGTATATAAACACTCTTGCTTCGGTCTTTATTTAGTTGTCTTGTTTCTAGACGGTTCACTATCATTCTTGTTGCATTTATCATTTGCTTTAGTTTAGAAGAATGAGGCATAAAAAGCACTCAAAACTAGATTTCACCTCAATTTTATTACGATATTCGCAAGTTGTAGCACTATTTGAAAAGATGGGATGGTTGGAATTCCTAAAGAAATTCCAAGGCTAAAAGGAAACAATAGTGGAATAATTCATCAAAAAAATTAAGGGAATCTCTTCGAGGGTAAGAGGCACGAAGATTCCTGTTAATAGTAAGATTATAAGTCAAATTTCAGGGATTCCTTGTGAAGGGATGCAAATTACAGGAAGGTTTATTTACAAATACCTTATTCAAATTTTTCATGAGTATGGAGATCTTAAACCAGAATTAGCCCTAACTAATGCAAAGCATGTCAAAGGTATTAGGAGAGATACATTTCTTGAACCCTACGAGGTTATTGCATTTTGGATAGTGAAGTATTTCACCTGTGAAGGTGAATATAATCTCCTACGAGGTGATACAATGCGGTTTCAGATTCATTTGAAATAGGGTTTGTACAAACCAGGTCATCGAGTCAATTTAGCTCAATTTATCTATGAAAACATCAACATTATGGCCAATAGATATAAATAGAATAAAGGAGAATCAAGCACCATGGTCTTGTTTACCTTATTTGTTAATATTCTATCATAGAGAAGAAGGGTAAAAAGGCTTGGAAAATTTTGATGCAGGAGATGGGTAAAGTTCTGAAAAATAGAGACTTACTCTCTTTGAATCTCTTGTGCCTAAATAAAATTCATCCCTCGCTAAACCTGAAGGAGATATGGTGGCACCTAACACTAAACAAGGTGAGATATCTGGTGCCACATTTGCTAGAACAATTGCAAAAAGAAGATTAAAATTGAAAATTTTGGGAGAAGAAAATGCCATTGAACCTCCAAGTGGAAAAATAAATAAAAATTGATTCTTATAGAGGATGAAGATGTCGAGGAGGCAACTGAAATTTTAGGAAGCATAAATCTAGCTATAGAGGACTCTCAAATTTTTTTGTCTATCCTATTATTATGATTGCATGAACCCCATAAAAACACCATAGAATGTTATACAAAATGGCATACATAAAAATCTCATCTATGCAACCCGCATACTCCTCCATGGTGTCTAGCCAACACAACCCAATCACCATCCAATCAACAACTCATGCCAATTCCTGAGACCAATCCCAAGGCAGAGAAAAGGTTTCAAGGAAAGGACGTGAGAAGGTGGTGAGAATTTAATGCAAGAGATTTGGTTTTTGTTTCCCCATTCCATCGATTAAACAAGAAAAATGTTAAGTGTCAAAAATCTGCAACCAAACCTGAAGAAATCAAGGAATTCACTGAAAAAGGGGTCTTGAACCTTTTCCATAGCCTTCTTCTTCCAGTAAGGAAATAGAAAAAGGAAAGGATTCATTGGTACCCAAATTTAACCTCCTTCAAAGGCTGAGAAACATCATGGATTTAACAGGACACTTAGAGGCAGATAGAAAATCATGTATGTTGTTTTGTATCCGGGAAGAAATCTATCTAACTTGTTAGTACTCAGGTATTAAAAGAGTGGGTAGTACCTTGAAAGGATTTGATCTAATCCTAACTATTTTAGGTTGTACCTTTCAACCAAGGTAAGAGAACCTATTTTGTAACCTCTTGTTTATTGAATAACAATGATAAGTCCTTGTTTTGCATAAATTTTATAGAGAAGACCTTGGGAAAATATGATCAATACACCAAATATGACTCTCATGAGTTGTCACTTCCAGATCATGGAGACATTTTTATAGCAAGGAAAAAGTTGCTAAAGACATTTGGGACCTTATTGCTTCTACATGTTTTAGTAATAAAAATTATGCATTTGTATACACACATGAAAAAAAGGGGTAGTATGGGTGTGATTAGTTGTTTTGAATGAATTTTTGGTAGGAGGTGAAGCAGGATAAAGTTGATTATATCAAATCTTTGAGGAACCTTACAAAATGGAAGGTTAAACCAGAAAAATGCCATAGAACAACTAAAATGTTTCTTTAACTAGAATATGTGCTTCAATGCAGGCCCATATTAGCACTCTTTCACACAATCTTTGAGGTTCTATCACGAAGGATCGAGTTAGAAAAAACAACAAAGAATCAAGATCTAAGTCAAATCACGTCTAAGGTACACCCAAAGGCTTACAAATAATCTCTGTCAACAAATGAAAGAAAATTGATTTTAAATTGTTTATTCCAATCCCAAATTAAAGCTCTTCTAAGAAATGAAATTACAGATGCCACTAAACTATCACAAGGATTGAGGCCTATGTGATTGAATCAAACTTGATACAATATTGCAACAGAAACAAGAGAAACTTCTTGCATACATTCAAAAATAAAACAAACACATTTTGCTCAAGACAACACTAAAAACTTGAATTTGATCAAGTCTATTAGCAGGGGAAAGTTTCTTAGAATAGTCTCAGAGCTTGTCAATGGCTGTACACTTGCAACCACCTTGACACAAATAAAAATTAATACAAAAAGAGATAACCAAGTTTCTCGATGTGAATTCTCAAAGACAGGCTTTGTCAAATATTCCTCTTGGGAATTTTCTTCAACCTTTTACATGAAAAAATCCTGCTATTTATAACATTTACAACATGGACCATTTCCTTCCAAATCTAGACCTTGAGTGCTACTAGTGCTTGCCATGATTACGATCATAATTCTCAAAATCAGATCTGCTAAAGTACCTAGGTACTTGAGGGGTATATTTCATCGAATACCTCCCGCATTCAACTCCTTCCTTTGGTAGATCACTCTTTCTTCAATTTTCCAACCACTTCCACCCCTAATCTATCAAATCTAGCTCCTTACGTGCTTGGGAGAAGAAAAATAGAAAATCTAATCGGGCACGATAGTCAGACCATTTTAATGGTGAAAGACATCTCCCCAGATCTTCCCACCAAACTTAGATATCAACATTAACTTCCCTATATGTTTGGCATGTAGAAAAGACCAAGAAATCATGGAGACTTGCACTTCCAGATGTGTTTCAGAGAAATGGGGGAAAATCAAATTTTGACCCTCGATCTTGATCTTCACTTTGAATTTTGGCCATCCACGTGAAGATTCAAACTTTAAAATAAACCCGGGGGCTTCCTTTGACTTTTTACAACTTTTGAAAAAATGGAAAAAATTCCATTTTCCTCCGCACCTCCATCCTCGGGAAATGACCCTAACACGTGTCCTAAGGTGGGCCCCAGTGGAACCGTGGTCCAATTTTACCATTTGATCATCTTTTTGGAAAAAGGAAAATTTTCCAAGTTTCCCCAGCTCCGCCCTTCCGATATTGACCAGGGGCAAAATGTTGACTATCTCCCTCATCGGGCTTGCGGGCCATTTTGATGTTTTAACTCCTTTTCTCCAAAAAGGAAAATTTTCCAAAATTCCCCAAGAGTCCACACCTCTGGCATTGACTGGAATGAGCTTTGACCCTTCCTTTGTCGGGCTTGCAGGCCATTTCAAGACTTTAATCCTTTTGAGGACAAGAGGCAAAAATCCAAGTTGCCTCCAATGGTCTGCTTCCCGCCCCTTTGACTTTTCAAACCGCCACGTGTCACCATGGCGCACCTTAAGATGGTCCCAAAATTTGATATCTTGAACGAGTGCGGGCTCGCCACATGTCCTATTTTGACAAAGTTTGTCTAAATTCTTGAAGCTCAATGGAAGACACCACGTGTCATGCTCTAAGGCAGTCCCCTTTGGCCGTTGAAAATTCTAGGTAAAATGCAAAGTGAGTGGAGGCCTCCACGTGTCATCTTAGCACTTTTTAAAAATGAAACTCAAGGGTAGGCCCCTAAACATGCGTGGTTCCTCCACGTGTCTCCATGGCAAAAATGGTCTCTAAAGCAAAGACCCTGAATGAGCACGAGATCGCCACGTGTCGTCTATGAGGTCAAAGTGAGAATTTTTCCCTCCTCTTAAATTTTCTCCAATCAGAGCCTGGCGGGGCCGTGGGGTGAGTCCAAAATTTTTGCCAAAGTATCCAAAAAGAAAAGTTCAAAAACAACTATGTCGTGCCCCATCCAATCAAAAGAAGCCATGTAAGCACTAAAAGAACCAATCATAAATGAGTGGAGCCATGGGACCAATTTTTCCTTTTCACCAAAAAGGAAAAAATTGATAAGTTAAAGCATTCACCCACCATCCCCTGACCAACCAAAAGAAGCCACGTCCCCTATCGATGCAAGGATGCAATCGGGAGAAAACACCCGTCAAACCGTAAAATACAGAAAAATGATCATTCGAGCCAGAAAATGAAAATTTCTTCAAGGAAAGAGAATTTAGAAATGTTTACAAGGCTCAAATATGTTTCTTAGAGATACATCCACTCATTTTCTTCAAGTATTTAAGGCAAAAATGACAAGGAAGAAAAATCATTGTGGAGAACATAAAACATGGAAGGACCCGTGTTACAGAACTTTTCTAGAGGAACAAAGAAACAAGGAGCAAACCATGGACCCATAAATGATCTAAGACCCAGAAGCATCTTAAAAATGGCAACAAAGATTAACCAGGCACAACACGGGGAAAAATAAAGTGACAGAGGCCGTAAATCAATAGATTTTCAAAGGCAAATTGGGGCAAGACTAATTTGAGCACCAACAAGATCCATTTACATAAGAAGAACCTATATTTCCTACTTCATCAAGTTAAGGTATTGAAGAAGATAAATTATAGCATGTGATTCTCCTCTCTAAACAAGAAGCAATCATCAAGTAACAACAAGAAGAAATAGAGTTTCTAAAAATAAATCTACAACCAAGAAACCCTTATCTCTTCTTTACATGTACAAATTGAAAAAATTGAAATGTAATGCAAGGAAAAGGAAGAAACAACCCTTTCCAAATATAAATAAAATTTGATAAGGAATTTCAACTTCCTTAAACATAAAGGAAGTCAAATGTCTGGGGTATAATTTGTAACAATTATGAAAAATTGCATTCTCAAAACGAGACATTGAAAAATTAGTTAGAAGAGGAGAAGATTGAAAGAATAGAAATAGAAAAAGAAAAGGAAAATATCAAAAAGGACGTATAGCCTACTTGTGAAGTAGGAAAAAATTTCTTTCCTGCAAAGACCTTCATCAATATATAGTGCTTTCTTGGAAGAACAATTCTACAGGTGGAAATTATCAAGAATAACATGTGAATTGCCATTTGAAATAAACAATGGCATAGAATTTTTTAAGGAATTTACAAAAATATCCCCTAAACATCAAAATCTCATGTGTGAATTCCACTTGTGTAATCTTCTTTTGGGTCACATGTCAGATTTTCAAATAAATCTCTTTGTAGGGAGACCCAATTAAGAGCCTTCACTTCTACCATGAAAAATCAAATAGAATGGGATCAAAGGTCAATTGACTATTTTGAGAAAGTGAAGGTGAAAGGTCTATGCATGAGGCCTCAATATACATTGGTCTCACATACCTATACATTTGCATTATCATATGATAGTGTTTTTTGTCAAAAACACACTGTGTATATACCACATAAGAGAGATAAAATTGTTATATACACTTGTCTTGGCTAGTGATGGAGAGGGTAATGTCAATTAACAACCTAAAAAGAAACATATATTGGAATTAACATATATTGGAATCATACATTATACAATTTATTTATTACAATGACTTGAAATAATTTTTGACTACTTGGTCTTGTTGTTTTCGCACTCCTCCTAACTGTTTTTACATCTTCTTGAGACTTAGCTTTTGTGTTTAAACACTCACCCTTCCATTTCTACTTGCTCCCTAACCTATTCTTACTTGATATATTTTTTTAGGTGATTGATTGTGGAATTTCTAAATATAATGCACATCTTTGGAAAACCTACCCCATTTCATCGATTAAATAAATAAAAAAAAAAGCACCAAAACTAGGAACTCTGCAATTGTATTCGCAGAAGGTCGATTGTGGGAGAATTGACGAAACTTAGAACTCTACAAATGTATTTGTATAAGGTTGATGGGAGAATGAGAATTGGTGATAAGGTCCATTGCACATAATTGGCGAGAAGCATTAGATCTTAAAAAAATATTCAGGTAAATGAAACTTCCTGAGGCTATGCATTTTCAAATTTTAAAATTGTTCACAAATAAACATTTTTTTATTTATCTGTTCTATAGATTTGTGAAGTATTTTAGAGGAAAACATGTACTTATAGTATCAATAAAAATACTTATATATGGCATTGTAGATTGTCATATACACATTGTGTGTATACCACAAGAAAAGGATAAAAATTGTCTATACAATTGCCTTGGTTGGCTAGTCAATGAATGTTGTTAAGTAGAAATTAAGGATGATAATAATAGGATATACTATATTTATGTATGTGTTTTTGTGTATGATCATGCTTTGTAAATCTAAAATAGTAGTGTGTAAATCCAAAATAGAAGCAAGTAAATCAAAAGGATATCAAAATTATCAAAGGAATCAAAACTTAACTGCAATACAAATACTAACAATGAAATATTGTTATAATAAATAGAGGAAAAATAGGTTCACATGTTAAGTATTTTCAAATTCACATGATGGTTGAATAAAGTGGGCACAAGATGTAATGATTACCTGTTGTTCTCATTATGATGCCACATGGCACATTCAAACAAAAAAATTATGACAACTATAATCATGTTTAAATCAAAACAACCAAGAGAATAATATAGACAACGTATTAAATGGCTAGCCAGCCAAGACAAGAGTATATACACTAGCCATAGTCACAACCCAATCATTTACTTGCAATCAAAGATAAGATCGTCCATTTCTGTCTTATGTGGTATACACACGTGTCTATATAACAAACAAGAGTATCATATGACAATACAAACGTCCATGTATGTGAGACCATTACATATACATATGTATATGTATACTTGTACATATATGTTTGTATATGGATATGCATATTATACATGTACATACACACACACACATGTTTGTATGTATGTTTGTAATGTATGTTTGTATGTATGTATGTATATATGTATATCTATACATATATGTATGTGTATGAATATGAAATATTTTGGTAGTGAAAAAATTGCTCTGAGTGGTATCATGCCACGTTGGCAGTCGATTGTTTGGAAAAGTGTGATGTATATGCACAGGGGATCATGCAATGTGGATGTGGGTCATGTAATCTTGTATCCAGTATAGCCTAAGGCTCGTTTGTGACACCTACATATTCATACACATAAATCTACATACATATACATATACATATACATATATACATATATATGCATTTGTATATACATATACATATACATATTCATATGTATGTACATGTGTATGGATATACATATACATATACATATGTATATGTACTGGTATATGTATATGTATATATGACCCCCATGTGATAGACCATAAGATGCCATAAAATATGTCACCATAAAATGCCTTACATACATGCATCGTCCAGGTTGAGTTTACTGGACACCATGGATGACGAAATGGGTCCCACAGAGGGAAATGAATGTATGCCATTGTGTATGACATCTTAAGGTCATTTTTATGGGGGTCATGTGATCCTGCTGTCAGGATAGATGGCTTCCCATGGCTATCCTGACAACTAAAGTTGGAGCCGTCTATCTGGTGCGTGAATCGCATGACTATACATGCGTGCATACGGTGCGTGGTATACACAAATATAAGACTTATAATGTTTTTGGTTTTTGGTATACATAATGTGTATACCTCAAAAAATCGAGATTTGAAATAGTGACCTCTCATTTATCATTACAATGTCCTACTAACTCTGTTACATTGTATCACATAAACAAATGAAAAAAATTATACCTAATTACATTACTTTCAAAATTGCCACGTCATGAGTTGTAGGTCCCACAAAGATGCATGCATGTATGGGGCATTACATGCCCCATGCGATCCTATCATTAGGATATTGGCTATTCTAGTGATAGGATCGCATGGGGGCATGTAATGTCCCATACAAACATGCATATTTTTCGGACCCACTACTGATGAGGTGGCACATTTTGAAAGTAAAGTAAATAGATAGAATTATTTTCATGCATGTTTATGTGCTACAATGTAGCAGAGTTGGTAGGACATTGTAATGATAAATGGGAGGTCATGGGTTCTAATCCGGTTTTTTTGGTGGTATAGTCATGCGATCTTGTCCCCAAAAAAACTAGGATAGACGATATCATGGCTCCCCATGGCTATCCTATCATTTTCCAATTCTTCATCGCTCCTTTTCTTCTTCTACATCAAGCACAAGATCCTTCTCTTTTTCTTAATTCTAACAATGGCCAACCTTTCCCAGTTTGAACACATTTCATCACTATAAGTTTTTTCATCCACAATATCTAGGGAAATAGGGATCATGTTTATCCCCCTCCCTCCCTTATTTCTTCCCTATATGTGTTTATATGACAACTTTTGGGGCAATAGGGGTCATATTTATCTCCCCCTACCTCTCTAATTTCTTCCCTATAAGATTTTCTTAAACAACATTTGGGGCAATAGGAATCATATTTATCCCCCCTCCCTCCCTTATTTCTTCCCTATAAGATTTTCTACCACAACATATGGGGCAATAGGGATCATATTTATCCCCCTCCCTCCCTTATTTATTATATATATATACAATAGTGCTTATACCACGTAATGTGCAGTAAAACATAAGCATTTGAATTTTCATTTGTATCGTCATATTGACACAATGAACACAAAACATTTAAGTGTGTATACCACATGAAGCAAAGAAAAAAACTTTGTATACCACAACTAACACACAAAAAGAGAACCATGTATATATATTGAAATATATAGATATGCATATGTCTTGTAATGCAGATAGTTGCATTGAAAAATTCAAATTTGCAGTGTTGAATATGCAAAAAAAACATGTTGTATGTTGTTGCTTATATATGTTTTTCCATTGTAAAGGTAAACATGGTTGCCATTTAGAGATTGGAAATTCATGGAGTGTCTAATACCTTTGAAAATATTACATGTTCATCATTCATATTATATGGCCTTGATGGAAATAAGACAATAGAGAGAGACACCATTGTGGGAGATGCCAGTATGACCATCCACCAGCTGAGTATAGGGCCTTGATATTGGGTCTTGAAGAAGTGTTACGTCATACAGTTTGGAAAAATTGTGTGTTTTCTCATGATATGATTGTTATGAATCAAATGAATGGTGTATACCAATGTAACAATGTAAATCTTTATGTTCTTCATGTTCAAGTGCTAGATATTGTATCTTGCTTTGTGAAATGTTCATATGTACATGTAAAAGTTTCTAGAGGTAGGTTGGATGTATATCAAGTGTCTAAGGTCAAAATAAATGAAGAAGTGGTAGCGTTGTTAGCACTTTCCATGGATGACATTGTAATATGATATATGTACACATTGTATTTCCTTTTTGTGTTATGTACAATTATGTTTGTAATTATTTAATGACTTAATACGTAGTATCTGTGATGCATTTATGGAGTGGTGGACATAGATTTTTATTGCAGGAATAATGTGGCCTCATGGAGATATAATATGAATGTTATTGCAAGATACTCAGACCTTGGAGTCATCATACTCTATTATGGTGTGTACTCTTAGCAAAATACATGTAGGCACTATATCTGTCCAAATTGTTATTGTTAAGCTGAATTATGATTGTTTGTGATTTTTTGTTATTTAGCCAATGTCACGGTTAGATTTTCCGAAGTTACATTTTACGGACATTGTGTCTTTGTCACAAGTAAGAATACAAGTTTTTCAATTACATTTTGTAATGTTTACAATTGAAAAATAAATAATTGTATTATCTTTTATGTTGAAACTTGTTTTTAAGTAACTAACACAATCTTATTTTAGGCACTTGTGCTTGGCCTCTAATCAGAAGATCAAAATGACGAAGGCAGACATTTTACCTTCAGATGTCTTCTTCAATACGTGTGTGTACTTTATCTACTAATCATTCTAACATTGATTTTTTTAAATGGACTTTGGTATTATTTATTATGTTAGTAACAAGTTTTTATATGGTATGGATTGTTGAGTGAAGGATGACGAGGTGGTTGTAGTGAACATTGCTTCACCATCACATGTATAGGCTGATATAGTTGTAGAGGAGGTAAAATTACCTTAATTTAACGTTGTATTTGTTATTTTAATTTAATTTAATCTGATTATATATTATTGTGCATGCACGTAACGAGTTTTTATGACTCACAATGTCATATTTGGAATGATGATTCTAGGAGGATGTGCTAAGTGTTGCTTCTCTAGGTCATGTGGAGGATGATATCATCGTCGATGAGGTAAAATCAGCAAATTGAATCTTGTAATTTATTATTTTCATTTATGTCCATTAGTGACTAACTATTTATATGATGTTTCTAAATATGCTCCTATTCACTATAGGAGGGAGCATTATGCGGATAACATAATTTATTTTTGCAAGTATCCCTGTTGTGACAAAAAAATTATGACTTACAGATGCTAAATGTCCATAGGAAAGATGCCCATTCCCTCTCTCATGTTCCCCTTAAGAGGAAAGGGAGAAATTTTACTAGTAAGTTTCCTCACTGGGGCTCTTAAAGTGGAGGAAATACAGGGAATAGAGAGAGGGAAACATAGAGGGTGTGCTTTTGATGGGTTTTGGGTGGAGCGGTTAATTCATATGGTTGTTACCAGCTCCATCCAGGTTCAAATCCCACTAAGGAACGATCCCTTTGAGGTGGTAATGTCTGAGGTGGCACGGATGGCAAGCTAGTTTTCACTGAGGTAGTTTCTAGATCAAGAAGAGTTACACTTGTTGTGTGGTGGTGGATCATGGTTCACTTATTTGGGGTGCATGAGTGGCTCTGGGTTCACTTGGTGTATGCATGGCGGATGAATATTCATTTTGACGTGGAAGGCGATCGTGGTTCACTTAATTGTTGATCTTAAATTATATACCTTGGTTGATTCATAGCTCCAGTCAAAATCATTTATCTGTTTCATAGCTCTGGTCAAAAGCATTCAATCTATCAAAAAAAAACATTGGGTGGTTGCATATTACACTGCAATAACACATCTGCAAGAGGGATGGAAAGACATCATTTGCCAAGAATAGCAGATGCTCCAAGAAAGTGGTTGATGATGCCATGGGGGACTATGATTTAGAGAATGTGAGGGCTAAAAGGAGGGAAAACATATTGGCTTTGAGAGAAAAGAAGAAAAATAGGGTAATTTTATTGAGTGATGATTTCATTTCACTGGTTTCTCATTGTCAAAGTATTATCTATTTATTATGATTTATATGTCATTTTATTCATAGGGCAAAAGGGTGAGATGGATGCAATCATTGTCAAAGAACTAGTGAAGGTGATTGTGACATAAGTTAGTTGTTTTATATTTAGTTTTGTTAGTTAAACACTTGTTCATGAATCGTTCATTAACATTTGCATTGATACAATATGTATGTAGGAGGATGACATGTTGATTTCACATCTATATGAAAAATGTAAAAAAAATAGTAGCAACGAATCCAACCAACAGAAAGGAAGCTGAGGTAAATAAAAGTGAACACAAAATTTGTGAATTATAATTTGTAGTTTTTGTTATAAAACCATTGTAATAAAAAGTTGTTATTTTGTAGGTTGGTTCGTTGCAAGTGGATGATGCAGCGGCACTTTTTCACTTGATCATGGATGTGGCAGTGCAATTAATGCAGAGCATGATAAGTCATGGACCTCAATTGAAATCTAAATTTCAAGTTATCATCTTCCCTCTAAATGTAAAAAATATAAATTTGTATTGTAATAAGGAATTTTAGAACTTGTTAGATTTATAGTTTAAGTACTTTCTTTAAGTGAATAAGTACTTGTTTGATTTCTAAATATTTACTTAAATGATATGTAGATATTTCCATCTCTATGCATATATTGGATAGATAATTATGACAAAACTCACAAAGCACCTGGATGCGATCAGGCTTCTAGGTTGATCACTCTAGCATCCAGTGTGATTGCACAACATGGAAACCTCTCTCCAAGTGTGGGGACTTGTGAAACTGAGAGAGGAATCTCCAGATTAGAGGCTGGTTCCTCAAACTCCTCTGATTTAGATCTAATGCTTGCACAACTACAGAGGTTCAGATCCTAATCCTACTCTAACTTGCAAGGAGACAGGGGTAGAAATGCAAGAAATATGAAACTAACTAAAGGTGGTGATGCACCAAAAGGAGTGGTGAAACATTTATGTCAAGCAAATAGACACAGACCAAAGTTTACAACATAAAACATACACAGACTGATAAGATATAATTTAGGATTTAAAATGAAGCAAATAATACAAACAGAGGACTGAAAACCATTCACAGACCTTGCATTATCATTTCC
The DNA here is from genome assembly GCA_018340775.1 of Taxus wallichiana var. yunnanensis. Lineage (NCBI taxonomy): Eukaryota > Viridiplantae > Streptophyta > Pinopsida > Cupressales > Taxaceae > Taxus > Taxus wallichiana. The sequence goes on along the minus strand of CM031239.1, from coordinate 421,989,082 downwards.
AGTGTCAAAATCACTGCATTACAACCTCAGAGAGGTAAAAACTGTTACAATCCTTTGGAGAGGTCTGATTCTTGTATCAATCACTTGCTGGAGGTGAAAGAAGAACTCTGCTATGTCAAAAATTGTTCCCCTCTTCGAAATGAGCCAAATCTGGCTTTTACATTGCATGGGTCGAGCCCAGGGGACAAAAACATACAAAAACATGAGATCCCATCCCTTCTTGACTGCAGGTGCATTAAAATGGCATGGGGGACCTTAAAAACCCATACCCTATCATTTTGACCGGATTACAGGAGAATGCGACCCATTCTGCATTAAATCTGGTCGCTGGAATGTCACTTCTGGCCATGAACACGCGTCAGAGCTGTTTCTCAATTTTATCTCTCCAAACTACACCAAAATTCAAGATTAACCCCAAAATCATGTAGATAATTTCATAAGATTTCCGTTGATATAAAGAACGTGCCAATCCGAGCTCTGGATCAAAAGATATGGAGATCTGAAGATTTAGGGCACAAAATAGGCGAAACGGATTTTTAAATTTCTTCCCACGCTTTGCCACCTGGACGACACGTGGCATGTATTGATTAGTCGACATTGCCAAATTCTCTAACTCCTTCCCAAGCTCCGCATTCCTTACTCCATAGGACACGTGTCCTCTTCTGATTGGCTCGGGCTGATCCTTCAAAACTCGCCCTTTGACTTTTGGACCCTTTCCCTTGTGACACATGTCGTGATTTGATTGGTTCTCGGGCCTTCCGGATTTTTGTGTCCACCGCATCCATTTTTCCCGGATGTCCCAGGTTGTTTGGGACAGAATCCTCCGATCCACCCGAAATGGGCTTCCTTGTCCCTTATCTGTTGATGACACGTGATGTAATCTGATTGGCTCTCGGCTTTTTCAGCTATTCGCGTCCCACGCGTCCCTTTGTCCCAACTGTCCCAATATGAAATTTCTCTATTTCGGTGAACCAGCCCGTTCGCGTCCTCCACGCACTCACGGCCCAGATGTCCCAGTGCTAAAGTTCCCCATTCCGGCTGAACCGGCCGGTTTGTGTCCTTCACATACCTTTGTCCCACTTGCTCCCGGACTGTCTAGGACAAATTCTTCCGATTCGGCCGGTTCAGCCGGTTCGCGTTCACCATGTACTTCTGGTCCGACTGTCCCGGTGCTAAAGTTCTCTGTTTTGGCTGATCCGGGCGGTTCGCGTCCTCATGGCCGAATGTTCCAAACTGCTTTTACTCGCAGCTTAGTCAATTTTGCTTCCTCCTTCGGCCGGATCGGCTTCTCGCGCCCTTCGCGTCCTTCTATCCCAGATGTCCCAGTGCTTCGCGGGCCACCTGGAGGATTTTTAGCCGATCCGCGTCCCAATGTTCCTCATGTCCCTACTTTTGTGAGGACTAGGACTTAGCCGATTTTCACAATTTTTTCTAGCCCAAGCTTATTTTCTGTAACTTTTTCGCATTTTCTCAGAACTTTCTCTTTTCAACCTGGACAGGAGAGTTAGGAAAAATATGAGGGGACCCTAGAAACATGATTTTTGCCCCGATCAATCAATTTGCAGGACTTGATAATTTCGATGTATGTTATCGAATTAACCCCGGGGGCAAATTTGGATAACAATTTGGCGACTCAATGGGGTCATCTCACTCTCTTAGATGAAAATACTAGTTTCCTGAAGTAGTCCATTGGGCAGGGAGTCATCAAATATTCTGTTTAGAATCTCAACTGACTCAGAATGTGCAAGGAGGAAGATGGAATGACACCTGATGAAAGCAAGGCTCGCTAAACATCTCCATGGACAGCAAGTTGTGTCAAAGCACTTAGGGAAAACAAAACTAACCTACAAAGAAACAATGTGCACAAGCAATTGGAGGAAAGAAAATCTAATCTAATATTTACAGAGGTAGTGAACTTCCCTCTAGAAGCAACGCTTGAGATAGATTCCATTGACTGGAATCTGCAGTTCTTCACCCTCCAGTGAGGCTAATTGGAAAGCATTGCTATTCTTGCACTTTGTGACCATGTATGGGCCACTCCAAATGGCATCAAATTTTGAATGCCTTCCCGGTTTTGCTCTTTCCATATCCCATTTCAACACTAGATCTCCAACTTGAAAAGATCTATCCTTGGCCTTTCTATCAAAGGTCTTCTTGATCAAAGCTTGATCCTTTTCCATTGCTTGGGATGCCTGATTTCTGATCTCTTGCAGCTCCATCAACTCTGCATACCTCACCTCCATGGGCTCAAACTCAAGCAACTCCAGCTGCTTCATGAGTTCCAACGTTGGCAACTCAAGTGACATGGGCAAGATTGCCTCTCTTCCATAGACAAGCCTAAATGGAGAGTTACCTGTGGATCTTTTGGGAGTGATCCTATCAGCCCATAAGGCTGATTTCAGCTTGGTATGCCAAGACCTCTGATTCTCATCAAGAGTCCTCCTAATGATCCTCAACAAGTTCTTGTTTGTAGACTCGGCCTGGCCATTACCCTGAGGGTAATAGTTCGATGAAGTGCTTAGGTAAATACCGTTCTTGACAGCCCACTCAGTCACCTTAGATCCAATGAATGCCAATGCATTATCAGAGATTATTGTAGCAGGTACACCGAATCTGGTCATTATTCCCTCATAAAAGTCTAAGATGCTAGACTCATTTGCCTCTTTGAGTGCTACTGCTTCTGTCCATTTGGTGAAGTAGTCTGTGGCTATCAAAATCCATTTGTGCCCTTGGCTTGAATTGGGATTAATGACTCCAATGAAGTCCAAACCCCATTGCATGAATGGCTGGTCAACTAAGATTGGATGCAATGGAAGGGCAGCAAGTCTTTCTTTTCCTATGAAGAATGCACAATTCTTACACCTCTTGATCCATGCATAGCAATCACTGAAGATTTTAGGCCAATAATAACCAGCCTTCATGATTTTTAGAGCTGTCACTCTTGGTGCAAAATGGCCACCAGCTGGTCCACCATGAAACTCTTCTAATACCCTTTGAATCGACTGTGCTAATGCATCTTAGCAGCACTCCATTCACATCCTTCTTGAACAAAACTCCATCAACAATGGAATACGGAACAGCCTGCAATCTGAAATGTCTCCTTTGGGTCTTGTTCATCTCTGGAGGGCATAGGCCTGTGCCTAGGAAGTGCATAATACCTTGGGTCCAGCAAGGAGTCGGGGCAACATTGTCTTCTTCTTGATTGCCACTTGGCTCATGGCTGTTTTGGACTGTCAAAACAGTTTCTTCTTTGTTGCATACTTCCTTTTGCTTCCCCAAAACCAGCTGCTCACACAATCCTTTCCCTCTTACCAGCTTGGTGATCTTGATATCAATGTCATACTCCATGACACGGGTGATCCAACCTGCCCTTTTCTCATTCAAATCCTTGTTGAGGAGGAAGTCCTTAACTCCAGCATGTGAGACCAGCAACTGGACCTTGTTGTTTGAGACTAAATGCTTGAATTTCTTCAAGCTTCTGATTACTACAAGTACATGCTTTTCAATAAAAGAGTACCTCACCTCGTAGTCATCTAGGCTCTGGCTGAAAAAGGCAATCGGCTGCTCATCATTATCTTTGTTCTGCTGTACTAGAATGGCAGAAATAGTGTCATCACCTCCAAATGCATAGAGGATGAAATCCTTGGAGAAGTCTGGGTTGATGAGAGTTGGTGCTTGAGAGATAGCTTCTTTGATTGCCTCAAAACTCTCCTTGCCTTCTGTTGTCCATTTGAAAGCCATGCTCTTCTTCAGCATTTTGGTGATGGGCTTGACAAGGGCTGCAAAATCTGGGACAAACCTCCAAACAAAGTTGATCCTTCCCAAGAAGCTTTGAAGAGCCTTCTTGTGACTTGGCAATGGTAGTGCTCTTATGGCTTCAACCCTCTCTGGATCAATTTCCAGTCCCTCTTTCGAGACAATATGGCCTAGAAGTTTCCCCTCATGAGCCAGGAATATGCATTTTTTGGGATTCAATGATACCCCAAATATTCTACACCTCTAAAACACTTGCCTGAGGTGAAAGAGGTGATCCACTGCATTTTTGGAGAATACAAAGTGATGTCATCAAGATATATCAAAACTATTTTATTGATCAACCCTTGAATGCCATATCCATTGCCCTTTGAAAGTGGCTCCAACGTTGGACAGCCCAAATGGCATTTTCCTATAGGCATATGTTCCCCATTTGGTGGTGAAATCCGTCTTGAACCGGTCATCTTCCTTCACCATCACTCGATTATACCCCGAGTAGCCATCTAGGAGAGAGAATCTCTCTGAACCGGATACTACTTGCAATATTTGTTCCATTGAAGGAAGCGGGTAATGATCTTTGAGAGATGCCCTATTGAGGTCTCGGAAGTCCACACACAACCTGATTTCTCCGCTCTTCTTCCTGACCGGAACCAAGTTAGCAACCCAGCTTGAGTGCTTGATCGGGAATATAATGCTTGCCTCTATTAGCTTATTTAGCTCTTTCTTCATTAGAGGCTCAATGTGAGGGTTAACAGGTCTCTGCTTCTACCTGATGGGCTTAGCATCTGGATCCAATTCTATGGTATGTTGTGCCAAATTCGGATTGAATCCTCTCAAGTCTTCATAGCTCCAAGCGAAGACATCTGGAAATTCTTGGCAAAGCTGTATGAAATCTGATTTCTCTTGCTCAATGGGCCATTTTACCAATTTGAAGTGTTTTGCCTTCCCAACTAGAATTGACTCAATCTTCTCTCTTGACTCAGTATGTTAACCTTTTCCTTACGGAACTCGGTCGTTAGGGTTGAAGATAGAATCCAACATTACTAAACCCTTAGGGAAGCTTGTTTGTCTGCAGCAATGCACTACTTGATCCCCATACCGTGCTCTAGTCTGTCATGATTCCTAGCCGAGAATTCAGCCTCTTCTTGTAAAAATTTGATGATCTCGCTTGATCATTCTCGAAGACTTGCCAACTTGTGTTGTTATCTGAACAACCGATCTCACAACCAATTTGATATGAGGCTGAGATTTCTCACTTTTGATACTCTCTACAACATCAAACGCAGCCCTAATTGCTGCAAGTCTATCGCTGGCTTCATTCTTCTTCCTGGGTATGGACACGATGTTGAAAGCTTCGAAATCCTCAATGAGGTCCCATACCCTATTCTTGTAGTTCTTTAGCAGGTCATTCTTTGTAGCATGTTATCCCCTGACTTGATTGACGATCAGCTCACTATCCCCGAACACCTGCAAGTTATTTATGCCCTTTTCCTAGCCCAATGAAGTCCATGAATCAAGGCCTCATATTCAGCTGTGTTGTTTGAACAAGAAAACTGAAACGAAAAGCTGAATAATATTTGATGCCTTGAGGTGAAACAAGCATAGCTCCTCCTCCTGTACCTTGCCTACTCCTTGATCCATCGAAAAATAATTTCCATACCTCATTATCATCCTTATGGTTTGGTTTCGTCTGCTAGGAATAGGCTAGTTTTCTTCATGTATGCAATAGACTCCTAGTTCAGATTCTTCTACTTCTTGGTAGGGATCAAAAGCATGTACCTTGCTTGCCCATTCATCAAGAGTCAAATCTAGAATGCTTCCAACTTTGGTGTCGGCTTCATCTATGTTTGGATAATCTTCTTGATCAAATGCTGAACAGTTGGCATTGATTTGGCTTGGAGTATGAGGCTCAATATGAAAGTTTGCAATTGGTTCGGATCTGATTGTGACCTTAGTACCATATCTTGTTCTGAACAACATGTGTGACCAATCAGCAGATAAGTAGCCTCCAATTTTGGCTGTGAAATCCCTTGATAAACATAGGGCAAAGAGTGGTGGCAAATCTATCACTGACACATCTTGTAAAACGGTAACGTTGGGGCATGTATGCAAGGTAAGATTCAAACCTTTAATTACTCCCACGGTTTCTACTGCTGTCCCATCCAATTGCACTACCCCTTTAGATATTACTTCATATTGGAGACCCAGCTGATCAGCTATTTGCTTGGGCATCACTGAGCTACTTGCCCCAGAGTCAATCATGCAATTATGTACCAACTTGTCTCCTATGATCAATGAAACATAAAATGGAGGGGGCTTCAACATTTTACCTTGTTGTCCTCCATGATTTCCTTCAGGCTGGGCAGCATTTGTGAGTACCTTCTCTTGCATTTGGACCTGTTGGTTCGAAGTTGGCCAATCCTTCATGGCAGCTTGCAGCAGATCTCTTTGGCCTGGGATAGATAGGGATTCCCACATTGATATGTTGACGTTTGTCTTCTTCATCTGATCAATGATATTGAATGGTGATGAAGCATCCCTCTGTTGTCCCCTAGCTTGCACATTCATTCCTTGCACATGGGCAGCAACAACTGGCATCTGAGTTGGTTTAGGAGCTGGTTTGGGTGCTCCTTGCATGTTTGGAACTGCATTTTGTTTGCCAACACCTTGTGGAGTGACAGAAGGTCGTGAACTACTTGGGGCCAATGGCTGCTCGTCACCCAAATTTCTCCTTTTTGACCTTGTGTTGGCTGCAACACTTTGAGAGGGTATTTGATTCATACCACAGAAATCTTCAGCCTGCCAATTGACAAGAGTAGTTTCATTCGGAGATGTTCCTTGCTGAGGTGCTTCTTGCTGCTGATCTCCTTCGTGGCTGGACTCTTGCGACCCACTGATGGTTTGCACCATCAGAGCTTGATTTAATGCACCGTTAAAGCACATTGATTGGTTGTGTGGCTGACTACACGGGAAACACCAATCATATTCTTGGGCCATGTTATTTTGGACTGGCACTAATGCTTTAGAAGCAGATATGGCATTTGGATTATAGGGCTGAAATGGTCTATTAGTGGGAGGCCTTACTTGGCTTTGATTTTGATTTGCAGCCTGATTTGGTGACCTATTTTGTTGGTATGGGGGCCTAGCCTGGTATTGCGCTTGAGGTTGATACGGTCTAGCACTTTGAGCTTGCTGTCTTTTGATAGTAACCAGCTCATTTCCCAAATTTTGCAACTGTTTCATGACCTCTTGGAGTTCATTTGAAGCACTAGAGGATGAAGTAGAAGTTTCACTTGAACTTTGATTTCTAGGGGTGGGAACAGGAGCCAAAGTGGGTGCTTGACTAGTGCTTGGATTTTCTAAGTTTGGATACAAGGGCATGGGAGGCCTAGGAGCCAATTTACCAGCTTGAATAAGACAATTTTCAGCTCTAATGGCAATGTCATAAGATGCGAGTAAGGTTGTGCCTCCCATAGATTGAATTAACAGAGAAATATCATAATTTAAAGCTTTGAGGTAGTATAGAAAAGAACCTTCTCATTGGGCTCGATTGCCACTGGAATCCTATCCCAAGACCTTTGAAATCTGAAGTTGAAGTCAGTCAGCTGCTCGTTGGGGGCTCTCTTGATAGTTGTCAGCTACTCCAAAAGAGACAAGTTGTCTCCCTTCTCTCCAAATTGCTCGTGAAGTGCAATACACAACTCATTCCAGTTTGTGATAGAACCAGCTCCAAGGCTCCTAAACCATTGTAATGCTTTACCCTTGAATGAAGATTCCAGTAACTTGACAGCCACTTGCATTTCATTGATTTCATGGATTGCACAAAGGTTAGCAATATCTTTAACATGATCACCTGGAGTAGTCCCGATTTTCTCCAAGTGAAGTACAGAATGTTCTTCAAGGCTGCAATAGGAACTGGATGTTGTGCATTGAGAGCAAGTGGGCTGCTTTGCTGTGAAGTTGACGTAGGGGTTGTTCTGAGCCATTCTAATCGGTCTTAAAACCCTTGTATACTAAATGAAAGGGTTGTTAGGTAGAGAGTTGAGAGAGTTCTATTTGGTGGAGATGGAGACCTTTGAATCCTTCTTCCTCTTTTCCTTCTTCTTGGAGATAATTGCAGGTATTCAAACAACACTTCTTCTTCTCCAACTCTTGACCTTGTGGTGATTCTTCTCATGAGTTTTTAGGCCTGCACTGCTGAAACCAGTTGATTCTTCCCCTTGGAGTCGCTAGATATGTAAATAATAGCTCTTATAAGCAAGAAAACTACAGCAGATGCATATCAACTTTGCTGCAATAAAAATGAGACCTCTAGTGTCCCACCGGGCGTGCCAAAACTGTTGTTGCAGACTCACAACACCCCTGGATGCAGATCAGGCTTCTAGGTTGATCACTCTAGCATCCAGTGTGATTGCACAACATGGAAACCTCTCTCCAAGTGTGGGGACTTGTGAAACTGAGAGAGGAATATCCATATTAGAGGTTGGTTCCTCAAACTCCTCTGATTTAGATCTAATGCTTGCACAACTACAGAGGTTCAGATCCTAATCCTACTCTAACTTGCAAGGAGACAGGGGTAGAAATGCAAGAAATATGAAACTAACTAAAGGTGGTGATGCACCAAAAGGAGTGGTGAAACATTTCTGTCAAGCAAATAGACACAGACCAAATTTTACAACATAAAACATACACAGACTAATAAGATATAATTTAGGATTTGAAATGAAGCAAATAATACAAACAGAGGACTCAAACCATTCACGGACTTTGCATTATCATTTCCAAAGTGTCAAAATCACCGCATTACAACCTCGGATCTCGGTAAAAACTGTTACAATCCTTTGGAGAGGTCTGATTCTTGTATCAATCACTTGCTGGAGGTGAAAGAAGAACTCTGCTATGTCAAAATTGTTCCCCCCTTGAAATGAGCCAAATCTGGCTTTTACATTGCATGGGTCGAGCCCAGGGGACAGAAAACATACAAAAACATGAGAGCCCATCCCTTCTTGACTGCAGGAGCATTAAAATGGCATGGGGGACCTTAAAAACCCATACCCTATCATTTTGACTGGATTACAAAGAATGCGACCCATTCTGCATTAAATCTGCAGTCACCGGAATGTCACTTCGACATGAACACGCGTCGAGCTGTTTCTCAATTTTATCTCTCCAAAATGCACCTAAATTCAAGATTAACCCTTAATCACGTAGATAATTTCATAAGATTTCCGTTGATATAAAGAATGTGCCAATCCGAGCTCTGGATCAAAGATATGGAGATCTCAAGATCTAGGGCACAAAATAGGCAAAACGGATTTTTAAATTTCTTCCCGCTCGCCTCTTGGACGACACATGGCATGCATTGATTAGTCAACATTGCCAAATTCTCTAACTCCTTCCCGAGCTCCGCATTCCTTACTCCATAGGACATGTGTCCTCTTCTATTGGCTCGAGTTGATCCTTCAAAACTTGCCCTTTGACTTTTGGACCCTTTCCCTTGTGACACGTGTTGTGATTTGATTGGTTCTCGCCCGGCTGGATTTTTGTGTCCACCGCGTCCATTTGTCCCGATGTCACAAACTGTTTGGGACAGAATCCTCCGATCCACCCGAAATGGGCTTCCTTGTCCCTTATCTGCCGATGACACGTGGCACAATCTGATTGGCTCTCGGCTTTTTCGGCTATCCGCATCCCACGCGTCCCTTTGTCCTAACTATCCCAATACGAAATTTCTCTGCTTGGAAAACCAAATGGTTTGCGTCCTCCGCGCACTCACGGCCCAAATTTCCCAGATCTTCAAAGTTCCCGTTCCGGCCGAACCGGCGCGTCCAAGGCCCTTCGCGTACCTTTGTCCCACTTGCTCCCGGACTGTCTAGGACAAATTCTTCCTATTCACCCGGTTTGGCCGGTTCGTGTTCGCCGCGTACTTCTTGCCCGATCCGTCCCGTCCATGCTAAAGTTCTCTATTTTGGCCGATCCGGGCGGTTCGCGTCCTCACGGCCCGAATGTCCCAAACTATTTTTCTCAGCAGTTAGTCAATTTTGCTTCCTCCTTCGGCCGGATTGGTTTCTCATGCCCTTCGTCCTTTCCGTCCCCGATGTCCCAAAGTGCTTCGCAGCCGCCCGGAGGCTTTTCGGCCGATCCGCGTCTCAATGTCCCTCATGTCCCTACTGTTGCGAGGACTAGGACTTAGCCGATTTTCACAATTTTTTCTGGCCCAAGCTTATTTTCTGCAACTTTTTCACATTTTCTCAGAACTTGCTCTTTTCAACCTGGACAGGAGAGTTAGGAAAAATATGAGGGGACCCTAGAAACATGATTTTTTGCCCTGGATCAATCAATTTTCCTGGGACTTGAGAATTCAGATGTATGTTATCGAATTAACCCTGGGGGGTGAATTTGGATAACAGCTTCCCAATATAAAACTAAAAAGTATGGATAAATATGTGTAATAGTCATTTGAATATGCACAACATTGCATATGTTTGAACTCTTGGATCCTTTATTTGACCTTGTAATCACTTAAGACTCTTCTTTTTATCTTATTTATTTACTAGCCCTACTGGACTATATCTTCACCTATAGTTTGACATGATTTCAGTATTTACATATGTATATGTATACACTTCTTAGTCTCAGAGCAGATTGTTGATTCTCTTAGTGAATACAAGGTGATCTTAAGCACTGTGGTGAGCATTTGGCTCTTGTAGATTGATTCTTGTGCACTATTATTCCTTATTACTTAAGTATGATTGTATGTTTGCATTTTATAAGAGTGTAATCCTTTGATTTTATACTTTGTAATTGTATAATGGATTAATATTAACAAGAGATTCAATTTGTATAGTTATGAGGATTGGAATAAGTTCTTGATGAAAGAGGAAGCTTGAAACTTGTTCAAGACTGCATCATTCCCTAGTACCTATTGACAATTTTTACACTTGTACAAAAATGGGAAACTTGAAACTTCGTTATGATGGATGGAATTGGTGAAGTGAACCTAAGCTAGGGGAGTTTCTTTCAGTTCAATATTGTTTTTATTGGATTAATTAATGATTACATGAAATCTGCAGCTATGTGTGCTGTTACAAAACGTAATAGATCACATAGTCTACAATTTCATGATTATCTTCAGCAAAGAACACAAATCCCTAAAGGACAGGTGTGTTATCTTGATGAAGACATGAAGTGCATAATAGATGAAGTGTTAGGTTTTGGAACAACAATCATAATTGCAGATTGCAGCAGTCAAAGTTCATTGCTAAAAGTTACATGTATTTTAAAGTTCTTTCCTTCATGATTAAATACATTCAATTATGTTATTGAGTTGTTTAATTCATCATACAATCCATATATAAATCTGAAATGCATAAAGAAATACACTACTCAGTTTCATAATTCAATGTTTTATTCATAAGGAATTTCAAATGTTCCCACAAAATCCATGGGATGTAACTCAAAAGTAAATTACAACTACTGAAGTAAGAGGTACATATGCATGAAAAAGAAAGTAAAGGAGTATGAAAGAACCCATCATTTCCTTGGGTTTCTTTCATTTCGGTTGATGCATCTCCAGCTCTAGCTTTGCTTCATCTTCATCCTCGCTCCTTAGCAAATGGCATTGTACCTGAAAATAGAAAAGAAAAGGATGTCAATATTGAGCTTAGGGTTGATCCATATTCCTATACTTGTCCAAATTCATGCAGGTGGATCTCTTAACATTAGGAGGTATAAATTACATGAGTACCAAAGGCACAACTAATTAAACACTATTTTGCAATAGCATACATGATTTATTCACTCAGAAATAAGGAGAGAGAAGAAAGAGAAAAAAACTATGGAATAAAAGAGAGGCCAAAAATCCTAATATTTTCTAACCAGTTTATCTAAATGTGTAGATACAGGTAAGAAGAAAGAAGTGATACTTTCTATAACTTGAATTAGAAAGGTACATTTATTTCAGTTCAAACTAAAGGCTGAAGTTAACTGGAATGAGACAAGATTACAGTTGAAACAGAATGGAAAAGGAAATCTAAGAAAAATTTGACAAGGCTTCGCCATGTAAAATGGACATTTTACATCTTTCCATCATGCTATTTAAAACTAATACATGCTTTAAAGTTGTAGATAAATCAAATAGTAATACAAAAAGTAGTTAACGCATGGTATGGTCAAAGATAATAGTTACTGATTTTAGCTTCCAACAACAAGCCATAATTCAATAGATGAAGGATACAGTTACCATCTCAAAGAAAAGAAGTGTTACAACTTAGTCAAATATAACTGAGGAAGAAAGGACCAAATTCACATTTCCAGGTACTATTTTCCAAATTTCATCAAGAAAGGTTCAATAATGCTCAAAGTAATGCTCAGACATCAACTCAGAAATGGATTATAAACAAACAAGTTGTCTGAATACGGAACAGAGCTCTTAGAAAGGATCATATTAATGTCAGCTACAAATAAGCACAAATACATAATAATGTAAGCTGAGAAGAGAATGAGTTCAAAAAGGATCAATTTTATCTTCCAAAAATTGTAGGATTAGAGTATCAAGAAAAGCAGTATTAAGATTTTGATTGTAAAGGAAACAACACAGTGGATCTAAAAATCATAACAGCCATGCAAACAAAGGAAATTTCAAAATGCAAAGTTGATACAAGATCTACATAGTTACAGAACAAGTAAAGGAGTCAAGAAACAATTTTAGGAGGGCATATCATAAAGCTTCATGATTTATAGTTAGCCATTTCAATCAAAGTGCATCTATTTAATTGATCATTTTAGGCTACAGGTCTTCATGAATTTAACTCAAGCAGATTTATTCAGTTTAAAAGGAATTCCCAAAAGTATAAGTGCAAAGCAATAAAATAAAACTTTAAAATTGAAATATTGGTGGAAAAGAAGGTACATAAATATAGAAAATATCATTCATCAGATTAACAAACATCTTGCAAAGAAGGACACTTTCTTAGAGCAAGACAAGTTACAGTGCAATATACCAGTAGGAGGAAGGGTTCTTAACAAAAGACATTATCTAAAAGCAAAATACACTTTGGTATCTAAAGTTTAGAATGCACCAAACTAAAGATGGTGATCATAATAAAAATAGAGGTATGCATCAGATTTTCAAATACATAAGCAGAAGGAATTTCAGTTTTCAAGTGATCTCAGATTGTAAAAAGATTAAAGCAAACATTCTCACAGCAATGCCAATGAAATTTCAATGAATCAAATTGATCCTAAATAATGAAGTACAATAGTGGCATCTATAAGAACTTTGGATATCAATGAAAAAACAAATCATAAAGCTCACTATAGTCACCAGTTCAAAATCATGAGCAAAGTGCAGATTGGAAGTATGCATCTATGGCCATTCAAAATAAATGCAGTTTTTTAACAACCATGCTTCCAGGAGTAGTAGCAACAAAAACACATCAAGGTTCAATGAGAAATCCAAGGTATACAATCACAAAATTGTTCTTTCAAGAGCTTGTACTGTACATTGCCTAAGTATTTTAAAATTCTTGCTATCTGAAGACACAGAGAAATCAAGTGTGGATAGAATTATCTTCAACATTAGCATATGAACATAACTTCTATCTGAAGCAAAGAAATTGAACAAATGAACCAATACTACAAATACAAGTTGTATTATGAAGGATTCAAGCATCAGAAAATAAACATCAAATACAATAGAAACTATAGTTGCAAAGGAGCTACACCGAGAGCATTGAATGAAACTTATGATGCAAAGGGAACTGAATATACATATCAAAGTGCTACTTTAGAAAGCATATCATCAGAAGGAAATCATTGAAAGATAAAACCAAAGGCTTATTGCACTTTAATTTTATAATATGGTTATACATACTTTATGCATTAAAGACCAGTTGAGATTGAGAAAGTAAAATATCAAGTACAACTAGAACACATATTCCTTGGAATTGAGTGTCAGATTTTAGATTACGAAAAAGGGAAAACAACCTTACAATGGAAACAACAATATAGATTGGTCCCTTGGACATCAAAGATAGAGAAAAGGATATGCATGTGCAACTATGAGCATTAAAGAAAATAAGTAAAAGGAATTACTCAGACGACATCATCAAACTACACAGAAAAGGTAATACAAGAGTACCAAGTTTTAATGAGACATCTGATAGTTACACTCAAGTAGACACGTCCAAGAATAGAAACAAGACAAGAATCCAAGCCAAGAGAAAACACAGTTCATAGTAAAAACAAGGTTTAGCTATAGCATTTAAAAGCTCGTAGATTCATGAAGTTTCAATGATGGATCAAAACAAATGTTGTGTTCACAATACCCAAAATTAAACTTTTGAAATCTTCAACAAGTAACCAAAATGTAGATTTACAACTAAATGAAAGATTTCAGAGAAGACCGAGATTTATCTTCAAACTAGCAGCTCATACAAGGAAATCAGAGCTATGAATCCCTCAATAACAATAAGTGAGGAATGTTTTGAAACAATATAGAACACAAGAAAAGGAAAACTTAAGAATTCATGCAAACCCAGATGGTATCGTAGTTTGAAAGGCTCAAAGAACTTCATTTCCATGGGAATGGTGTTTTAAAATATTTACAAATGATAGATCTAGCAAGGTAGAACACAAAACTCATATCTTAAAATATGTAGATCTATAGTTTTAGAGAGTAGTATCATAAACAATGGTGAGTATATAAGAATAAACTAAATCTCCAAGATTCAGTCTCATCAACATGTTTATGCAACAGTGCAAGGTACAAATAAAGGAAACAATTCATTCTCTAACAGATGTGAAATATTTTCACAAGTTTTGTATAGATTTTTCAAAAATAGAACACAAACTCACCAGTTGGAGTTAGAGCAACAAACCCTCCTTCAAGATTGCAGAGCACTAAAAGCTCAAAAAAACCATTTTACAACTTCAGCATTGCTCGGCCAATATAGAAACCAGAAAAAAATCGCTCATAGCATGATCACAGAAAAAAAACGGATAAACAGAAGATCAGAAATACAAGGAGCTCCACGTTCACTCTCCATGAGCAGATCAAAGTCTCATAGGAAGAAGCTCGAGAATGAATCATAAAATGATGACCACAAACTTCAAGCATGAGCAGATGAACTGGAGCCAAATCTCGAGAATAATTAATAATGACACCCCCATAATCACTCAGAAGCTCTAAATAAATCAAACACATGAAAGTATAGATGCAAACAACCTTACAATGGAAACAACAATATAGATTGGTCCCTTGGACATCAAAGATAGAGAAAAGGATATGCATGTGCAACTATGAGCATTGAAGAAAATAAGAAAAAGAGAATTACTTAGGACGACATCATCAAACTACACAGAAAAGGTAATATAAGAGTACCAAGTTTTAATGAGACATGTGATAGTTACACTCAAAGAGACACGTCCAAGAATAGAAACAAGACAAGAATCTAAGCGTAGAGAAAACACAATTCATAGTACAAACAAGATTTACCTATAACATTTAAAAGCTTGTAGATTCATGAAGTTTAAATGATGGATCAAAACAAATGTTGTGTTCACAATACCCAAAATTATTTTTTTGAAATCTTCAAAAGTAACCAAAATGTAGATTTACAACAAAATGAAAGATTTCAGAGAAGACTGAGATTTATCTTCAAACTAGCAGCTCATACAAGGAAATCAGAGCTATGAATCCCTCAATAATAGTAAGTGAGGAATGTTCTGAAACAATACAGAACACAAGAAAAAGAAAACTTAAGAATTCATGCAAACCCAGATGGTATCATAGTTTGAAAGGCTCGAAGAACTTCATTTCCACAAGAATGGTGTTTTAAAATATTTGCAAATGACAAATCTAGCAAGGTAGAACCTAAAAACTCATATCTTAAAATATGCAGATCTATAGTTTTAGAGAGTAGTATCATAAACAATGGCGAGTATATAAGAATAAACTAAATCTCCAAGATTCAGGCTCATCAACATGTTTATGCAACAATGCAAGGTACATATAAAGGAAATGATTCATTCTCTAACAGTTGTGAAATATTTTAACAAGTTTTGTATAGAGTTTTGAAAATAGAACACAAACTCACAAGTTCGAGTTAGAGCAAAAACCCTCCTTCCAGATTGCAGAGTGCTAAAAGCTCAAAAAACCCATTTTACAACTTCAACATTGCTCGGCCAACACAGAAACCAGGAAAAAAAATCACTCATAGCATGATCACAGACAAAGAAGGGATAAACAGAAGATCAAAAATACAAGGAGCTCCACGTTCACTCTCCATGAGCAGATCAAAGTATCATAGGAAGAAACTTGAGAACGAATCATAAAATGACAACCGCAGAGATTCGAGCATGAGCGGATGAACCAGATCCAAAGCTTGAGAATAATCAACAATGGCACCCCCATAATCACTCAGAAGCTCTAAACAAATCAAACACATGAAATTACAAATGCACGAGAGTTCAAAAATCCACTTCGTAGAAGGAACCAAGCTCAAAAGCTTCAAATAATGGTGGTAAAGTTAATTTTTCTAGGGCTCTTCCAAAAAAATGAAAAATACAAATGAATCAATTTAATCATGGTCAGTTCTTTTTACTCATTGAATTAAACACAATAAAACCTAAATCAACTTGAGTTAATGGTTCAATGGACAAGATCAAGCTATGCGCAGATCAACGATCAAAATCTTAACCATTACAACTACCTTTCCAACCATGGTTCAATCATCTACCATATTAAATACCAAGTGAGAAACCGTAACCGAGGGTGTAGTGAAATCAATAGAGGAACATTATGTGGTAAATATCGATGGTCTAGATAGAATATTAATTCCAATGCACAGTGCCACGTAGTAAGCCATGTTAGAGCCCTATTGATTATGCAATAATTACCACCAAACTCAATGCCAAGGGTCAAATCAACATTGGAGGGGGACCGACTTTGATTAATGATCTATTTTTTTATTGACCTATCTAAGGTCTTATTCACATTTTTAACAAGAGAAATCATAGCAAATAATTCCCTTCATGATGGTATTTCACCACCAAAGACTTAAATCAAATGAGGCCAAGGAGTGGTCATTCAACAATGGGTCGATTCACCGTGGAAAGGGCCAGCCCTCATCATTATTTGAAAAATCATTACTTTCGACCTTCTAAGGTCTAAAAACCTTAATATCACAAAAACCAAAAGCCAACAACATCATAACTTATGTCCATGCAAAATCAATATAAAGGGTAAAGGATTATATAGTGAAGAATTATTGAAATGGTTCGGTGATATAGTATAACAATCAAAAGTTGAAAAGTATATAATGTGGAAGTGTTTCAAAAGTGACCCTCTTTTATTTCAAATTATAATAATATGCCATGTCAACAAGGGTGGTCAAATCCAGGAGGAAGATAAGCGTTCACATCAAAGGTGGTCCCCATGCATTGGGTGAATTTTGTAAAATGTTAAATCAACATAAATATCTTTCTCTCACATAGAGACATATTATTTTGCATGGGCATCTAAGTAGGCAAGTAGATCAGAATTGTAGATGTCACATCAAGCAATTGAAGATAGAATTGCATGCACATGGGAGAAGACTTTCTCATTAAGCAAGGTTTATTATTAGTAGAATTATTCACCCATGCTTTATTAAAAATTGAACAGTCAACTGCAGTTTAACAAAGTGGTATTTTTGTAACCAAAGGCTATTAATGCCTCATTGTATTAGCAAGCTTATTTTTATTCCTTTATTTATTAATAAATAAAGGATAAAAAAGGATGAATGGGCGAGTAAAATTTTAGTCTACTTTTAGGAAGGGTGGGATGAATGATTTTTTCTATATATTGTGTGCATTGGCAAAGCCAAGAGGGAGGACTTTTTGGGCACACAAGAGTTTGAAGTAGTTTTATAGTTTTGCCCCTTGAAGGAGAAGTATATTTTCCTTTCCAATTATTTGCAGTCTTGTGTATGTCTTATTAATTCTTGTGAGTTTCAAATTCCCTGATTAATCATCCTACCCTATTGCAAATTTAGTAATTTTTACATGAATATTAGTGTGCATGTGTAGCTTAACAACATTGTTGTGAAATTTTCCCTCAATGCATCAAGTGTTTTCCTTAATATTCTACTGAAAAATTATTGGTTTATACATCTAGAATCCTTTTCATATCAATTGTGCATATAATCATTCAAAGACCTCAAATAAGTTTGGTTTATCATCCTGTTTTGAATCCATTTATAGTCATCGTCTACCCTCAAACCCTAGAAAATTAGTTTATGATACATCAAGATGGAACCGTCCTTGATACCGAAACTCACCTCAATAAGTATACCCACAGACCTAAGGTGTTTCCATTGTA
Organism: Taxus wallichiana var. yunnanensis; assembly: GCA_018340775.1. NCBI lineage: Eukaryota > Viridiplantae > Streptophyta > Pinopsida > Cupressales > Taxaceae > Taxus > Taxus wallichiana. Next base: position 421,970,967 of record CM031239.1, on the reverse strand, counting down.
TCTACGAAAGAGAGAGATACATTTTGCAAGTTTAGAACACCTATAACCATCTCTCTACAGGATGCCCTTTTGAGAGATAACAATTTTTGGCATGCCTGGTGGTACAGGATCAGATCTAAGGGAAAATTACAGCAATTTACAACACTTTAACAACAAGAAAAAGTTACTTTTCGATCTACAAGCTGCAGCAATTTAATCTAAATATTTAAAGATTTATTTGGCGACTTTGTAAAGTTGATTTTAGACTAGCTTTGTAGCATGTTCCATGCCTAAAGTGACTAAAAGATCATTGGTAAGAGGAATTCCTTCTGAGTTTATTTATTTACCTTTAAATTCTGCAAGAAGAAGAAGAGTTGGTAACACCCTACCTTATAATAGGCCTGGTTTTAACAACCCTCCTCCTAATCTTCCATCAACCTCGTATCAATTTCTCTATTCAGATCCTAGTTTTTCCAATGGCTATTCAACCACCTAGGAATTTTGTGACCTTTACTAATGGCAGCGCATTAGTAATCCCATTTTATCATGATATCCCTAATTCTACAATGAAAATTTTACCTACATTCACTGGTGAAAATTAGGTTACACCAATAGAGCATATCAAAGATGTTACTAACATAACATTCATAACATAACCCATGAAGATGTGGCCTTGAGACTTTTAGCTGCATCCTTTAAGGCGCAAGCCTTGCAATGGTATAGAATTTAGAGATTGTAAGCATAAGAACTTGGGATGAGTTAGGTGGTAAATTTCTGAAACAATTTCAAGATAATTCAGATCATTTATCCCTCATAGAACAACTATCTACAATTAAAGAGCCCCTCATGAATTTATGGCTAGCTTCAATATTTTTTTCAAGAACTTGGGAAATAATTCTAGTAAGTGTTAAGCCTCAAGTTGTACATGCTTTCCTTTATTATCTTAGAGAATTGAACAATGATATATCAACTATGATACAGTCTATGGGAGATAACACTCTTCCAAAAGCTTATGACATTGCTATAAAGGATGAAAATAATATTATTCAAGCTAGAAAGTTAGCACCAAGGCCTTCAATGCTTTGTTTAGCAGATTTGAAACCTATCCCACAACCTATCACGATTATAGAACCTAATATTGCATCCCCATCAATGATGTGTTTAAAGCTTTACAGACTATGGGAAACAAGATGAATTTGATTGAAAATAGACTTACATTACCTAGATTGCCTTATCAATCTCCTTATCAGCAAAACCAACAAAATAGACATCCTTATCAGCAGATCAAAGTTATAGACATTCTTATCCTCAAAGGTAGTTTGACCCAAAGGCTCCTACTCCATCTAATGCTTTAGTCCCAGTTAATATGGCTACATAAGAATGGTGTCAACCTTGTAATCAACCTCATTTAGCTGCAAGTTGCCCAATTCTTTCTTGAATATAAGTCTTGTTGCACAACCTCAACCTGAGACATTGTTCATGCCTTAAATGGAGGGTGGGTAGAAAGAAACTTATGTTTAGAAAGCACCTAAATAGAAATTAGTCAGTTTTAGTGAGGATGATTTCATTGCAGTTACTACTAGGCTCAAGAAAAGGCCTAGGAAAGTCAAAAATAGCAAAATAGGCCTATTCTTCCCATAATCACTGATAAAACAACATTTACAGGCCAAAAATCAGCTAACAGTTCTTCTATTCCACAAAAAATAGCAGGTGTTTCAGTTGGTAAAGAGCAACAAAAACAACTATAGCATGATCCAAGAAGATTATTTATACCTCAGATATCAAAAGTAGCTAAAGCAGAATCATTTTTTGCTAAAGCTTATGCTAAAATAGTAGAATCTGTTTCTAAAACCGATGCTTCTTTTAACATTATTGATGTAATGAAAAATTATAATTTTAATATCTCAATGTGGGATGCTCTAAGTATTCTAGACAACAAGAGCTACTTTCTCATGAACTTGCTAAGTTGTAGATTTCTTCAAAAACAACATAAAGGAAGTTCATAAAAAAGATATATGGTCCTTGCAACAATGGAACATAACCACATTAAAGAAGTTAAATTGATGGTTCAAAAGGTTTTAAAATTTTATTTTTCACTGATTATTGGAGAGCATCTTATTCATAACTGTATGGTTGACAGCGGTGCAAGTAACACAGTTATGCCAAAAGTAATTACGAAAAGTTGGGTTTGCATTATGAACCTACAGAGAAGAGTGTGCTACAACTTGATGGAACTATAACGAATACAATTGGTGTCATCAGAAATCTGAGGTAACATTACATGCTTGTCCAAATGTTTCCATATTGCAAGATGTTACTTGTTGTGGATTTACCTCCTTACTTTGCTATATGCTTATCTAGAGATTTCACAGCAAAAATAGGAGGTTATCTCTCTTTAGATTGGTCTTTTATATTCTTCACTACATGTTATGGGACCAAAGTTTACTATCAATTCTGAACCATTGGCCATATTTCACATCGAGCCTCACGCTTCTAATGCATTAGCTAATTATGCAGCCTTAGACCAGTCTAATTTTGATAATACAGCTCATGTTTCAGCACTAGATGGTGTTTCTAATCTATTTATGGATGAAAAGACACATGAATAACATGCTCATGATCCTTTCAAAGAAGTTGAAGAACATCTGTTTGGTGTGTATTGCCTGCATGAGGAAAATACACCAATTCCCTTGTTGTCCAAAATAGAAAATGTAGCAAAAGGGATTTGGAAGCTTCATTTTGATGGAGCTAAGAACAAGAAAGGATAAGGAGCAGGTTTGATGCTCACTTCCCCCACAAATGAAAGGTATTTCTTATCTTTGAGTCTCCAATTTTCATGTACTTGTAATGTAGCTAAATACGAAGCATTAATTCATGGCTTACTTTGGGCTAGAAAGAGAGGTATTAGCATGTTATAATTTTTTTGTGATTTTGAGTTGGTTATCAATCAAGTAAGAAATTTCAATGTTTGTAATAATCCATTAATGAAGTCTTATAGACAAAAGTTTCAAACTCAATGGAAGACTTCAATGTTATTAATATCTAGTCCATTCATAGAACAGAAAAACAAGCATGCAGATAGACTTATAACAATTGGTGCTAGTTTTGAAGTGCTGGAACAAATTAAAAACAATGAGATTCAACCTCACATAAAGCTGATTGTCAGGCATTTTATACTTGATAATGATTTGAATTGGTAGGTTTTTGAAAATGATGAACAAATTTATAGGTTTTTACAGCAAGAAGCTGAATTTTCTATAGTAAATCAAGAGAAATTGCAACACTTATATGGTGACCAAATTGTTCAATTGAAGACAAATAAACTACCTCAAGGCTTGGTCACATTAGAATACATCTTCAGCACTGATGATTAGTTAAGGAAAGACAAAACAAAGATGTCAACACATGCAGAAAATTATGAAGAGATCTCAGTTGATGATGGAAATAATTTATTTCTCGAAAAGGTATGTTCCTTAGTTGAGAAGATTTTCTTTTTAATCTTTGTAAGGAATTTAAGGATATTTTTTCTTGGAAATACCAAGATATGAAAGGGTTTGATCCAAGTTTGGCACAACATACTATTGAATTACAGCCAAATTCCAAGCCAGTTAGGCAAAAACAAAGGCATGTAAATCCTAAGATAGAACCTTTAATGAGAAAAGAGTTATCTAAGTTGATCGAATCAGGTATTATCTTTTCAGTTAAGCATTCAAGTTGGGTAGCCAATCTTGTTCCTATTTGGAAAAAGAATGGAGAAATCAAATTATGTGTGGATTTCAGAGATCTTAATAAAGCTTCACTAAAAGATCATTACCCACTACCCAATATGGATCAGATTTTAAGAACAGTTTCTAGTTCTGATAGACTATCTCTTCTGGACAATTATAGTGGATATAATCAGATTCTAGTCTGAGAGGAGGATAGGTACAAAACAACTTTTACCACCAAGTGGGGTACTTATGCTTACAAAATAATGCCTTTTGGCCTTTCAAATGCTAGTGTAATGTTTCAACGTGCAATGGACATGGATTTTCGTAGCTTGTTAAATAAATGCATACTAATTTATTTGGATGATGTTACCGTATTTTCAAAAAAATTAGATGAACATCTAATACATCTAAGGTAGACTTTTCAGTTGTGCAGTAGTTTGGAATATATTTGAATCCCAAAAAGTCTATCTTTTCAAGTACATCAAGGTAAATTATTTGGTCATATTGTTTCTAAAAAGGTTTAGTAATTGACCTTTTCAGAATTGAAGCCATATGACAACTATCATTGCCTCATCACAAGAAGGCATTACAGAGTTTCTTAGGAAAAATTAACTTCGTTAGAAGATTTGTTCCATATTTTGTAGCATTGGTTAAACCATTGACAACTATGTTGAAGAAAGATAAGACTTTCTCTTGGACCAGAGAAGGGAGAGAAAGGTTTTCCATGATTAAAACAACCATTTCTCAAGCTCCTACTCTTGCAAATCCAAATTTTACAATGTATACACTTGCACTGCACAGGAGCTGAAACAATCTCAGCCATATTGACTCAGGTTAATGATAAAAATATTAAGCAACCAATTGCTTTCTTTGGACAAAGTTTGCATGATTATGTAACAAGGTACACATTTCTTGAAAATCAAGTACTTTTAGTAGTCAGAGGACTAAATAATTTTAAGTATATGCTTTCAAACAACAAGATACATGTTCTTGTTTCTCATCCAAGTGTAAAATATTTCTTGTTAAATAAAGAATTGAATGAGAAGAGAGCAGGATGGATAACGAAAGTCATGGAATATGATGTTGATATCTATGTTACGAAGATAGTTCGAGGTAAAGGTTTGTGTGAGCATATAATTTTTGATATGGAAAAATAACAGGTAGAATCAGAAGATCTAGAACAACATGCTGAAGTTACGTATCAACAATCAGATATCATGGTGCAACTAGAAAATTAGCAACCTGAGCTTATTCAAGAAGTTCAAGAATCAAGATGGATGACTGATTTAGTTAACTATCTACAACATGGTACTTATTCAAAAGGTATGGACAAGAATAAATGAAGGTATTTCAAGTTACAAGCTATACCTTATGTTTTTATTGATGGTGTGTTATTCAAAAAGATATAAACATAATCTTTCTGCATGTGTTGATTATGATAGAATTCAACAATTATTATCTAAATTCCATGAAGGACCTGTAGGAGGTCATTTTTCAGCACGTACCACATCCTTAAAAATTATGAAATTTGGTTACTATTGGCCCAACATATTCAAATATTGTTTTGAATAGATCAGAAAGTGTAAGAAATGTGCTTTCTTTTTGGAAAAGAATGTTTAGCTTCACTTCCCTTACAACCTATTTCAATTGATCAACCTTTCATGTAATGGGGTATGGAGAAACCCACCCTCTTCACAAGGACACAAGTGGATTTTGACTATATTACTTTACATGCTGGACTGAAGCAATAGCCTTGAAGGATGCTAATGAAACTTCGATACTATCCTTTTATGAAGGTATAGTTTGTATTTGGTGTTCCAAACCTATCATTTTAGATAATGCCTCTTTCACAAAGGACACAAGTGGATTTATTTAAGTTCGTCATCTAATTATTACCCACAAGATAATGGGTTAGCTGAAAGTACTAACAAGAATATTTTAAGGATCATCAGAAGAACACTCAAAGATAACTAGAGAGCTTGGAATCTAATGTTAAATTCAGCACTTTGGGCTGACAGAGTGACTCCTAAAATATCAGTTGGCAATTCACCATACAAGCTTGTTTACGGAAGAGAAGCAAGAATGCCTATTTTAGTTGAGTTACCTACACTAGATTTGCTACATCAAATGGAGTTGCTTGAGAATGAACCATTGTAGATTTGTTATGTAGAATTAATGGAGTTACAAGAGATGAGAGATCAAACTCATATGAACATGGAAAAGAATCAAAAACAAATGAAGAAAACTTTTGATAAGAAGGCTAAGTTCAGAATCTTCAATGAAGGAGACATTGTGTTGAAATGGGATGTTGATCGTGCAAATCCAGAAATCACATGAAGTTCGATACAATCTAGAGTGGTCCTTACATGATTTCAACTTGCAAAGAACATAATGCATTTCATCTCTCAAGGTTGAATGGATAGGAATTTCCCATTCCTATGAATGGTATGTTTCTCAAACATTGTTATTAAAAATCCTACAGTGTCTATTTAGAACAGATTTCCCATTCAATAAGTGTAGTTCCTACACATTATAATGTTTTTCAATTCAATAAAGTGCATTCATGCACGTGATATGGTTTACCAAATCCTTTCCATTTTTAGTTCATTTTGGAAGGGTTAGACCTTCATAAGATATATTTTGATTACATGCTTTGGATTCCATGCCAATGGACAAGAGAAAGGCACTTTGGTATACAAGTTAAAAGGAAGATTTTGCCCACAGATCACAAGAAATGTTGACAATTTTTACACTTGTGTAAAAATGGGCAACTCAAAACTTTGTTACGATGGATGGCATTGTGAATTGAATCGAAGCTAGGGGAGTATCTTTCAGTTCAATATTGTTTCTGTTGGATAAATTAATGATTATATAAAATTTGTAGCTATGTGTGTTGTTACAAAATGTAACATATCACATAGTCTACAATTTAAATATTATCTTCAACAGAGAACACAAATCCCCGAAGGACAGTTTGTTATCTTGATGAAGACATGAAGTGCAAAATAGATGAAGTGTTAGGTTTTGGAACAACAATCATAATTATAGATTGCAGCAGTCAAGTTCATTTCTAAAAGTTACATGTATTTTAAAGTTCTTTCCTTCATGATTAAATACATTCAATTATGTTATTGAGTTTTTTAATTCATCATGTAATCCATATATAAATCTAAAATGCATAAATAAATAAACTACTCGGTTTAAATTCAATGTTTTATTCATAAGGAATTTTAAATGTTCCCACACAAGCCATGGGATGTAACTCAAAAGTAAATTACAACTACTAAAGTAAGAGGTACATATGCATGAAAAAGAAAGTAAAGGAGTATGAAAGAACCCATCATTTCCTTGGGTTTCTTTCATTTCATTGATGCATCTCTAGCTCTAGCTTTGCTTCATCTTCATCCTCGCTCCTTAGCAAATGGTATTGTACCTTAAAACAGAAAAGAAAAGAATGTCAATATTGAGCTCAGGGTTGATCCATATTCCTATCTGTCCAAATTCATGCAGGTGGATCTCTTAACATTAGGAGGTATAAATTACATGAGTACTAAAGGCACAACTGATTAAACACTATTTTGTAGCAGCATACATGATTTATTCACTCAGAAATAAGGAGAGAGAAGAAAGAGAAAAAACTATGGAATAAAAGAGAGGCCAAAAAGCCTAATATTTTCTAACTAGTTTATCTAAATGTGCAAAAATAGGTAAGAAGAAAGAAGTGATACTTTCTGTAACTCGAATTAGAAAGGTACAATTATTTCAGTTCAAACTAAAGGTGAAGTTAACTGGAATGAGAAAAGATTACAAAAACAAAATGGAAAAGGAAATCTGAGAAAAATTTGATAGGGCTTCGCCATGTAAAATGGACTTTTACATCTTTCCATCATGCTATTTCAAACTAATACATGCTTGAAAGTTGTAGATAAATCAAATAGTAATACAAAAAGCAGTTAATGCATGGTATGGTCAAAGATAATAGTTACCAAAATTTAGCTTCCAACAACAAGCCATAATTCAATAGATGAAGGATACAATTACCATCTCAAAGAAAAGAAGTGTTACAGCTTAGTCAAATATAACTAAGGAAAAAATGACCAAATTCACATTTCTAGGTAGTATTTTCCAAATTTTATCAAGAAAGATTCAATAATGCTCAAAGTAATGCTCAGACATCAACTCAGAAATGGATTATAAAAAAAAAGTTGTCTAAATACGGAAAGGAGCTCTTAGAAAGGATCGATTAATGTTAGCTACGATATAAGCACAAATACATAATAACGTAAGCTGAGAAGAGAATGAGTTCAAAAAGGATCAATTTTATCTTCCAGAAATTGTAGGATTAGAGTATCAAGAAAAGTAGTATTAAGATTTTGATTGTAAAGGAAACAATACAATGGATCCAAAAGTCATGACAACCATGCAAACAAAGGAAATTTCAAAATGCAAAGTTGATACAAGATCTACATAGTTGTAGAGAAAGTAAAGGAGTCAAGAAACAATTTCAAGAGGGCATATCATAAAGCTTCATGATTTATAATTAGCCATTCCAATCAAAGTGTAGCTATTTAATTGATCATTTTAGGCTATAAGTATTCATGAATTTAACTCAAGCAGATTTATTTAGTTTCAAAGGAATTCCCAAAAGTATAAGTGCAAAGCAATCAACTACAACTTCAAGATTTATAGATTGGTGGAAAAGAAGGTATATAAATATAGCAAAGATCATTCATTAGATTAACAAACATCTTACAAAAAGGATACTTTCTTAGAGCAAGACAAGTTACAGTGCCATATACCAACATGAGGAAGGGTTCTTAACAAAATACATTATCTAAAAGAAAATACACTTTGGTATCTAAATTTTAGAATCCACCAAACTAAATATGGTGATCACAATAAAAACAGAGGTATGTATCGATTTTTAAATACATAAACGAAGGAATTTCAGTTTTCAAGTGATCTTAGATTGCAAAAAGATTAAAGAAAACATTGTCATAGCAGTACCAATGAAATTTCAATGAATCAAATTTATCCTGAATAAGCAAGTACAATAGTGGCATCTATAAGAACTTTGGATATCAACGATAAAACAAATTATAAAGCTCACTACATCACCAGTTCATAATCATGAGAAAAGTGCGATTAGAAGTATACACCTATGGCCATTCAAAATAAATGTACTTTTTTTAACAACCATGCTTCCATGAGTAGTAGCAACAAAAACACATCAAGATTCAACAATAAATCCAAGGTATATAATAACAAAATTGTTCTTTCAGGAGCTTGTACTGTACGCTACCTAAGTATTTAAAAAGTCTTGTTATCTGAAGACACAGAGCAATCAAGTGTGGATAGAATTATCTTCAACATTAGCATATGAAAATAACTTCTATCTGAAGAAAAGAAAATGAAAAAATGAACCAATACTACAAATACAATTTGTATTATGAAGGAGTCAAGCATCAGAAAATAAACATCAAATACAATAGAAACTATAGTTGCAAAGGAGCTACACCGAGAGCATTGAATGAAACTTATGATGTAAAGGGAACCAAATATACATATCAAAGTGCTACTTTGGAAGCATATCATCAGAAGGAAATCACTAAAAGATAAAACCAAGGCTTATTGCACTTTAATTTTCTAATATGGTTCTACAAACTTTATGCATTGAAGACCGGTCAAGATCGAGCAAGTAAATATCAAGTACAACTAGAACACATATTCCTTGGAATTGAGTGTCAGATTTAAGATTACAAAAAGGGAAAATCACCTTACAATGGAAACAACAATACATATTGGTCCCTTGGGCATCAATGATAGAGAAAAGGATATGCATGTCCAGCTATGAGCATTGAATAAAATAATTAAAAGGAATTACTAAGGACGACATCATCAAAATGCACAGAAAAGGTAATATAAGAGTACTAAGTTTTAATGAGACATCTAATAGTTATAGCTCAAGCAGACACGTCCAAGAATAAAAACGATACAAGAATCCAATCCAAGAGAAAACACAATTCATAGTACAAACAAGGTTTAGCTATAGCATTTAAAATCTCACAGATTCATGAAGTTTGAATGATGGATCAAAACGAATGCCATGTTCACAATACCCAAAAAGAAAACTTTTTAAATCTTCAACGAGTAACCAAAATGTAGATTTACAACTAAATGAAAGATTTAAGAGTGAACCCAGATTTATCTTTAAACTAGCAGCTCATACAAGGAAATCAGAGCTATGAATCCCTCAATAACAGTAAGTGAGGAATGTTTTGAAACAATACAGAACACAAGAAAAAGAAAACTTAAGAAGTCATGCAAACCCGGATGGTATCGTAGTTTGAAAGGTTCTAAGAACTTTATTTCCATAGGAATGGTGTTTTAAAATATTTGCAAATGATAGATCTAGCAAGGTAGAACCTAAATACTCATATCTTAAAATATGCAGATCTATAGTTTTAGAGAGTAGTATCATAAACAATGGCGGGTCTATAAGAATAAACTAAATCTCCAAGATTCAGCTCATCAACATGTTTATACGACAAAGTCTAAGGTAAAAATAAAGAAAATGATTCATTCTCTAACAACTGTGAAATATTTTCACAAGTTTTGTATAGAGTTTTTGAAAATATAACACAAACTCTACTAGTTGGAGTCGGAGCAAAAAACCCTCCTTCCAGATTATAGAGTGCTAAAAGCTCAAAAAACCCATTTTACAACTTCAACATTTCTCGGCCAACATAGAAACCGAGAAAAAAAAAATTACTCATAGCATGATCACAGACAAAGAAGGGATAAATAGAAGATCATAAATACAAGGAGCTCCACGTTCACTCTCCATGAGCAGATCAAATTCTCATAGGAAGAAGCTCGAGAACGAATCATAAAATGACATCGCAGACTTTGAGCATGAGCAGATGAACCAGATCCAAAGCTTGAGAATAATCAACAATGGCACCCCCATAATCACTCAGAAGCTCTAAAAAATCAAACACATGAAATTACAGATGCACGAGAGTTCAAAAAACCATTTCGCAGAAGGAACCAAGCTCAAAAGCTTCAAAAATGGTGGCGAAGAAAATTTTTCCAGGGCTCCACCCAGAAAATGAAAATACAAATGAATCGATTTAATCATGGTCAGTTCTTTTTACTCATCGAACTAAACACAATAAAACCTAACTCAACTTGAGTTAATGGTTCAATGGACAAGATCAAGCTATGTGGAGATCAACGATCAAAATCTTAACCACTGCCAACTACCTCACCAACCATGGTTCGAATCATCTACCATATTAAATACAAGGTCATAAACCGTAACCGAGGTGTAGTGAAATCAACAGAGGAACATTATGTGGTAAAGATCAGATGGTCTAGATATAATATTAATTCCAATGCACAGTGCCACGTAGTGAGCCATGTTAGAGCCCTATTGATTATGCAATAATTACCACCAAAATCGATGTCAAGGGTCGACTCAACATTGGAGGGGACCGACTTTGATTGATGATCTATTTTTTATTGACCTATCTAAGGTCTTATTCACATTTTTAACGAGAACAATCATAGAAATAATTCCCTTCATGATGTTATTTCACCACCGAAGACTTAAATCAAATGAGGCCAAGGAGTGGTCATTCAACAATGGGTCGATTCATCGTGGAAAGGGGCCAACCCTCATCATTATTTGAAAAATCATTGCTTTCGACCTTCTAAGGTCTAAAAACCTTAATATCAAAAAAAAAAGCCGACAACATCATAACTTATGTCCATGCAAAATCAATATAAAGGGGTAAAGGATTATATAGTGAAGAATTATTGAAATGGGTCAGTGATATAGTATGACAATCAAAAGGTGGCCAAGTATATAGTGTGGCAGTGTTTCAAAAGTGACCCTCTTTTATTTCAAATTATAATAATATGCCATGTCAACAAGGGTGGTCAAATCTAGGAGGAAGATAAGCATTCACATCAAAGGTGGTCCCCATGCATTAGGTGAATTTTGTAAAATGTTAAATCAACATAAATATCTTTCTCTCACATAGAGACATATTATTTTGCATGGGCATCCAAGGAGGCAAGTGGATTAGAACTACAGATGTCACATCAAGCAGTTGAAGATAGAATTACATGCACATGGGAGAAGACTTTCTCATCAAGAAAGGTTTATTATTAGTAGAATTATTCACCCATGCTTTATTAAAAATAGAAAGCAATCAACTACAGTTTGACCAAGTGGTATTTTTGTAACCAAAGGCTATTAATGCCTCATTGTATTAGCATGCTTATTTTTATTCCTTTATTTATTAATAAATAAAGGATAAAAATAGGATGCATGGGCGAGTAAAATTTTAGTCTATTTTTAGGAAGGGTGGGATGAATAATTTTTTCTATATATTGTGTGCATTGGCAAAGCACAAGAGGGAGGACTTTTGGACACAAGAGTGTTGAAGTAGTTTTATAGTTTTGCCCCTTGAAGGAGAAGTATATTTTTCCTTTCCAATTATTTGTAGTCTTGTGTATGTCTTATTAATTCTTGTGAATCTCAAATTCCCTTATTAATCATCCTACCCTGTTGCAAATTTAGTAATTTTTACATGAATATTAGTGTGCATGTGTAGCTTAAACAATATTGTTGTGAAATTTTCCCTCAATGCATCAAGTGTTTGCCTTAATATTTTGCTAAAAACTATTGGTTTATACATCTAGAATCCTTTTCATATCAATTGTGCATATAATCATTCAAATACCTCAAATAAGTTTGGTGTATCATCCCAGTTTTGAATCCATTTATAGTCATCTTCTACCCTCAAACCCCAGAAAATTAGTTTAGGATACATCAAGAAGGAACCGAACTTGATACCGAGACTCACCTCAATAAAAGGTATACCCATAAACCTGAGGTGTTTCCATTGTATCTATGAAAGAGAGAGATCATTTTGCAAGCTTAGAACACCTATAGCCATCTCTCTACAGGTGCACTTTCGAGAGATAACAATACCTTCTTCAAAGTCCATGCAAGCGAGTTTGTGTGAGAAGGTTTTCATGGATGGTAGGGATCAGATAAAGTTGTACATGTAAAGGTAAAATGTAAAGATCCATAATTTATATTCTTTCTTTCATATTGGGAAGTTTTGACAATTTTCACACTTGTAAAAAAATGGGCAACTCAAAAATTTGTTTTTGATGGAAGGTATTGATGAATGAATCTAACTAAGGGGGGTACATACAGTTTTCATTATGTTTTTAGTTGCAATAATTTGATTAGCAAAGCAAAATGTAGTTATGTGTGTTGTTGCAGAATGCAACATCTCACGTATGTTGTTATTCCATGTTTACCTTCATCAAAGTTGTACAAAATCTTTTAAGAACTAAAGTACAACTTTTAGGAAAGCGGAAATAGATGTAGACCTCAGGAGTTTAGCTCAAAAATAGAAAACATAGTTTTTGTTTGCATGGTTGAGAGTTCATTATTAAGTTACAATTATTTTCAATTTGATCATTTCCTATGATTAAGTGTTATAAAGTACATTATTGAGTTGTTTAATTCATTGTACCATCATTACATATCATAAGAGATGAAATTAAAAGGAAGTACATAACTCAATTACAAAAATAATATCATTTATTCATAAAGAAATTTTAAAGTTTCACACAAGCCGTGGGATGTAACTTATGACTACTGAAATAAGAGATACATGTGCATGAAACTAAAAGCAAAGGAATGAAGAAGGAACCCATCATTCCCTTGGGTTTTCCTCTTGGTTTTCATTGATCTAGCTCCATCTTCTCTGCATCACTCCATTGTAACAATGTACCTAAAAGGAAAAATAGATAAACTATAAAATTTAAGCTCAGGATTCAATCTGCATGCATGTGTTTCTAGTATTAGGCAAATGGATATCTTAAAATCAACAGGAATAAGATGCATCAAAGTAACTGATATAGAAATAAAGACAGTATCTTGCAAAAGCACATATGATTCCCATAATCATGAGAGAATAGACAGAAATGAGAAAGAAAGTCATAAGGAATACAAGAGAGGCCAAAAATCCTATTGTTTTCTAACTAGTTTGTCTAAATGTGCAGTTATAGGGTTCAACAGAAAAATAGCTCATTCTCATGATTTAAGTTTTGTACTAACAAATACATATTGCATTCAATGTATAAAAATAATTCCAAGCTACAGAGGAAAAGGCATTCATGTCTTTCAAAATGATCAAGTACAAAGTTCAATGAAGGTACAAAAAGAAAGGTACATTTTGCTTTTATTTTAGTCATGATTATAAATAGATTAAGAATAGCACTTCATCCTCAAATTATGCAACTAACGAAAGGGAAAAGAAACTTCAAAAAAATAGAGTTTGTTTCATCCTTGTTAGAAGGACATAGATACAAAAATCCAAGAAACAATGCAAGAACATCAAAGCTAATGGGAAATCTGATGTAAACAGTTATGGAGTTTTTCTTCTTCAAGCTTACACTACACACTATTTAAGTATTTAAAATTATATCAAAGACAAGGACAACAAAAACAAATTTCTATCAAGGAAATGATATTTTCAGAAGTTTCAAACAGATAGCTATGATATTCATAACACATTTGGCTATATTCAGAAGGATTTCACCAATAAATCAAACATTCAAATGATTGTTTGATATAGATTGTTATAACAAGTATATAATTTCATTTCAAAGAAAAGTGATCAATTTGTATTACTTCATTTTTAAATCAAAGCAAAAGTTGAAGAAAATATGCTCAAAAGACATAATCAAAATAAAACTCTACTTAGTACCCCGGTCTCAACCTAAAGAGTATGAAGTCCCCCTTTGATGAATTACTTGCCGGCAATCCCGTCTCCAAACATCACTTTATAAGCTCTAAAAGGTAGCCCCATAAACAAATAAGGTGCTTTGTGAAAACTTCTCAAACCGATAAAACTTCAAGCTTCTCATTCTATTCCTCATAGAGTTTCAAGTAAAATACCTTGCCTCTACCTCTAAAGAAGTCACTAGGGCTTCTTTTAGGAGACTAGTGATCAAGGGAATACATAACATGTGTATGAACCTCTTGAGCTTGATTTATTGCTTGTGATCTCTTATAAACATTAGAAGTGCCGAAAATATTAGGCACGGATGGATAACCCTTCTTTCAAGAAATTTCGAGGCCTTAAGAGGCCAAGTGAGATTAAATTGTGAAGGTTGAGGTCAAAAACCTTGCTAAGCAAAAAGGAAAAAAGCATATTAAGGGAGGAAGGGAGCATTGACAATAGTCATTGATGACATATACAAAAGATAACCTCCTTTGTCATAATTTTCCTTAACAAGGCTAAGACCAGACATGACTACAATATTCAGCCTTTAGGGCCATCGAGGAGTTTATCGTGGGTCATGCCAAGAGTGTTTCAAATAATATTCGGTGTCCTTGACACTTTGGGGCAATGATAAAGAGAGCAAGAGAACCATTGAGGAGCTCGATAAGATGGATTTTTGCTCAAATGACCACGTTAGGCATGTTTCAAGCTTGGAAAAAGTCAAGATCACATTGATCACTTTCGGCCAAGAAGTAGTCACTGGATACTTCTCTTGCTCTTTATTAATAATATTACTATTTCTTGTTTAAATCGTCTTCTTGCTTTTTTTGCCGTTGTTTTCAAATCCTCAAATTAAGTCTTAAGATTGAAAACATGTAGTTTTAAAGAGTATGAAGTATAGTAATGAATTACTTCAGAGGCAATCTGGCAACAAACATCACTTTATAAGCTCTAAAAGGTAGAGACATAAACAAATAAGGTATAATTTGTGAAAACTTCTCAAACTGATAAAACTTCAAGTTCTCATTCTAAATCATAGAGTTTTAGTGCAAAATACAAGGGATGAAATTCAAATTAAACCAGAGAGAAGTTGTTAGATTTTTAAGTTTTCATAGTGATCAAGGGAATACATAACATGTATTACAAATTTTTCAATTTGATTTAGATGTAGTTATCAGAATTCAATTATAAATCACAGTTAGTCTACAAACACAGTCATTCAGAGAAAATATTGCTTCAATAAGACAACTTGTTATGCTTTCAGCAACACATTTCTGATCACCATATTAAGATACCAAGTGAAATTAAATTGCAAAGTTTGATTACAGACAAGATCAAAGTCCATATTAAGGTCCAATATAGACAAGTCACAAATATCTGACCTCAAGATAAACAAGTACAAATTTGTTCATAATTTTCCTTAACATATTACAAGTACCAAACAATGCAAAATTTCAAAGACTTCATCTATAATCCAGGTTAATCTAGGGATCAAAGTTTTGAAATAATATTCTAAATACAAGTTGTAGACATCAGATGATTGAGACTGCATTTTCACAAAGGATCAAACACATTTGAAGACAAAATAATTTTTCAGTCTCAAATACAACACCAATTTTATTTATATTTCAGGGAAATAAGAGTCACCTCAAGAAAATCACAAAAGGGATTTCTACTTTCAACTACAGAGTATAAAAGTGCAAAACATAGTCGAGCTCATCATATAAGCCAAATCTAAACTTTTCAAGTTTAAATCCATAAGCAGTAAGGCTACCATGCCTGTGAGGATGATATCAAATCCCTCAAATTGAACTACGAAGATTGAAAACAAAAGTAAAAGTGATACATTTCAATAGGATCAAATAGAGTTTATGGAAGCATAGTTTCTAATATATAGATCTGCAAGTTAAATACCACTCCAAAGGTTACATAGCAAACCCCAATCCATTAAGTGGCACAAAAAAATTACTAAGGCCAGTTGAGCTATCAGAAAGAGCCTAACAATGAGTTAAACAATGAATACAAGTTCGTTAGGGTTTGAACTAATGTAAATAAGTGATGGCACTTTGGTGTATCACCCAACTTAGGCTCTAAGAAAAATGACAAATAAATCAAGCATTTCTCATACACTCAAACCATCAAATTAAGCTACATGAGAAGCAACTCACAACCAAGAAAATGTAATATGGCCAAATTTTAAGAAAAACCATAACATTCCAGTATAAGACTCCAAGGAAAAGCTCAAAATAGATAACCCACGAGAAACTTACCCTTTTGACAATGGCCATGACTCGAGGAAAAATGTTCTTTAAGGATCAACCTCTCTAAATAGCCCGCTCCAATGCAGAAATTATGGCGGTTTTAATAGAAAAGAATGAACTCATAATGGATATCAATGGCCATATCTAATAAAGCGTGAAAACCCAAATCATGACATGCATTTGAGAAAGAAATAGACTCAAATTTTACCTTTCTTGCACAATAGCCTTGAGTAAAGGGTCGAATCAGAACCTTCTCTTCGAATATGGTGGATGGTGACATAAAACAACTAGAAAATCTAGAGACTCGCCACAATTTAAGCTAGAAAACAAGACCCATAATTTAAAATGAAGCATAACTTTGACAATACCATCTAGAAATCTTCTACAGTCTCCATTTACAACAAGGAAACACAAATTTATGTAATAGCCAGCTCCTCGGTTGCAATAATGATGGCAATAAGTTTTGTAGATTTTTCTTTCTCACAAGAGTTGTTATGAGCCATCAAAATAGAAAATGGTGAGAACTTTCAAGAATGCAAACTCCAAGCTCGATCTCAGAATGGCACCACATAGTGTGTTGAAAATCAAAGCACCCACTTTCAGAAACATGACCACAAAAGAAATAAGCACTTCCATAGAAGAAAAGAACCAAAAGATACAAAACCTATCTTGAAATGGTGAGGTAATAGGGGAGGATCCAAAAATTCATACTCAAAACTTCACAAAATCCTCCATTCAAGCTCGAAGAAACCAACAATCGCAGCCACAAAAAAGTTTTTTGCATATCTTCGCTAGCTCGAAAGAGCTCAAAAAATAATGCAAATGATTAGGGTTTGGCATTCTTTACCAACCAACCAAACCACCTTCCAAACCTAACTCATAAATAGTTAAAGGATCGATGGAAGAGTTTCAACAATACAAAGACAGATGGATGGTGATCAAGATCATCAATTTATATGCCAACCCTCAACTCAACCACATTCAAATAAGTACCAACGTGGCAGATGTATAGAGAACCCTAACTAATTTATGGTTATAGTGGAGTGACTGACAATTCATATGGGTCGAGCATCATGATAGATGGGACAAGCTCCCAATCTATAGATGATTATGTTGCATTGACCTTTATTAAGGTCTAAGTCAAATAATCAAAATACAAATACCTCAAAATTATAGTATGTGCAAGGTTTCGAATGAAAGACCAATTAAATGATTAAGGTTATGTGACCTTGCAATTTTCAAAGCATCATGATAATAATTAAAAGGTGGTCCATTGAGATGATAGGGGTCTTTGACCTTAGTAAAATAAGAGATTATGATAGGATTAGAAGGTAGTTAGAGATGTAAAACCTTACATGGAAAACCCACGTAGATCATAATATCATACACCCCTCTTTATTCATTATTATATTATTGCTAGGAGATGATTAAAAATATATTCTACATGTGAGAATCTTCCAGGAAAAGACAAAAATTAAACATGTGCACATGGACAGGTGGTCCCCACAGTGGGAGTGATGATTTTTGCTAAGTTTTGAAACCAAGGGCATTATATTTTGCACAAGAATATATTATACATGTAATCACAAAGAGACAAATATCTCATCATCAACATGAGTTATCCTTCTTACACAGGTGTCACATCATGCACAACAAGACAAAGAACATGAACTTGCATTGGAGAAGACTTTCACAGTAAGAAAGGGCTATTGTTAACTAATTTATTCACCCAAGTTATTTATTGTATTAAAATAGAGAAGTCAACTACACTTTGACTAAGTGTATTTTTGTAACTAAGGTTATTAATGCCTCATTGTAGTTGCATGTTTATTTTTATTCCTTTATTTATTCATGATAAAGGATAAAAATAACATGCATGGGTGAGTACAGACTGCAAGTCTATTTTTAGGAGGGTTGGGTGAAGTATTTTTGCTATATATTGTGTGCATTAGCAAGGCACAAGGAGGAATTTTTAGATGTAGGAGTGTTGAAGCAATTTTTTGCCAGTTTTTCCTTTAATGAGAACCAGTTATTTCCTTTCCAATTATTTACAGTGGTGTATATCTTTTTATTAAATCTTTTAAAATGTTAATTCCTTGATTTAATTATCTTACCTTGCTGAAAATTTGGTTTTTTCTATATAGTCTTAGTGTGCATGTTAGTTATTGTGTTGTTGTGATTTATTCCCTCAACACACAAGTGTTTTCCTTAGGATCAAGCTAAAAACACATTGGTTCATGTGCATCTATAATTTTTTCTCAATTTTATTGTGCATGTACTCAGTCAAATCCCTCAATAAATTTGGTGTATCACCCCATTTCAATTTCACTTAAAACAATTTTTTACCCATAAAACTCCAAAACCCCAAAAAAATAGTTTAGGATACATCAATAATGAACCGACCTTGATACCAAAGACTCACCTCACTAATAGGTATACCCACAAACCTAAGGTGTTTCCATTGTATCTACAAAAGTGAGGGAGAGAAGCAAGCTTAGAACCCCTGTTGTTATCCCTCAACCAGGGTGTGATTACGAGATTAGAGATAAAAAATTTTTACTGAAGCTGTTCGGTGGGACATCACACCAGATTAAATTCTTGCATTTTTGAAAGATCCAAGGTGTTCCATCATTCAAAAAATCAGCCACCATGCATACCAATTTTTTGCTCACCCAATGGGACTAGAACTATTATTGATGCATTCTAAATTTTGAAGATCCAAAGCAGAACTCATATGGTGACTCCATAAATCCATGATTTCAAATCAGTACAACACTTTTCAACATCATCAAATTTTCAACTATAGTTTTTCAGTATTTTTCAAGAAAATCATATTTGTTTAAATAGATTTAATTAGTTTGATTATTTTGATGTTATCATATGATTTTTGTGGGCAACAGACTTATTTTGCATATTTCTATATGTTATGAGGTCCAACAACCATGAACCCTCATTCTCAACAGTATTACCAATCAGATCCATAACATGTTTACCCATATTCTCCATCATATCAGTATTATGATTTATTGCACGCATCCAAAATTACATGTGCTACATTGTCAGAAAATAGTTACAAAATTCACCAATGATGATTCATGTCCTTTCAAAAGGTGTTCAAGTTCCTAAATCCATTCACAGTGTATATTTGTATCCTAGACATCCTTACTTAACTTTACCATGTTTTCTTCTAGCTTCACACTCATATCTATGCATGTTTTGGACTTTAGTGTAGTAGGATTCCTCTCCCATCCCCGTGGATGCGAATATCTCAGGAGGTTTTCTACATATCGTGGTTTGTTTAAAACCACCTCCCGCCACAGCTTGGGCGGCTTGTTTAATTTGAACCACCTCTCAAGCTTGGACAACATTCCTAAGACCACCTCCCCATAGGGAATTTAGGCTTGGGTGGTGGTTTTGAGACCGCCTCCTTTTCATCCTACAAGGGTGGCATTCATGCGTGATTTTCCATAACTCTTCATGCGTGGTTTTAACACGCAATGCTTCACTTAACTTGACTTCTAGGGGTGCCTTTGTGAACCAAATTACCAAAAATAGTCCTTAATTTTGAATGCCTTTAAGATTGTTCATTCCTTCCCTCTTTTTTTTTAAATAGATTTAATTAGTTTATTAACTTCAAATTACAACAATCTCTTTACCTAATGAATTGGCACTACAAAGCTACCTTGTGCATGAAGAATCATCCCATCCAATCCATATATATTTCATGCTTGTATTTTCAAGCAAATGGCACGAGAATTTTATGTATCTTATAGATAGTATTATTTCAATGCCATAATCCTTTTGTAAATTACATAACCAATCTCTATTCATTTGTATTATCTCTCTTCCACCCAGCCTCTGCAAAATTGCAACCCAATCCTACCTTCAAGTTGTCATTTCTCAAGTTCCTTCTCCTATTGTTTCCTTTTCATTCCCAATTCCTTAGACTCATATAGACACAGACACAAATAAAGAAAGGATAAACTGAGGGGAAAATTACTACATAGCTATATTTACCTCTATTTTGTGAATTCTAGGTTGGATTTGTTGTTTGATTTCATTCATTCCTATAATTTATCATTATTACATCATATCAAATAGAGTAGAAATCAATTTTTTGATTTTAAAATTCATTTGTCAAGTAATTAGTTAACTTATAAGAGGGTTTAAATCAATTAATAGCTCTCCCAAAGTGATGGATCCTCTTCTTCCCATCCTTGTGGATCTTGAAGGAGAAAATGAATATATGTGGAGAAGTTTTCTACATATCGTTGAAAAATCATTTGGTAAAGTTCTTATTTTAAAAGCAAAACAAACTTAGTTTAGTTTCAATACACTCAGCAATTAGGTGAATAACCACACTGGGTTATTTTTCTTGTTTAGTCTTAGTGTAGAAGTAAATTTGATTATTTAGAATAAAAGCAAATTGTTGTTTGTGATTGTAATATTTCATGTTATTTGAGTCTTGTGATTCATTTGGATTAATTTCCTTTCAATAATAACATATATTTAGTTTCATCTTAGTTAATTTGGACACTTCAAACTAGATCAACACTTAGGTCCAAGTTAGGCAAACAAACCATAGGGAATTTACGCTATCGTGAAGCTTTCCCGTAGGAGCACCAGAAATGTTGACAATTTATAGCCTTGAAAAATCTCCCAAAACTTTGTTTTCGATGGAAGGTATTGATGAATGAACCTAACTAAGGGGGTACATACCAAGTGGATCAACAAATAAAAATGTAGTTATGTGTGTTTTTAAGAATGCAACACCTCACATATGTTGTTATTTCCCATGTTCACCTTCATCCTCCTAAAGTACATCTTTGAGGAAAGTGGAAATAGATGCACACTTTAAACAAAACAACAAACATAGTTGGCTACTGGTGAGAGTTCATTATTAAGTTACATGTATTTTCAATTTGATCATTTCCTATTTAAGTGTTATTGAGTTGTTTAATTCATTGTCATATCATGAGCTCAAAGTTTTCATCAACTCAATTATAGAAATAATATCATTTATTCATGAAAAAATTTCCCACACAAGAAGGATGTAATTCCTTACATGTTTTCTAGAAGAAAAGGAATTTTGCTTTTTTCATCTTGTTTTACCTCATCTTTCCATTTCTTCCCATTTATTTTGGTAGGTATTTTATACTTTCTAAAAATGGATCTCTTGAAGAACAGTTTGTGATACAAAATAAAACATTTGGCTCATATGATTCCCAAATATTACACCAACGTTGAAAAGAAAGTCCTATATAGAGAGACCCTTCTCTTTTTGTCTAAATGTGGGGTGATAATTACATGATTTAAGTTTTGTACTAACAAATGTAATGATTTAATGTATAACAATAATTCCAGGATAGGATACAGAGGAAAAGGCATTCATGTCTTGTAAAATGATCAAGTACAAAGTCCAATGAAGGTACATAAATAAGGGTACATTTTTCTTGTATTTTAGTCATGATTATAAATAGATTAAGAAGAGCACTTCATCCTTAGATCATGTAGCTAACGAAAGGGAAAATAAATTTCAAAACAAGTAGAGTTTGTTTCATCCTTGATAGAAGGACATAGAAAAAATGCCAAGAAAAATGCCAGAGCATCAAACCTAATGGGAAATTTGATGTAAATAGTTATGGAACTATTCTTCTTTAGGCTTACACTACACATTGTTCAAGTATTTAAAATTCTATCAAAAAAAAGGAACAAAAAATAGATTTCTATCAAGGAAATGAGATTTTCAAAAGTTTCAAATAGATAGCTATGATATTCATAACACATTTGGCTATATTTAGAAGTGGATTTCACCAATAAATAAAGCATTCAAATGATTATTTGATACATATTGTTATAACAAGTATATAATTTCATTTCAAAGAACAATGATCAATTTATATTCCTTCATTGTTAAATCAAAGAACAAGTCGAAGAAAATATGCTCTGAAAGATAGGATCAAAATAAAAATCTCCAAGCAGATGTCATCAAGTAAAGAGTATGAAGTAAAGTAATGAATTACTTTAGAGGCTAATCTGAAAACAAACATCACTTTATAAGCTCCAAAAGGTAGAGATAGAAACAAATAAGGTACAATTTTTTAAAAATTCTCAAACTGATAAAACTTCAAGTTCTCATTCCAAATCATAGAGTTTCAGTGCAAAATACAAGTGATGAAATTCAAATTAAACCAGAGAGAAGCTACTAGCTTTTTAAGTTTTCATAGTGATCAAGGGAGTAAATAACATGTCTTCTGCAAATTTTTCAAGTTGATTCAAATGTAGTTGTCTGACTTCAATTAGAAATCACAGTTAGTCTGCAAACATAGTCATTCAAAGAAAATATTGCTTTAAGAAGGCATCTTGCAATGGTTTCAGCAACACATTTCTGATCACCAAATTAAGACACCAAGTGAAATGAAATTTCAAATTTTGATTACAAACAAGATCAAAGTCCAGATTAAGGTCCAAAATAGATAAGTCACAAATATTTGAGCTCAAGATAAATAAGTACATATTTGTTCATAATTTGCCTTAACATATTACAAGTACCAAACAATGTAGAATTTTAAAGACTTCATCTATAATCCAGGTTAATCCAGGGATCAAAGTGTTGAAACAATATTCTAAATAAAATTTGTAGACATCAACTGATTGAGAGTGCATTTTCACCAAAGGAACAAATGCATTTGAAGACAAAAAAAATTTAGAGTCTCAAACATAGTACAAGTTTTATCTATATTTCAAGGAAATAAGAGTTGTCTTAAGAAAATCACAAAAGGGATTTCTCCTTTCAACTACAGAGTATAAAATTGCAAAACATAGTCGAGCTCATCATATAAGCCAAATCTAAAAATTTTAGCTTTAAATCCATAAGCAATAAGGCTACTAAGTCTATGAGGATGATATCAAATCCCTCAAATCGAACTACGAAGATTGAAAATAGAAGTCAAAGTGATACATTTCAATAGGATCAAATAGAGTTTTTATAAGCATAGTTTCTAATATATAGATCTGTAAGTTGAATACTTCTCCAAAGGTTAGATAGCAAATCCCAGTCCATTAAGCGGCATAAAAATTACTAAGGTCAGTTGAACTATCAGAAAGAGCCTGACAATGAGTTAAACAATGAATACAAGTTTGTTAGGTTTTGAACTAGTGTAAATAAGTGATGGGGCTTTGGTGTATCACCTAGCTCGGGCACTAAGAAAAATGATAAATAAATCGAGCCTTTTTCATACACTCAAACCATCAAATTAAGCTACATGAGAACAACTCACAACCAAGAAAATGTAATATGGCCAAATTTTAAGAAAAACCATAATGTTCTAGTATAAGACTCCAAGGAAAAGCTCAAAATAGATAACCCATGAGAAAATTACCCTTTTGATATCGGCCATGGCTTGAGGAAAAATGTTCTTTAAGGCTCAACCTCTCCAAATAGCCAGCTCCAATGTAGAAATTATGGCGGTTTTTAACAGAAAATAACGACTCAAAATGGACACCAATGGCCATATCTAATAAAGCGTGAAAACCCAAATCATGACATGCATTTGAGAAAGAAATAGACTCGAGTTTTACCTTTCTTGCGTAACAACCTTGAGTAAAGGGTCGAATCAGAACCTTCTCTTTGAATATGGTGGTTGGTGACAAATATCAACTAGAAAATCCAGAGACTCGCCACATTTTAAGCTAGAAATGAAGACCCGAAATTCAAAATGAAGCATAACTTTGACAAAATCATCTAGAAAGCTTCTACAATCTCCATTTACAACAAGGAAACATAAATTTATGCAATAGCTAGAGCTCCTCGGTTGCAACAATGAAGATAATAAGTTTTGTAGAGTTTTCTTTCTCACAAGAGTTGTTATAAGCCATCAAAAATATAAAATGGTGAGAAATTTTAGGAATGCAAACTCCAAGCTCGAGTTCAAAATGGCACCACAGTGTGTTCAAAATCAAATCACCCACTTTCAAAAACATGGCCACAAAAAAAATAAGCACTTCCATAGAAGAAAAGAACTAGAAGATACAAAACCTAGCTTGAAATGGCGAGGTAATGGTGGAGGATCCAAAAATTCATACTCAAAACTTCACAAAAACCTCCATTCAAGCTCGAAGAAACCAACAATCGCAGCCAAATATTTTTGCAGATCTTTGCTAGCTCAAAAGAGCTCAAAAAATAATGCAAATGATTAGGGTTTGGAATGCTTTACCAACCAACCAAACCACCTTCCAAACCTAACTCATCAAGAGTTAAAGGATCGACGAAAGAGTTTCAACAGTACAAAGACCGATGGATGGTGATCAAGATCATCAATTTATATACCAACCCTCAACTCAAACATGGTAATCAAAGCCAAACTAGGGTCAAAGAAGTACCAACATGGCAGATGTATGTAAAACCCTAACTAATTTAGTGTTATAGTGGAGTGACTGAAAATTCATATGGGTCGAGCATCATGGCAGAGGGGACAAGCTCCCAATCTATAGATGATTATGTTGCATTGACCTTTATTAAGGTCTAAGTCAAATAATCAAAATTTGAATACCTCAAAATTATAGTTTGTGTAAGGTTTCAAATGAAAGACCAATCAAATGATTAAGTTCCCATGACCTTGCAATTTTCAAAGCATCATGACAATAATTAAAAGGTGTTCGGTTGAGATGATAGGGCCTTTGACCTTAGTAAAATCACCAATTATGATATGATTAGAGGTGAGTTAGAGATGTAAAATATTACATGGACTACCCACGTAGATCATAAGATCATGCACCCCTCTTTATTTATTATTATATTCTTGCTAGGAGATGATCTAAAAATAAATTCTACATGTGAGCATCTTCCAGGAAATACAAAAGTTAAACATGTGCACATGGTTAGGTGGTCCCCATAGTGGGAGTGATGATTTTTGCTAAGTTTTGAAACCAGGGCATTATCTTTTGCATATGAATATATTTTACATGTAATCACAAAGAGACAAAGATCTCATCATCGGTGAGTTATCCTCTTACATTATCCTTCTTACACACATAGGTTTCACATCATGCACAACAAGAAAATAACATGCACTTGCATTGGAGAAGACTTATATAGCAAGAAAGGGCTATTGTTAACTAATTTATTCACCCAAGTTATTTATTGTATTAAAAATAGAGTAGTCAACTACACTTTGACTAAGTGTATTTTTGTAAGGTTATTAATGCCTCATTGTAGCTGCATGTTTATTTTTATTCCTTTATTTATTCATGATAAAGGCTAAAAATAACATGCATGTGTGATTACAAACTTCACTCTATTTTTAGGATGGTTGGGTGAAGTATTTTTGATATATATTGTGTTCATTAACAAGGCACAAGGAGGAATTTTCAAGAAAATTTTCACCAGTTTTCCCTTGAATGAGAACTAGTTATTGTCTTTCCAATTATTTGCAGTGGTGTGTATCTTTCTATTAGATCTTGTGAATTTAATTCCATGATTTATTTATCTTACCTCATTGTAAATTTGGTGTTTTCTATACATTCTAAGTATGCATGTTAGCTACTGTGTTGTTGTGAATTATTCCCTCAACACACAAGTGTTTTCCTTAGGATCAAACTAAAAACCCATTAGATCGTGCATCTGCAATTTGTTCTCAATTTTATCGTGTATGTACTCATTCAAATCCCTCTAAAAATTTGGTGTATCACCCCATTTCAATTTCAGTTACAACCATATTTTTACCCTTAAAACTCAAAAACCCTAAAAATAGTTTAGGATACATCAATAAGGAACCGACTTGATACGGAGACTCACCTCAAAATAGGTATACCCATAGACCTGAGATGTTTCCATTGTATCTACAGAAGTGAGGGAGAGAAGCAATCTTAGAACCCCTATTGTTATCCTCAACCAGGGTGCACTTCTAAGAGATAACAGGAAGGTTGAAAAATAAATACAAGAGTGTGAGGCTCATTTTTGGTGTTCTTCTTGAATGCTAGGGTTATTCAAGGAGAGTAGGAAAAATGTGTTTTTCTTTTGTTTCATTCTTGGTATAGTAGTGTGATATTCAATTCTATGTTGTGGTGGAGTATAGCAGGGGATGCATGCCTTGTAAAGTAGTGTAAGACTAATTTGTGTTGAACTTTATGTTGAGATTTGTAAGTTTTGTTGTTTCCATGTAAATGTATGTTTGATGAATAGGGTATCTCTATGATTGTTATGAATTTCCTTAGTTGAGAAAGAATATAACAAGGAATAAAACCTTGAGCAGGGTAGAAGAGTGATGAGACAATTATTGAGAGAAAGGATACTTGAAAGTTCCTGGTGATGGTATAAATGAACACAAACATGAATAAACTGTATAACACTGTAACACATTCTTTTAGAGATCAATAAGTTGAGATTTTTCATCTTGGAATAAGAGGATTTTCAGAAAGAGGATGCATGTATGTTGAATTTTTAAGCCTTCTACCATCTTCAGAAGCTATGAGTAGGAGCATTTGGTTAGGGTTTACTTCAAGACATCAATACCTTGTTTTTGAGCACTCAAGTGACAAGGAACTAAAACATGAACCTAGAAAGAGAGGTTAGTATTAAGATAATGTGAATAATTTTTCTTCCTTGTAAGTTGATTTCATGGAATAGATGCAAATAGAGCCTCGACTAAAATTAGGATTCATGACATCAAGTTTAAGGAAATTTATGACAAAGTTTCTGTACTCGGCTCCCCATAAACCTTCACTAAAGATTTGGCTAGGGTATGTGAATTTGAGGCCTTAAAAATCAAATTTGATCCTGAAATTTTGAAGAAACCATCTTAAAATACTTTTTAAAAGATTCAACAAGAATTCTGGTATTTTGTTGGAGGATTTTTAAGTTGTTTTTTATAGTTGGTTGTCCCAGATGTTATCTCAATTTACAAACCTAGGGTTTGGTTGTGATTGAGGAGTTAAAGGCTCAAATGGTGGAATTATGGATTGAAATTTAAAACATATCATTATTAAACAATCCTTTCAAAGGATCTTGAGAATTTAAGGAGTAAGAAATTCTATAATCTTCCCATTTTGTGATAATTATCTATCTCAGTCTCTGCTAAGGAAGAAGACATGATATTCAATTCCCCAAATAGTGAGTTAAGTAAGATTTTAGGATGAAAGACCATTTAGGTTTTTTCATGCATGGAGAAGTCCTAAATAGATGACAAAAAAGTGTAAAGAGTTAATATGTTGAAGGAGGAAATTACATGTTAGAATAATCAAGAAGATACTTTTGTGGAAAGGGCATTTGCACAAAGAATGAATTCACTAATTTTGCTAACACCTTCTCCTTGTAAAATTTTATTGGAACATGTCCTCAGATTGCTTGTAATACACCTAGAGTGCCCTAGTCTTGAGTGACCAAAAGGCATGGTTTTTAGGCTCTAATGAATACTATGTGTGAAAGAGAGTGTAAGGTTGAACTTTTAGTGAATCTAGGGAAACTTGATGGATGAGACAAGATGAATGAGACCTCAGGAGCATGTAGAAATGGCTAATGAAGGTCCTTGATGTCTGCAACATGAACTGTGACTTGTTGTGAAGTTCCTCTCCTTAAGAAGAAATGAACTACTTGGACCATGGTTAGAAGACGTTGGGGTCAAAACAAGGTAATAGGGATTCTTGGACAGTTAAGAAGTATGGAGCAAGTGGGAAAATATTAGAGAAGGATAAGAGGCAAGGACAATAGTAGTGTTGAGAGGTCATGTAAGAGAGGTACACGTTATGCTTGTTAGAATCCTATTTTCCAATGCCTATATAAGGCAGGTTCAATTAAGGTAAGAATACTAGTTCTACCCATTGTTTATGAGTTTTTGAGTAATATTATAACATTCCTCAAGGTGGCTAAGAATGACCACTTGTAAAAGGAGAGGCTAAGATGTAAGAGTTTCTTGTGTGAGTATGATGGTTGAAAATTGAATTATTTTAAGTGATTTGAGGATAGAGTTCAAGATGTTCTAAGGTAAAGATAGTTGGAGTACAAGAATTTGACTTAGTTACTACATCATTGTATTCTTAATGTGCATAGTAGGAGGTTTTACTTGGTTTAGGATAGACTAGAATAAGTTGTTTGTAGACTAGAAATGATCCTCAAATTACAGAGTAGGTAGAAGTGAAGTTTGTAAATATCTTTATATCTGAGTATATGAATGAGATTATATGCTTTTGTCTACATCACTCCTAAGAGATTTTCTTGCCTTAGGATACCTCTTTACTTCTAGACCATGTTCCACTACTTCCCTTTTACCTTTTCTGAGTTCCTTTTAACCTCTGTCAGCTACTTTCACTACTTATTAACCTCTGTCAGCTACAATATGTTTGTTTTCACAAATATTTACCTCTTTAAAATTTTAAAATTGGTTATGATGAATATTGTGCTTTTACATCTTTATATGTTGTTTGTAACTCAAATTTACATTCAATTCATTGACTACAAGCATCTCCCAGACCCATGGGAGAGAGGAGAACAAGGAGTTTGACATGCACCTCGGTTTACAAGTACGCAATTAAATATCAATTGATTACATTTTTCACATATACACGAACATTTAATTATGATTTATTTTTCTACTTACTACAACTAATTTAATGTGCAATGATTGTAGGCATCTTTCAAAGTGGCCTCAAGAGAGAAGGGGAGGAGCATATTCCATTACATGAGGATTTACAAGTAACCTTTACGCAAAGTGGAATCGAGATTCTATATTGTGAATCATTTTATTATATAAATAGTATTAAAAATAGGAATAAAGTTATAGTATATAAATTTATTTTTGTTTGGACTAACTACCAAAATTATTTCAAAAGACTAAAATGTTCCTATAATGCAACCCTCATCCACTCCTGCTACATCCGTAGCAGTTCCCACTATGGTGTCATCTATTGGTGATGCGGTGGATGTCTAGATGTATGGAGAATTGGTGGGCCATGGAAAATTGCACAATGTCGGTGCTTGATGCAATCTGCCATGGGAGGAAAGTTCCATCAGATTGTGTCATTTTTAATATACTCAATGTCATCGATCATGATTTCCCTCTACTATTTCTTACCTATTTTGCGGACATGCTGATCGGATGTTGTCAATGGATTTACCATTTGGCCACTTTTTGAAATGCATCGTGGTAGCCACCTCAGGTGATAACTTTTTTGGAAATGTTTTACATGCAGTTTTGGATTTGTGGTATTCTTAGTATATATGAATTATAGTAACACAAACTATTTAAATTTTGCAGGATGATGTGGTACCCGCCAAAAAAAAAGAGGGCACCAATTACAGGAGTGACACCCAACTCAATACATAAGAAACCCAAAATAAAAAGAATATTTTGAAATAATTACCTTTGTTGTGCACTAAACAATGGAAGAAAAATTGATTTCATACTACTAACCAAATTATTTCAAAACATTAACATTAATTTAATGAAAAAGTTTTAATTGATAAAATTGTGGCTTGTTTTAATATAATAACATTAACATGTGTTTTAATTGTGTATTTGTTGGATTTAATCATGATTATAGTTTTCATAAGTGTTTTTTAGTTTGAATGTGCCATGATGCTTCACAATCGGTGTATTATTCATGATTATAGTTTTCACAAATATTTTTGTTTTAATGTGCCATGTGGCATTGTAATGTGTTGATTATTCATGATTGTAGCTGTCACATTTGTTTTTTGTTTGAATATTCCTTGTGGCATCACAAAGGGTTGATTATACATGTCACAAATGTTTTCTTTATTTGAATGTGCCATGTGGCACCACAATGGGTCGATTATTCATGTTTATAGCCACCACAATTATTTTTGTTTATAGGGGAACAAGAGTGGTGACAAATTTATTTTATGTAGGGAAAACAAGGATCTAAAGTACTCTTATTTTTGGCACTAGATTAAAAGGTAAGCATACAAGATGTATAGATGGTGTTTCATTTTACTCTTACCACCCATAAACCTGAACAACTTCCAAAAGAAACTCATAAAATCTACTATATTTTTCATCTATGTCAAGAATTCCTTCAATTCAATCTCATGATTTATTAGTATCCAGTAATGAATTCAACCCCATTTAGCAATAAGTCGTGACATTTAAAATGAAGAAATGGGTCAATTTTATTTTGGCATTGTCTGGTTGGACAATTGTTTAGGGACATAGTAGGTTGTAGCATTGTAAATAAAATTTAATAAAATAACACAATACAAAGAGACAAATATTTAACTTGGTTCACCCAATTTGGGCTACGCCCACCAAGAATCACTTGCTCAAATTTTTTTACAAGCCATCGCTCTCTCAATACAATATCCAGATCCGTTTGGATCTATGCTCAACAAACTCTACAGAATTCACAGCCGAATTCAAAGCACATCTGCAATGTTCTTCATATCTCTATCATATGCATAAAACCATATAAATAGACAACTACTTAAGTAGTTTTACAAAACCATGGGTATCAAAACCATGGGAAAAACCCATCCCATAAACCTATGGGTCAAAAATATCACCCATATGAGAAGATCATGTTTCCCGATATGTCGGGTGCATTTTTTTGAGGCCAAAAAAAAAAATTTACGCCTAATTTTTTTTTTTTTTGCACCGAACCCTTCGCTACTGTGGGCCGCCGCCTAGACCTCCGCTCGAGGCTCGGCCTCGGCCTCGAACCCCGGCGAGGATACACGAAAATTGTATAGTCTTCAACACTTTCACACATGAAAACAGTTCCACAACCTGGGTGAGCCTCCCACTTGGAGACTAGTTTTCCTCTGAGCAAGCTTCTTAACCCTTCACTAGTTTCTATGAAGACCAACCAAAGCTGAACACAACTTCAGTTTTTCCCTTGTGACCACCTTGGTCATCATGTCTATAGGATTCTGACTAGTATGAATCTTCTCCAACTTCAAATTCTCTTCCTCCAAAGTTGTCCTGATGAAATGGTACCTTAACTGTATATGCTTTGTCCTAGAGTGGAAAGCAGAGTTCTTAGCTAGGTGTATAGCACTCTGACTATCACTATGCAACTTTCCTTCCTCTTGCTTATGCCCCAACTCCTCAAGTAATTGTTGTAACCAAATCATTTCCTTGCTTGCCTTTGTGGTAGCAACATACTCAGCCTCATGGTTGATAAAGCCACCAACTTTGTAGTCGTGAAATCTAACTTACTATTGTTCCACCTACAATGTAAACATAACTTGTTGTGCTCCTCCTATTGTCTACATCTCCAGCCATATCTAAATCTACATAACCACACAAAATGGTGTTTGATCCATTGTAGCAAAAAAATGTCCCCATGGTCCTCGCAAATCTTGTGAAGGATCCACTTTATCTTGCTCGCCAATGATCTCTACCTAGATCACTCATAAATCTACTCACCGCTCCCACTGCATGGGCAATATTAGGCCTAGTGCACACCATGGCATACATCAAACGCCAACTTCTAAGGTACCTTGTACATTTGGTTTCTCTCCCGCTTGTTTTGGGACACTACTCCTTTGATAACTTGAAATGGCCTCACAAAGGAGTCCCAACCAGCTTTAGCATCCCGCATATTAAACCTCTCTAAGACTTTCTTAATGTACTCTTCCTGAGATAAAGTCAACTTCCGTTCCTTCCTATCCCGAGATATCCTCATACCAAGGATTTTTTTGCTGCCCCCAAATCCTTCATAGCAAAATGATTCACTTAGTTGCTTCTTGAGTACTTTTATTTCTTGCATGTTTTTACCTGCAACCAACATGTCATCCACATACGTACTAAAGGATAATATAACTCGCCATCCTCAAATTTCTTTGTATACATGTAATGGTTAGAATGAAATCTAATATAACCTTGCTCCATCATGAAGCTATAAAATTTCTTATACCATTGATGTGGAGCTTGTTTCAAGCCATACAAGCTCTTCTTCAGTTTGCACACCATCTCCTATTTACCTTTAACCTCATAGCCCTCTAGTTGCTGCATTTATAGTTCCTCCTACAAATCACCATGGAGAAATGCGATTTTACATCAAGTTGTTTTAAGTGCAAGTCTTCTCGCTGCAACTATTCCTAAAACAGTTCTAATAGAAGTCATTTTTACTATAGAGAGAAAAAATCTCATCAAAATCTATACCTTTTTTTCTCGTGTAAACCCCTTGACCACCAACTAGGCCTTGATCTTTTCTTTCCTCCTTCCTCTTTGACTCGAACACTTACTTGTTCTCAGAATGCTCTTTTCCTTCGTAGCTTTACCAAATTCCATGTCCTGGTTCTCCATGAGAGCCTCGATGCTCCTCATCCATGGCTTGCTCTCACTTCTTCCTCGGCATCTACCTACATTGCTTCATCAAAGCTCTCTAGTTCTCCACTATCAATGAGTAATAAATAATAAAGAGAAGGAGAAAAACGTTGTGTTCTCTTCTTACGCTAGAAGACCTCTGTTAGGAAATAAGAGATAAAATATGCGGAATAATCCCTTACAGAATCGCAACAGTAGAAACTAATATGCGATCTGAAATAAAAGTGCAGAATAAATAACACAACACAGAGAGACAATATTTAACGTGGTTCACCCAATTTGGGCTACGTCCACCAAGAATCACTTGCTCAGATTTTATTACAAGCCTCCACTCTCTCAATACAATACCTAGATCCGTTTGGAGCTATGCTCAACAAACTCTACAGAATTCACACCCGAATTCAAAACACATCTGTAATACATTTGCTTGTACATCTATCATATGCATAAGACCATATAAATAGACAATTGCTTAAGCAGTTTGATACAAAATCATGGGTATCAAAACCAAGGGCAAAAAAACCGTGGGTATCAAAACAATGGGCAAAAGACCGAAAAACCATGGGCCCAAAAACAACCCATAACGGTTACCCATTACCCATGGGTTAATAAACCACCCATGAAAATTTACTTCGGGACCGCCGTAAAAATACCCGAGTGTAACACATGGAAGGTGTACCATACTCTAACATGAAAATAGGCTCCACAAACATAACAATCTCCCACTTGGAGACTAGTTTCCACTGAGCAAGCTTCTCAACCCTTCACTGTCATCCGCGAAGGCCAACCAAAGCTGAACATAGCTTTAGTTTATCCCTTGTGACCACCTTGGTCATCATGTCTGCAGGATTCTGACTGGTATGAATCTTCTCCAACTTCAACTTATCTTCCTCCAAAGCTGTCCTGATGAAGTGATATCTCAACTATATATGCTTCATCCTGGAGTGGAAAGCAGAGTTCTTAGCTAGGTGTATAGCACTCTGACTATCACTATATAGCTTACATTCCTCCTGCTTATGCCCCAAATCCTCAAGCAATTGTTGTAGCCAAATCATCTCTTTGCTTGCCTCTCGTGGCAAGAACATACTCACCTCCTGTGGGTTGACAAAGCCACCAGCTTCTGTAGTCATGAAATCCAGCTCATTGCTATCCCACCTACAGTGTAAATATAACCTGTTGTGCTCCTCCTACTGTCTACATCTCCAGCCATGTCTGAATCTACATAACCACGTAAAGTGGTGTCTGATCCACTATAGCACAAAACTATCCCCATGGTTCCTCTCAAATACCGAAGGATCCACTTTACTGCTTGCCAATGCTCTTTACCTGGATCACTCATAAATCTACTCACAGCTCCCACTGCATGGGCAATATCAGGCCTAGTGCACACCATAGCATACATCAAACTACCAACTGCTAATGAGTAAGGTACCTTGGACATCTGGTTTCTTTCCTGCTCTGTCATGGGACACTGCTCCTTTGATAACTTGAAATGGCCTGCCAAAGGAGTCCCAACCGGTTTAGCATCCTGCATGTTAAACCTATCCAATACCTTCTTAATGTACTCTTCCTGAGATAAAGTCAACTTCCATTCCTTCCTATCCCGAGTTATCCTCATACCAAGGATTTGTCTGGCTGCCCCCAAATCCTTCATATCAAAGGATTCACTTAGTTGTTTCTTGAGTACTTTTATTTCCTGCATGTTTTTACCTACAACCAACATGTCATCAACATACAAACACAGGATAATATAACTTCCATCCTCAAATTTCTTTGTATACACGCAATGGTCAAAATGACATCTAATATAACCTTGCTCCATCATGAAGCTATCAAACTTCTTATACCATTGACGTGGAGCTTGTTTCAAGCCATACAAGCTCTTCTTCAGTTTACACACCATCTCCTCTTTACCTTTGACCTCATAGCCCTCTAGTTGCTACATATATAGTTCCTCCTCCAAATCACCATGGAGAAATGCAATCTTTACATCTAACTATTCTAAGTGCAAGTCTTCTGCTGCCACTATTCCAAGAACAGTTCTAATAGAAGTCATTTTTACTACAGGAGAAAAATCTCATCAAAATCTATACCTTGTTTCTGTGCAAACCCCTTGACCACCAACCGGCCTTATATCTTTTCTTTCCTCCTTCTTCATCTTTAACTCTATACACCCACTTGTTCTGCAATGCTCTTTTTCCTTCCGGTAGCTTCACCAAATCCCAAGTCTGGTTCTCCATGAGAGACTTATGCTCCTCATCCATGGCTTGCTCCCACTTCTTACTGGCATCTACCTGCATTGCTTCATCAAAGCTCTTTGGCTCTCCACTATCAATGAGTAATAAATAATAAAGAGAAGGATAAAAACATTCATGTTCTTTTCTTACCCTAGAAGACCTCCTCACTGTAGGAGTTTGGGGTTCCTGCTGAGTAGGTTCCTGAACTGATTCATGGGTCACTTTCCCATCCGAGAAGATCCTCTACCACTACATATTCTTTCTTGGATTCTTCCCTGTTTTCCTGCAACTGTTGCTTATACATGACTTTCTCATTAAAGACCACATCCCTAGACCGAATGATTTTCTTGTCCTTAATACTCCAACATTTAAACCCAAAGTCATCACCACCATAACCAATGAAAGTACATTTTTCTAATTTAGCCTCTAGCTTGGTCCTATCATCCTTGTCTATATGAACAAACACTTCACATCCAAAGACTCTAAGAAATGAATAATCAACTTTCTTACCATACCATGCCTCCTCAGGTATGCCTCCATCCAAGGCACTTGAGGGTCCTCTGTTTATCAAGTACATAGCTGTGCTCACCGCTTCTGCCCAAAAAGAAAGAGGCAGTCCTGCATGTAACCTCATGCTCCTAGCACATTCCATTATTGTTCTGTTCATCCTTTCTGATACCCCATTCTGCTGCGGAGTTCCTAGAACCGTCTTTTGCCTGCGGATTCCATTCTTAGAACAATAATCATTAAATTCATTGCTGCAATACTCCCCTCCATTATCTGACCTGAGACATTTTAGCTTAAGACCTGTTTCATTCTCTACCAAGGCTTTCCATTTAACAAAAGTGTCAAATACATCAGATTTGTTTCTAATACAATAAACCCAAACTTTCCTTGTTGCATCATCAATAAAAGTAACATAATAACTTGAACCCCCAAGAGATGATACCTAAGCCGGCCCCCACACATCAGAATGTACCAGCTCTAACTTACTCTCTTTCTTCGTAGGTCCAACCTTGAGAAACCTTACTCACTTATGTTTCCCATATATGCAGTTCTCACAGAAATCCAAACCTATTTCTGTATATCCAGAAAATTCTTCTTTATGATGTTCATGCCCTTATGGCTCATATGACCGAGCCTATAGTGCCATAATGTTGTATCTGCATCTGAAGCCACAAGATTACAATCATTAGTACTATCAGTGGTTAAATACAAGGTTCCAACCTTCTTACCTCTTGCCACCACAAGAGCACCCTTGGTAACCTTCCAAGAGTCTGCTGTAAATATCACAGTACAACCATCACTTCCCAACTGCCCTACCGATATCAAATTTCATCTTAATGTAGGCACATGTCTGACATCCTTCAATAGCCAAGTATTCCCATTCTGCATCTTAACCTGAACAGAACCTTTTCCAACTATGTTGCAAGGCTCATCATCACCAAGAAAAACATGCCCAAAATCCCCTTGAACATAATCAACAAAATAATGCCTATGTGGAGAAGCATGGAAAGAAGCCCCTGAATCTAAAACCCAAGATTCAATAATATTGTGCAAAGAAAGAATCAAAGCATCCTGACATACATTACCCGATGCCACATTTGCCTCCTTGTTTTCTTCCTATTGTTTCTTCTTATCCCGAAGCTCCCAACAATCCTTCTTTGCATGCCCAGGCTTTCCACAATTCCAACATACAATCTTGTTCTTGGATTTTGACCTTGCCCGATCTTTTGATTTTCCACGGTTTCCTCTATTCTTCTGTCTCCCTCTAGTTTCCACTGTCAAAGCATTCCCTGAAGTAGAAGATTCCCCAGAGCTTTTTCTTCGCATTTCCTCGCTTAGAATCACCCCTACAACATCCTCAAACTTCAACTTCGAGTTAGCTGGAACCGAGTTACTTACCGCCATTACCAGGCTATTCCAACTCTCAGGTAAAGAGCACAGAATTAATAAAGCCCTAACTTCTTCATCAAATTCTATTGTAACTGAAGCTAGCATATTCACTACCGTATTGAAATCATTTAAATGATCTGCTACTGAACTATTCTCAGACATCTTCATATTAAACAACTTTTTCATTAAAAATATCTTATTAGAGGCAGAGGGTTTTTCATACAACTTCCCTAATGCATCCATTAGATCTTTTGTAGTCTTTTCCTTTGAAACATTAAATAATACCGAAGATGTAAGACTCAGCCGGATCGTTCCAAGTGCCTTCCGATCCAACAAATCCCATTCTGCATCTGTCATACTCGAGGGTTTGTTCACCTTCTCAGAAAATGGAGTATAAAGATCCTTCTGATAAAGGTAATCTTCCATCTGCATCTTCCAAAGACTAAAATTCTGCCCGTTGAATTTATCAACCCTAGATCTTCCTTCATCTGCCATAGCTCCCACTCAAGCTAAAAATTTCCCTATGATTCAACACTTCAAAAACCAAACCAGGCTCTGATACCAATTGTTAGGAAATAAGAGATAAAATATGCGGAATAATCCCTTACAAAATCGCAACAATAGAAACTAATATGCATAAAAATATTACAGATCTCAAATAAAAGTGTAGAATAAATAACACAACACAGAGAGACAATATTTAACATGGTTCACCCAATTTGGGCTACGTCCACCAAGAATCACTTGCTCAGATTTTATTACAAGCCTCCACTCTCTCAATACAATACCCAGATCCGTTTGGAGCTATGCTCAACAAACTCTACAGAATTCACACCCGAATTCAAAACACATTTGTAATACATTTTCTTGTACATCTATCATATGCATAAGACCATATAAATAGACAACTACTTAAGCAGTTTGATACAAAACCGTGGGTATCAAAACCAAGGGCAAAAAACCATGGGTATCAAAACAATGGGCAAAAGACCGAAAAAACCATGGGCCCAAAAATAGCCCATAACGGTTACCCATTACCCATGGGTTAATAAACCACCCATGAAAATTTGCTTGGGGCTTTGCCCCAACCCCCTGACCCGCTCACCAGCGAGCGGGACCACCGTAAAAATACCCGAGTGTAACACATGGAAGGTGTACCATACTCTAACATGAAAATAGGCTCCACAAACATAACAACCTCCTCAATATAGGAGTTTGGGGTTCCAATATTGAGGAGGTTCCTGAACTCATGATTCATGTGTCACTTTTCCATCCTAAGATCCTCTGACCATGCATATTCTTTCTTGGATTCTTCCTATTTTTTGTTGCAAATTGCTTATACATGAATTTCTCATTAAAGACCACATCGCTAGATCAAATGATTTTTTTCCTTAATACTCCAACATTTATATCCAAATTCATCACCACCATAACCAATAAAGTACATTTTTCTGGATTTAGCCTCTAGCTTGGTCCTATCATCCTTGTTTATATGAACAAACACCTCACATCCAAAGACTCTAAGAAATGAATAATCAACTTTCTTACCATACCAAGCCTCCTCAAGTATGCCTCCATCCAAGGCACTTGAGGGTCCTCTGTTTATCAAGTACACAGTTGTGCTCACCGCTTCTTCCCAAAAAGAAAGAGGCAGTCCTACATGTAACCTCATACTCCTAGCACGCTCCATTATTGTTTTGTTCATCATTTCGATACCCCATTTTGTTGCAGAGTTCCTAGAACCATATTTTGCCTGCAGATTCTATTCTTAGAACAATAATCATCAAATTCATTGATGTAATACTCCCCTCCATTATCTAACCTGAGACATTTTAGCTTAAGACCTGTTTCATTCTCTACCAAGGCTTTCCATTTAACAAAAGTGTCAAATAAATCAAATTTGTTTCTAATACAATAAACTCAAACTTTCCTTGTTGCATCATCAATAAACGTAACATAATAACTTGAACCCCCAAGAGATGATACCTAAGCTGGCCCCACACATCAAAATGTACCACTCTAACTTACTCTCTTTCTTTGTAGGTCCAACCTTGAGAAACCTTACTCGCTTTTGTTTCCCATATATGTAGTGCTCACAAAACTCCAAACTTGTTTCTGTATATCTGGGAAAATCTTCTTTATGATCTCCATGCCCTTATGCTTCATATGACCGAGCTTATAGTGCCGTAATGTTTTATCTATTTTGAAGCCACAAGATTACAAACATTAGTACGATAAGTGGTTAAATACAAGGTTCCAAACTTCTTACCTCTTGCCACCACAAGAGCACCCTTAGTAACCTTCCAAGAGTCCGTTTGTAAATATCACAAGACAACCATCACTTCTCAACTACCCCGATGATATCAAGTTTCATCTTAGTGTAGGCACATGTCCGACATCCTTCAATAGCCAAGTATTCCCATTCTCGCATCTTAACCTGAATAGAACCTTTTCCAACTATGTTTCAAGGCTCATCATCACCAAGAAAAACATGCCCAAAATCTCATTTAACATAATTAACAAAATAATGCCTATGTGGAGAAGCATGGAAAGAATCCCAATCTAAAACCTAAGATTCATAATATTATCAAAAGAAAAGAATCAAAGCATCCCGACATACATTACCCGTTGCCACATTTGCCTCCTTGTTTTCTTCCCCATGTTGTTTCTTCTTATCCCCGAATCTCCCAACAGTTTCTTTGCATGCCCAAGCTTTCCACAATTCCAAGATACAATCTTGTTCTTGGATTTTGACCTTGCCCGATCTTTTGATTTTCCACAGCTTTCCTCTATTCTTCTCTGTCTCCCTCTAGTTTCCACCGTCAAAGAATTCCTTGAAGTAGAAAATTCCCAGAGCTTTTTCTTCACATTTCCTCTCTTAGAATCACTTCTATAACATCCTCAAACTTCAACTTCGAGTTAGTTGGAACCAAGTTACTTGCCACCATTACCAGTGCTATTCCAACTCTTTAAAGAGCACATAATTAATAAATCCCTAACTTCTTCATCAAATTCTATATGGCTTTAGCATATTCACAACCATATTGAAATCATTTAAATGATCTTTTTACATTGAACTATTCTCGACATCTTCATATTAAACAAATTTTTCATTAAAAATATCTTGTTAGAGGCAGAGGGTTTTTCATACAACTTCCCTAATGCATCCATTAGATCTTTTGTAGTCTTTTCCTTTGAAACATTAAATAATACCAAAGATGCAAGACATAGCCAGATTGTCCCAAGTGCCTTCCTATCCAAAAAATCCCATTCCGCATCTATCATACTCGAGGGTTTGTTCACCTTCTCAGACAACGGAGTATAAAAATCCTTTTGATAAAGGTAATCTTCCATTTGCATCTTCCAAAGACTGAAATTATACCCATTGAATTTATCAACCCTAGATCTTCCATCATCTGCCATAGCTCCCACTCAAGCTAAAAACTTTCCCTGCGATTCAACACTTCAAAGAAACCAAACCATGGCTCGTACAATTGTTAAGAAATAAGAGATAAAATCGTGGAATAATCCCTCATAATCACAAGGAAGAGAAACTAATATGTAAAAATTATTACAGATCTAAAATAAAATTAACTAAAATAACACAACACAAAGAGATAGTATTTAACGTGGTTCACCCAATTTGGGCTACGTCCACCAAGAATCACTTGCTCATCTCATTTTATTACAAGCCACCGCTCTCTCTCAATACAATACCCAAATCCATTTTGAACTATGCTCAACAAACTCTAAAATTCACACCAAATTCAAAGCACATCTGCAATGTTCTTCATTATCTCTATCATATGCATAAAACCATATAAGTAGACAACTACTTAAGCATTTTACAAAACCGTGGTATCAAAACCATGGGAAAAACCCATCCCATAAACCTATGGGTCAAAAATATCGCCCATATGAGAAGAGCACGTTTCCCGATATGTCGGGTACATTTTTTTTTTATGCCAAAAAATTTACGCCTAAATTTTTTTTTTTCGAGGTTATTTAACACCCTTCTACCTGGGGCACAAGCTCCCGGTGAGGATACATTTTTTTAGAATACTCTTAGTGTATAGTCTTCAACACTTTCACACATGAAAATAGGCTCCACAACCTAACAATTCACACCGTCAACCGTGATGGTTTGGACTAAATATCCGGTAACAAAAAGAAAGCTTCACATGTCAAAGATCCATTGGAAAATGCTAAAAATTGATAATGACATTGTTACATCCAAGAGGAGAAGGGATGAATTGCATTCTAATATCTTTAGAGGTAAACAACGTAACAAATTATTTACTTTGACATTTTGTTTACATTGATTTTACAAATGTAAAGATCGTAACATAATGTTTTCACACATATTTTTCACCCAATGGAGTCCTTGTATAAAAGTTATGAGGAGATGGTGGAAGTTGACAAAAACATATAAAGGTTTTGGAAGAGAAAATTATATTTTATGAAAAAGAGAACAAACAACTACAAGAAGAAAGAAAATAGTAAGGTTAAAGCTCATAGATCTCATGACGAGTCGAAGGCCAATATAAAGATGGAATTTCTTCAACTACAGATGACACATAAAGGCCTGGAAATAATGAGTGCGGTAAGGTTGAAAATTTCATAAGTTGTCTTGGCCAAGGTTCAAGATATGATCACTATTCACAATCGGTAACACAAACATTTGAAAGAACTGTTCAAAAGCACATTGGGATTTTCATATCAATGTAATGAGAAAACAAACTAAAAATGTGGCATTGACACATGTTTGTAAAACTGTTTATTGTTATAATTTGTAACACATCAAATATTATTTGTTGTGCAAATTATATTAATTATATTTGATGATATTTTAGTTTTTGTTTTTGGATTCACATGTTCTTATTATAATTGTATTTTATTTTTAGTTATTATATGGATTTATGTCTTTGTTTCAATGGAAGAAGGTTGGGAAGATAAAAAAAATGGTAACGATGACTAAAATCTTACACGATGTTACGAAAAATGTAAGTGTGACATTAGTTTTTGGAATGGATTTAGTTCTATCAACAATATACCTCAATTGGAGTAGAGAAAAGAATTATTTGGTTGCTCTATATCTATTTTTTTAATCAATATAACTTTGATTTGAGTTGCACTCCTCTTGGCTTTCTAAGATTTATAGATTTCTTCACTAATACCTTTATTTATCTCCCTTCTAGATAGATCTAGTGTATTAATTAAAAATTTATGTGAGAAAAGTTTGTTCATGTTGAGTTGTGGAGCTCAATTACTTCAGTTTAGCATGCAATGTGAAACTTGCTAGAAAATACAGTAATCGTCATCGGTTAGGGGAACCGACATCGGTCACCCAGGACCGACATCGGCTAGGTATGGAGGAACTGACATCATTTAGGGAAAACCGACGTCGGTTACCTGTGTGAGGATGTTTTAATTAAGTCTCAGGAATTATATCTATTTTTAGCATTAAAATATATCTATCTATTAATTGTAATTGCATGGCTAAGTGCCCTAAGTCTATAAATGACTATATAAGCATAAAATCTAGGGTTTAGAAGTAGAGAATTAACAAGAATTAAGAAGAACTTGAAAAATTTGGTGAGAGAGAATTATTGGTGATGAAACAAAAGCTTGAGGAAAGAAAGTACTGTACATCTGAGAGGTGTGGAAGATTGTAAATCTTCATTGTATATCTTGTCAAAGCTTTGGATAATAGATTGTCTTGTTTCTTGGTGGATGTAACCCACACTGGGTGAACCACATTAAATTTGGTGTTGATTTATGTCTCTTATTTTATATATTTCTTTTGGTAGAATATTCACTTTTATTTACATGTATGCTTAGATCTGATATATTATCTATACAACCGGTGTGCTAATCCCAACAATTAGATTCAGAGCTTTGTTTGAGGGTTTTGTGTGTTGACAAATTTACTCACAGAGGGTTTTTGATTGAGTGGGAGCTACAACAATGGCAGAAGAAAACTAATACAAGGTAGAGAAGTTTGACGGCCGAAATTATCAATTATGGAAGATGCAAGTTGAGGATTATCTGTATCAAAGAGATTTGTATTTACCATTGATGAGAAGTCTAGACCTACGAAGATGACTGATGAAGAATGGAATATTCTTGACAGAAAGGCTTTGGGATCTATAAGATTGAGCCTGGCAGCATCTATGGCTTCCAATATTACAGATAACTTCTACGGTAGAGTTAATGAAATCTCTTGCTAATTTATATGAAAAACCTAGTGCTTCAAATAAAGTTTATTTGATGAAGAAACTATTTAGTTCTAAGATGCATGAAGGTGGATATGCATCTAGTCATTTGAATTATTTCTGATCTATTGTAAATCAGTTAAAATCAGTTGAAATATAATTTGATGATGAAGTAAAAGCACTCTTATTCTTATGTTCTTTGCCTGATAGTTGGGATAACTTGGTAATTATTATTAGTAATACAACATCTGCTAATAATATTTTGAAGTTTGATGATGTGGTAAGTATAATCTTGAATGAAGAAATTCGTAGGAAGAGTACAGAGGAATCATCATTTGGAAATGCTTTGAATGTAGAAAGTAGGGGTAGGTAGAAGGAGAGATCCAAGAGTAAGAGTAATGGGAAATCAAAGTCAAGGGATAGTAGATCTAAATCCAGAAGTAAGGGAATTACTTGTTGGAAATGTGGAAAGAAAGGACATGCAAAGAAAGATTGTTGGTCAAAGGATAAAGAGAACCAACAACTGACAAAAGGTAAAGAAGTAAATCTTTCTACATCAGGTAATGCAAGATGCTCTTATTCTTTCTTTAGATAATAGAATTGAATCATGGGTTTTAGATTCAGGAGCTTCTTTCCATGCAACCCCTAATAAGGGTTATTTCAGAAATTATGTCCAGGGAAATTTTGGGCATGTTTATTTGGGTGATGATGAACCTTGCAGTATTATTGGTAAAGGGGAAGTTCATCTAAAATTGCAGAATGGAAATACATGGGTATTGAAAGATGTGAGGCATGTGCCAAGCCTCAGGAGAAATCTTATTTCTGCAGGGAAACTAGGTGAATCTGGTTGCATGGTTACTTTTACAGAGACTCTTGGAAATTCACCAAGGGTGATTTTGTTGTGGAAAGAGGTAAGAAGGTAGGAACGTTATATTTATCTACTTGTATTACTAATTCCTTTTCTACATTATCTACTTCAGATTCAGATGCATGCATGTGGCATAACTAGTTGGGCCATATGAGTCAAAAAGGAATATAGATCTTAAAGGCTAAGGGTAAGTTATCAGATTTGAAATATTTAGATCTTGATTTATGTGAGCATTGTATCTTTGGAAAGAAAAAAGAGTGAGATTTCTCAAAGTTGGGGTAACTAAGAAGGAGCAGAAAATTGGAGCTTGTACACTCAGATGTGTGGGGACCAGCTCAGTAGCTTCTCATGGAGGATCCTAGTATTATGTTACTTTCATTGATGATGCTATAAGAAAGGTATGGGTTTATTGTATTAAACATAAATCTGATGTTTTTGAGACTTTTAAAAGATGGAAAGCCCTTGTTGAGAATGAATCAAATTCTAAGTTAAAGTGTCTTATATCTGACAATGGTGGTGAATATTGTAGTAAGGCTTTCAATGATTATTGTTCAGTGAATGGGATACATAGAGAAAGAATGGTTCCAAGAACACCACATGAGAATGGTGTTGCAGAAAGAATGAACAGACAATCATGGAACATGCTAGAAGTATGAGAATACATTCTAGATT
Organism: Taxus wallichiana var. yunnanensis; assembly: GCA_018340775.1. Classification (NCBI taxonomy): domain Eukaryota; kingdom Viridiplantae; phylum Streptophyta; class Pinopsida; order Cupressales; family Taxaceae; genus Taxus; species Taxus wallichiana. Next base: position 421,926,029 of record CM031239.1, on the reverse strand, counting down.
GCCCTTACAGTTTTGGGGAAGCAATTGATACAATGGTTTATTTGATTAATTGTGGGCCTTCAAGTTCACTAGATGGAGGAATACCAGAGGAATCTTGGACTGGAAAAGAGGTAGATCTTTCTTTTCTTAAATTTTTGGTTCAGAAGATTTTGTGCATGTTGATAAGGAAAATAGGAAAAAGTTGGATGCAAAATTAAGAGATGCACTTTCATTGGTTATGGATCTGGTGATTTCATTTTTTCATTTTTGGGATTTAGAGAATTCTAAAATTATTAGGAGTCGTGATGTTGAATGGAATGAAAAGAGAATGTACAAGGATCAAATTTTGTACCCAAGGATGAACCGATTGAGAAGTTTGTAAATGAAAATGAACTCTCGATTTAAAATTATTACCTACATGGTTACACAATAACTAGTGTCGGTTTACCCCGACCAACATCGATCAATGAAACCATTTTTGGTTACAAAATATCTAAACCGGCATCGATTAACATAACCATGGTTGGTTACAGGTGACCGGCATCAGTCACTCATATTTGGATACAAATTTCCAGAGGTCCAGATTGAGCCTCTGGTACCCCAAACTCCTGTGAGAAGGTCACAAAGGGTAAGTAAACCTCCAAAAATATTTACACCTTCTCTATTTTATTTATTATTGACTGATAATGGTGAACCATAGAGCTTTGAAGAAGAAATGTAGGATAAGACCCACGTCCAATGGGAGTATGGCATGGATGAGGAGATGGACTCCTTGGAACATAACCAGACATGGGATTTGGTTAAGTTTTCAATAGGTAAGAGAACATTGCAAAAAAAGTGGGTTTATAGGATCAAGAAATAAGAGGGTGGACAGAAAAGGTACAAGGCAAGGCTTGTAGTAAAGGGATTTGCACACAAAAGTAGGTATTGAATTTGGTGAAATATTTTCTCTTGTTGTTAAGATGACTTCTATTCGTATTGTATTGAGTTTAGTTATAGTAGAAGATTTGCATTTAGAGAAACTAGATGTGAAGATGGATTTCTTTCATGGTGATTTGGATGAAGAGATTTATATGCAAAGAACCATTTGGGTATGAAGTCAAGGGTAAGGAGAAATTAGTGTGTAGGTTGAAAAAGAGTTTATGGGCTCAAGCAAGATCCAAGGAAATGGTACATGAGGTTTGATAGTTTTATGCAAGAACATGGTTACTTGAGATGTGAATCTGACCATTGTGTTTATTTTAAGAAGTTTGAAAATGGGAGCTATATTATTTTGTTATTGTATGTGGATGATATGCTTATTATAGATCTAGTATGCAGGACATTGGTGAGCTTAAGGGAAAGCTAGCTCACACATTTGTTATAAAGGATTTAGGAGCTGCAAAAAGAATCCTTGTCATGCAAATACATAGAGACAGGAAAAACAAGAAATTGTATTTTTCTCAGGAGGATTATATCTACAATGTGTTAGAAAGGTTCAAGATGCAGAATGCAAAACTTGTTAGTACACCTATGGTTGGACACTTCAAATTGAGAAAATATCAGTGTCCATCATCACATGAGGAGATCAAATACATGACATGAGTGTCATATGCTTCAAGCATTGGGAGTCTCATGTATGTTATGGTTTATACCAGACCATAAATTACACATGAAGTGGGAGTGGTGAGTAGATATATGGCCAATCCAGTAAAGAGTATTGAAATCAGTCCAATGGATACTCGGGTATTTAAAAGGACATCTAACATGCAATTATGCTATGGAGGTTTAGCTATTTCATTATGTGGCTATGTTGATTCGGATATGGATGGAGATCTAATGGTAGAAGGAGCACTGCAAGGTATATTTTCATAGTAGGTGGGACGATAGTCAGGTGGATTTCAAGATTGCAGAAGGTTGTAGCTTTGTTTACTACAGAGGCAGAGTATGTTGCAGCTACAGAGGCTAGCAAGGAAATGATATGGATGAATAGGTTCATGGAAGAATTGGGAAAGGAACAAGATGATTGTAAATTTTTCAGTGATAGTCAGAGTGCAATTCATTTGGAAAATAACTCAATGTTTAATTTAAGAATGAAACACATTCAGTTGAGGTATCACTTCATACGACAGGTATTGGAGGATGGATAGTTGAATCTTAGAAAATATTCATATGAGCAAGAACCTTATGGATATGCTAACGAAGCCATTAACAAAGGAGAATTTGGAGCTACACTCCACTTCTATTGGTCTTCAAGTCTAATACTTGAAGAGGAAGAAACAGAGCTAAAGAAGGATCCAAGAATGACATTGTACATGTATGGTGCAATAATTAATCTCTAAGTGGGAGATTTTTTATTTGTGGAGCTTAATTACTTTAGTTTAACATGCAATGTGAAACTTGCTAGAAAATACAGTAACCGTCATCGGTTAGGGGAACCGATCGGTCACCCAGGACCAACATTGGTTAGGGAGAACTGACGGTTAGTTACTCGGTGCAAGGATGAGGATTTTTAATTAAATCTCGGGAATTAGATCTATTTTTAGCATTAAAATATATCTATTGATTGTAATTACATGGCTAAGTGCCCTAAGTCTATAAATGACTATATAAGCATAAAAGCTAGGGTTTAGAAGTAGAGAATTAACAAGAATTAAGAAGAACTTGAAAAAGTTGGTGAGAGAGAGAATTCTTGGTGATGAAGTAAAAATATTGAGAGAAAGAAAGTACTATACATCTGAGAGGTGTGGAAGATTCTAAATCTTCATTGTATATCTTGTCAAATCTTTGGATAATAGATTGTCTTATTTCTTGGTGGACATAACCCACACTGGGTGAACCACGTTAAATCTAGTGTTCATTTATGTCTCTTGTTTTGTATATTTCTTCTGGTAGAAATATATTTACGACCAACCGGTGTGTTAACCCCAATAGTTCATGTAAATATCTTAAAGGTATAGTAAAGAGGAATATTTTGCATACCAACTAAAGTGGATTCCATATTATTTAGGTGTAGATTGGATGGTATTAATCTTTGGACACTTTATGATAACAATTTTTGATGTAGAAACATATTTTGGTTTAGTGGGCTAATTGTCTTAATTTTTCTTTGCATTTGTGTTATGTGCTTTCATGTTTGAACTATGGTCCTCTTTTTCTTATTTGATCTTTCACCCATATCATCGCCATCCTAGGATTCTTAACTCTTTCATCATTTTTACACTCTATTTGGATCCTTGTATGGTAAAAAGAGTTTACATTGATCCTTTGAAACTCTTAAGCATAAGTTTCGACATGAGATTCATTTGTAGTCTCTACAACATGTTATGTTGCTTTTGAAGTGTGTTTCAAAATTGGTTTTTATTCAAACCCTGTTAAGAATATTCCTTAGATTAGTGCTCACATTATTTTTTTAATAGTTAAATGTAATATTCTTATATTACATTAGTAATTTTGAGTGATATTAGATAATTTATAAATTATTAATACTTGAGTTAAGTATGGTAGTTGGCATCAAAATATTGAATATGAAAATTTTCATCTGAGATGTAAAAATGCCATAAAATAGGACATTTTACCAGTAGATGTCCTAATAAAGAGATCTCTCAAGAGGAAAAAATAGGAAAACTTGATAAGCCTAGTGGAGAGACTTTTAAGACATAAGAAGTTGGGCTCGATAACAAGGAGGAGGGAAAAAATAAAGACTAAGGGAAGGGGAAGGGCTACCCCTCCACCATCTAGAGCTGAAATACAAGAAAGGAAAAAGAGTTTTAGAACTCCAATCAGGAAACTATTGATTTGTAGAAATATTTGGCATCCCAAAACACCAACGGTAGGTGCTTCAGTAAGTCTTCCAACCTCCACATAAGATTTAGATTCTCAAAATCTAGTGAAGGTGTTTCTAGAGGTTAATGAACTAACTGAAACAATGTTAGTAAATCTTCTTTCCAAGGAGGTTGATCAGAAAGAGCTTTGGGATAAGAATAAGGACACTATAGCTGTGCCAGGGGTATTAGCTATGGAAAATGCCTTTCCTGATTCTCTAAGTACCATTGAGGAAATTCTAAATGAGGAAAAATAAATGGATGTATACAAAACCTCACTGAAGATAGACTCTTCACTATTTAAGAGTTGCTCTGAAAAGTGGAAACCCCATTTGCCTTTCCAACTCAACATCTTTACAACTCTTGGGTAGTGATAAGGGAGAGAAAGAGGAGGGGGAAGTTATGCCACTCAAAGAAAATAGGATGGAGGATGAAGATCCTAAACCCAATGGTTTTCTAAAGGTTAAATCCAGAAAAAAAAAAAGACCAAAGGGGTTTGAAAGATCCCGATTCATTGTATAATGAGAAGAAAAAGAAATTGATAACTAGGAAGCTTGAACATCCGAACTACAAGATCTTCTCGCTATAAAGTATTGATTTTGGAAGCAGCTCTAAAAGAGGTAGACCTTCTAAGAAGACTCTAAGAACTAAAAGAACAAAAGAAGATATTACAGATGGTACTCAAAGCCAATTGAGACATCAGGTAATTACATCGTCTATATCTTTTAGATGAAGATCATCTCTTGGAACATTCGGGTCTGAATGGAAATTCTAAACAAAGAATAATCAAAGAGTTAAGAGTTTCTAGTAGACCTAGCATTCTCCTTCTGCAGAAACAAAGATGAATTCTAAGATACTTGAAAATTGTAAAAGTAATTTTTGGGAAAATTCAAACATGGCTGAGGTGAACTCTCAGGGAGCTTCAGGTGGCATGGAAAATTTTTGGGATAAGAAGCATTTCACTGGTACGTTCTCTTTGAAACTAGTAATCATCTTGTTGTTAAATTCCATACTATTGAAAATAATAATACTTGGATCCTCTCCAATATCTACGCGCCCAATACGGTTAGTGGAAGAAGGAAGATCTGGAGAGATCTAAAGGTTTTTAGAATTCAACATAGTATTGACAGCTGGCTCATTATGGGGGACTTCAATTCCCCATTAAATCTAGGAGAAAACAAGGGGGAAACTCTTCTTTCTCTACTGGTATGGATGATTTTGTTGACTTCGTGGCTGATCTAAATCTCATGGATGTGGACCTTCATGGCAATCAATATACCTAGACAAACCGGAGGTTAAGAAGGGATATGATTCAAGTCAGACTAGATAGAGCCCTTATCTCAGCAAGTTGGATTCTTCATCAAGACTTTCATCTCACATATTTTCCCGAATCGGTTTGATCACAATCCAATACTTTTAAATTGTATTAACTGGGTTAAGCCTACCAGAAGCTCCTTTAAATTTGAAAAGATGTGGATGGAGCACGATGACATATTTTATAGGATCAAGGATTGGTGGATGTGGGGGAGGGGGAGGAGGTACTTTTGCTAAATTTAGGCTTATTTAAAAGCTTTAAAATGTCAAAAATAGGTTAGAATATGGAATAAAGAAGTCTTTGGGAATGTTTTTGTGAAAAAAAAGGGGCTAAAACAGAGACTCCAAGATCTGGAAAACAAAATAAACTTATAGGGGAGATCTGGGAGGATCATTTAGTGGAAAAAAATATCCTTTTAGAGATGCACATGGTTTGTAGCAGGGAAGAATCCCTATGGAGGCTCAAATCTAAGGCTATATCACTGAAAGAGGGAAAAAAATGAAATTCTTTCATATGACCATAATGAAACATACAGCCTGTAATAGGATTACAAAAGTCTCTAAAGGCAATGACAACATCATAAAAGATATGCAGATCATCAAGGAAGAAGCTCTCAAATTCTATGAAAAATTGCTCAATGAGAAGAGTGATACTAATGATATTGTTAACTCTTTTATGCTTGAATCTATCTCGCATGATAAAATAGAGCAAAGATTTAAAGATATTACCAAAGCTGTTACTTTAGAGGAGCTTCAAAAAATATATTTATATATCTAGAAGGAGATAAGGCTCCTGGACCTGATGGCTTCTCTATCAATTTTTTTCAAAAAAATTGGGAAATTTGCTCGGACTATCTCCTAAGGGTTGTAAATGAATTTCTTAGAACTAGAGATTTATTGAAAGAGCTTAACAATACCCACATAGTGCTGGCTCCAAAAAAATGGATGCTAAAGATTTCAAATATTTCAGACCCATTAGCTTGGTTAATGTTGTCTATAGAATTTTTACGAAGATTATTGCCTCCAGACTACAGTCCATTTTGAATGATTTAATCTCAAAACAACAAAGTGGGTTCATTAGAGGTAGGATTATTAAAGATAGTGTGATCATGGTGCATGAGATTATTCACTCTATGGATAATAATAAAAAGGCTAGCATGGTCCTTAAACTTGACATGAATAAAGCCTTTGATAAAGTCTCCTAGTCTTTTCTTGACAATTTTTTGGCAAAATTTATATTTCTTGACAAATTCAGAAGAGTTATTAAGGCCTACATCTCAACTTCTAGATTCTTTGTGGTGGTTAATGGTGAACCAGTGGGATACTTCACCAATAGTAGGGGACTAAGTTAGGGGGATCCTATATCCCCTCTTCTCTTTATTATATTAGCAGATAGCCTCAAATAGAGAACAATCACCAAAGATGTTAAAGATGGTCTTCTAAAAGGCAACTAAACCTACCACTATGAGTCAAACAAATTCTCATCAACAATTTTCAGATGACACTATCCTTCTTTTATTGGCATCTATACTAGAAGCTAAGGTGATCAATTCCATTCTAAAATTTTATGAGGTCAGCTTCTTGGGCAAGAGATCAACTTTGAAAAAAGCTCTATTTTCTTTTTCAATGCTCCTTTGGAAAGACATAATAGAATTACTAAAGTATTGGGTTGAAAAATCAATTTACTTCCCTCTACTTATTTGGGGCTCCCCCCAGGTACTAAAAAGTCTCAAAAAAGTTTGGAATGACTTACTGAAATATTCCAAAAGAAATTGTCCAAATGGAAAGGAGCCATTCTCTCCAATGTGGTAAATGTCTTCTTATCAAAATAACTCTTCAAAATATTCCTATCTACATTATGTATTTGTAAAACATTCCTTCTACCTTTCGAGAAAAAAATTGAAAGGATTTAGAAACACTTTTTATGGCAGGGAATGGAGGAAAAATTTAAATATCACCTAGTTTCCTGGGATCAAGTGTGCACTCCTAAAAGGATTGGGGGCTTGGGTGTAAAAGATATTAGAAAAATGAATATGGCCTTAATTGCGAAAATGGGTTAGAGAATGTTATCGGAGGAACAACCATGGATTGATATCATCAAGGCTAAATATCTAGAGCATTAAATAGCTTCTTCCTTCCTACATGTAGAACAACTTAACCATGGCTCCATTTTCTGGAACAACTTGATTCTTACTAGGAATTTTATCAAGAACGGTTGCAGATGGAAAGTGGGAAATGGCAGATACATTAGGTTTTGGAGTGATAATTGGTCTAATCTTAGCCTCAATGATAGATTTGGTGCAGCTAAGGAGAGTCTTGAACAGAAATATGGTACTAAAGTCATTGATTATATGGAAATTGATGGAAATAAAAAGAGATGGAAACATCTCTCAGTGGATGGATTTGATTTAAACTTTGTGGTTTCCTCTCTTTAGGAAAAACTAGACCTCATCCCCTTAAATCGGGTGGATTTCAAAGATGAAAATTTTTGGCACAATTTTAGAGATGGGGACTATACGGTTAAGTTTGGATATAATGCTTACTTTGAGAGTACCCAGAGTGAATTCAATTGGAACAAAATATGGATGACTGAGTTAGCCCCTAAAATCAAATTTTTATTTTGGCTTGTGCTCAAAGGAAGAATTATTACCAATGATAACCTGATAAAGAAAGGGTTCATGATGCCTAATAGGTTCCATCTATGTAAAAAATGTTTTGAAGATATTAAGCACCTTTTTATCCACTATGATTATGTTATCATGATTTGGATTTGATTTAAAATTTGTGGTTTCCTTTTTAGGAAAAACCCTCAAAATCGTTTTCAATGAAAATTTTTGGATGGTGCCTATACGGACTTCATCTAATTCTAGACCAATTGGAACAAAATATGGAATCCACCTTTTAAGCATTGTGTTGTGATTTAAAAGACTTTCGGGTGGAAATATTTGGCACAATTTTAGAGATGGGGACTCATGACAAAATATGGATGACATAAAATTATCTTGGAGAATATGGAAAGATAGGAATGATATCATTTTCTTAAATAAGAAGCAAAGCATTCCACTAAGCTCAGCTTTGTTAAGATTGGGCATGTTGTTAAAGATAATATTGGGAGATTCAAACCTCCCAAAAACAAGAAGTCTCCTATTGACAAAGAGTACATTCTTTCTAATTAGAAGATTGGAATTGCTAGTTTGTAGATTAGGAATACCTCAAACATTGATAGGTCTCGATTCATTGGATTCCTCCCAGAGAAATTAGCATAAACTCAACTTTGATGGTGCCTCCAGAATATGGAAAGATAGGAATGAATCCTAAATCTTGCTCAACTTTGTTAAGGGGCAGGTGTTATTAGGGGAGATCACCTCCCAAAGGTATGCTATTTAGTTACATTCTTTCCAATTGGTAAAATGGGGATTTACCTGACAAATCATTATGTTCCTCCCGAGAGCCCTTTTGATGGTGCCTCCAAGGGTAACCTCTTTGGGGAGGTAAGGATCACAAAGGTTGTTTAGTTGACTTATGCTAGTTGGGGATGATATTTAGTTGAAGCCCTTAATTTTTTGGAAGGGGACTCTCTCCATCATCATCCATTTAAACCAAACTTGTCCTCCTAGCTAGACCATCAAGGAATTCATTATGAAGCAAGAAATATTTGTCAAAATATCAAGAATATCATCATTAGACATACCTATAGGGAGGGGAATAAGGTTGCAGACACATTGGCTAATATGGGCATCAATATTAATCATATCATTTGGGATAATGTAAATAACATCCCTAAGGAGGTTCAAACTAGCATTAATGTGGATAATTATGGGATTACCTATGTGGAGTAATTTTAATAATGACATGGTGCAGGCCTTAACGGAGGTGAAAGTTCACACATGTGTGAATTATCCTCCTTATTATGGCCACATTAAAGCCATTGAACCTCACACATGTGGGAGGAATTTCAAAAATGGGACAGACATAAGGAAGAAACAGACTCTTACGAGGGTTTTGAGCAGAAAATTTGTAGGATTTGCAGGAAGAAGAAGAAAAAGAAGAAAATGGGAGGGGCGTCGTGTCAATTGAGCCATGTTGTGATCCAGCCTAGAAGAATAACAAGGTACTTTGGAACCTCTTACACAAGGGAGGCATTTCCAATTTCATTGAGCACATTCAGGGTCATGATCAAAACATTTTGGTTCATTTTTCTATGGATTGAAAGGATATAATGGTCAAATATGGTGGCCACCATGTTACTATCAATGAGGAGCTGATTGCTGAGGCTACAGGCTTTAAACTAGAGGGATATCACTTTTTTAGTAAGAGGATTGACAGGGTCACAAAGGCCAAGAAATTCTCTGATGAGGGTGAGGAGCTTGAGTTTGTTTCTGTGAGCATAAGGGTAAGTTCTATTCCCACACCATATGATGAAGTGACGAATATGATGGTCAGATATATTTCTTTGGAAGGGTGTTATAAAATAGTCCCTATTAAACACCTTGTATTTTTAAAAAACCATTTTTCTCAAAAGCACCAAAGAGCATTTTTTAAAACTTGTCTACTGTCCCATTGATACCCGCATCAATTCCCTTCAATGCTTTGAGAAATAGATTTCCAAAAGCACTCCCATGCTATTCCTTGAAGATTGCATCGTGGCCTTATCTTCTTTATAAGTTGACACTAGAATTGTGTTTCTAAAGTTCACATGATCACAACATGGCTTCCTAAAAGCCATAAGTGATCCTAGTGATCCTCACGCTACCACCTCCTCTTCTCCCTATTAATGATAAAGAGAGGAGTCACCTCCTCTTCTCCTTGGACTCAACACACATCCCATTCTTGCCACCCCTTCCATATCCAAAACCAAGAACCCCACTTGGGTGAAAAGAGGCTGAACACCCCTCACTTTGCTACTTTTTTGCAGTTTGCAAGCACTTCATAAGAGATGGAATACGGTTGCTCCTTCTTTTTGAAAAATTGTTGCATATTCTAAATGTTGGTATTGATATAGGCCCTCCCATCGAAAAGGATTTACAATGCCTCATATATTGGAATCTCTAGAGAATAGAGATGGAGCATAAAAAATGAAGGACCTTCATATAGATTATGGAAATAGTGAGTTGTGAAAGGGAAAAGAAAATTTGATGAAGATAATGACATATGTGAGAGGAGCAGATTGATTATATTTATAAGACTAGTTGAACTCTTTATGACACTAGATGGGGAGAGAGCTAAAGATACACATGATCACAACATGGCTATCTTAAAATCCATAAGTGATTTTTTAGAGTAGCAAATTTGGATTTGGCATTTCTCTTGATTTTCTCTCTTCACACTTGCTTTTCTCTATATCCTTATCTAACTATTCATATGGGGAATTGAAGTAGTTTTCTTCAATGATAAAGATGAGAGTCTAACCATCTCATGTCCAGTTGGATACTTGTATATCAACGCACATCACCACATAATAGAATTGTTTACCTCAGACAAATGAAATGATCCAGTTATAGTAAATTTAAAAATCATCATTAATAAATGAAAGGGAGTAAACTCACTTTATAATTAGATTTAGGTGGGGTTGTCTATCGTTAAGAAGATTATATGGAATATATCTTTAGTGGTCTTTTTCCTCAAATTTGTGACTTTTTACATATGAATGCACATACTTTTATAATTATTTTTAGTTTTAGTAAAGTGATGTTAACAAACGTGTCCTTTTTTTTCTTTCTTCTTATACTTAAATAACTACCTCTTATAATTAACTATCCAACACTCCAAAGAAAGTAGACTATACTTTGAAGAAAGTAGACTATGAGAAATTAGATTATACTCCAAAGAAAGTAGACAATTAATTAGGAGTGAATAAATTTTTATTAACACATCAAATTATATCTAAACAAAAACATGTAAATAGTAATAACATAACTAGACTATTAAATAGTAAATTGTGTAGCATTATTCATAAAAATTAAATTTTACAATCAATTGACATATTGAACATCTCAATAACTTGACATATCTATGTTCGTGACATATCAACTATGGTAGACTATACTTTGAAGCAAGTATACTATGCTCCAAAGAAAGTAGACTATACTCCAAAGCAAGTTGAGTAAAGCACCTATGTCCTATAAGACAATTATCTTAATGAATTATTGCATACATTTTTTCCTTTTTACATATGGGCATAAAGCATTTGGGATTTACAATTAATTAGGAGTGAATAAAGTTTTTTTAACACATCAAATTATATCTGAACAACAAAACATGTAAATGGTAATAACACACACTAGACAATTAAATAATAAATTGTGTAGCATTATTTATAACAATTAAATTTTGAAATCAGTTAACATATTGAATATCTCAATAACCTGACATATCTATGTTCATTACATATGAACTATGGTACACTATACTCCGAATAAAGTTGATTAAATCACATATTTCCTATAAGACAATTATCTTAATGAATTATTGAATACATTTTTTCCTTTTACATATGGGCATAAAGTATTTGTGCTTTACAATTATTTAGGAGTGAATAATTTTTTTAACACGTCAAATTATATCTGAACAACAAAACATGTAAATGGTAATAACGCACACTAGACAATTAAATAGTAAATTGTGTAAGATTATTCATAAAAATTAAATTTTGTAATTAGTTATCTTATTGAACATCTCAAGAACCTGACATATCTATGTTCATGACATATCAAATATGGTAGACTATACTCTAAAGCAAGTAGACTATACTCCAAATCAATTAGACTATGCTCTCAAAGCAAATAGACTATACTCTGAAGCAAGTTGAGTAAATCACCTATGTCCTATAAGACAATTATCTTAATGAATTATTGCATATGTTTTGCTTTTTACGTATGAGCATAAAATATTTGGGCTTACAATTAATTAGGAGTGAAAAAGTTTTATTAAAACATCAAATTATAACAAATCAATTAATAGGTTCATAACATGTGTTTATAATAAATCTCCCCCTATAATATGAATTCATTACATCAAATGGAGTCACTTCACATGGGTGAAAGAAAATATTGATGCATACTTTACCTTCTTACGAAATATAAACCCTCACTTTAAAGCATCCTTGTTGCCCTTGCTTTGGATTATTCCCTAAAAAGTCTTTCTTCCATCTATATTCAGTCTTGCTTCATATTATTCCCTAAACTATTTGTTATCATTCTAGCTGTGTTTATCCTTTGCTTTGGTTTAGAAGAATGGGGCATAAAAATATTCAGAACTAGAGTCCGCCTCAATTTTATTACAAGATTCACAAGTATCATAGCTATTTGAAAAGGCATGATGGTTGGAATTCATAAAGAAATTCCAAGGCTATAAGGAAGCAGTAGTGGAAGAATTCATCAAAAATTTCAAGGGAATCTCTTTGAGGGTAAGAGGCATGAAGATTACTTGTCAATAGTAAGATCATTAGTGAAATTTTAAGGATTCCTTGTGAAGGGATGCAAATTGTAGGAAGGTCTACATACAAAGACCTAATTCAAATTTTTCATGACCATGGAGAGCCTAAACTGTAATTGGCCCTAAATAATGTAAAACATGTCAAAGGCATTAGGAGAGATACAATTCTTGAACCCTATGGGACATTCACCTTTTGGATAGTGAATTATTTCACCTACAAAGGTGAATACAATCTCCTAGAGGTGATACAATGTGGATTATGATTCATTTGAAATAGGGTTTGCACAAACCAGGGCATCGAGTCAATTTACCTCAATATCTGTGTGACAACATCCACAATATGGCCACTAGATATAAAGAGAATAAAGGATCAATCAAGCACCATGGTCTCATTTACTTGATTTTCAATACTCCATCAAAGAGAAGAAGGGTAAAAAGGCTTGGAAAACTTTGATGCAGAGATGGGTAAAGTTCCCAAAAAATAGAGACATACTCTCTCTAAATATATTGCACCTAAATCAAATCCATCCCTCACTAAACCTAAAGGATAAATGGTGGCACCTATCACTGAATAGGAGAGATATCTAGTGCCACATTTGTTGGAAAAATTTCCAAAAGATAAAGAAAATTGAAAAAATTAGGAGAAGAAACTAGGAAAAGAAAACGAAAATTGATTCTTCTAGAGGATGAAGACATCAAGGAGGTAGCTAAAATTTTGGGAAGCATAAATTCAACCATATAGGACTCTGCAGAAAGCCAAACCTGAAAGAGAAATGGAAATCACTAAACAAAGGATTCTTGACACTTTGGCACAACCTTCTACTTCCAGTAAGGAAACAAAAAAAGGAAAGGCTCCTCTTACAGAAGAAGAACCTATATCTCCCACTTCACCAAGTCAGGGTATTGAAGAAGATCAATTGCAGACATGTGATTCTCCTCTCTAAGAAAGAAGCAATCATCAAGCAATAGCAAGAAGAAATAGAGTTTCTAAAAATAAAGGTACAATCAAAAGAAACCCTTATCTCTTCTTTACAAATGCAAATTGAAAAACTTGAAATGCAATGCAAGGAAAAGGAAGAAACAACCCTTTCCAACACTAAAGTAAAATTTGATAAGGAATTCAAACTTCCTTAAACATAGAGGAAGTCAGAAATGTTGGGGTATAATTTGTAACAATTATGAAAAATTACATTCTCAAAACGAGACATTGAAAAATCAGTTGGAAGAGGAGAAGATTGAAAGAATAGAAATAGAAAAATAAAAGGAAAATATCAAAAATGACTTACAGGCTACCTATGAAGTAGGGGAAAATTATTTTCCTATAGAAGACCTTTGTCAGTATATAGTGCTTTCTTGGAAGAACAGTTCTACAGGTGGCAATTATCAAGAATAGCATGTGAATTTCCATTTGAAATAAACAATGACATAGACTTTTTGAAGGCATTTACAAAAATCTCCCTAAACATCAAAATCTCATGTGTGAATTCCACTTGTGTAATCTTCTTTGGGTCACATGTCATATTTTAAAATAAATCTCTTTGTAGGGGAGTCCTAATTAAGAGCCTTCGCTTCTACCATGAAAAATCAAATAGAATGGGATCGAAGGACAAATGAGTATTTTGAGAAAGTGAAGGCAAAAGGTTTGTGCATGAGGCCTCAATTTCCCAAACCAACAGATCAGCATGTGACATTTAGGGCTTTGGCCTATCAGCCCAATATTCAGACCATCATATTGCTCAGCTAAAATATAGCATTGCAAGTTTTCACAAATTCTTTCCTTGAAACAGAGTTTTCAAATGCATTGACAACGTGCGACAAAAGATGGGATACATTGAACATTCCCTTGAAAAGGAGGGAGGTACTTTCACCCACAAATATAAGGTGGTCCATGAGAAGAGAAATGGAAATTACAAGGATGATTCCACAAATTTTTCAAAAAAAGGGCAAAAAATGGATAGGAATGTAGTTTAGACTACCACTTATTCTTTTCCCCATGCCTTCATGGAAAACAACAACATTGCAAAATACATGAAGGGTTTTGTGTCTCATTGGAAAATACATGGGCACTTCACACAAGTGTTTTTGACTTGAGAAAATATTTAGAGGACAGGATTTTTGATCCATATTTTAAAGTGCCTGATGAGGATGAGGTTGAGCATGAGGATAGTGCATAGAATTAGCTAACTACTTTAACACTAATTGGAATTCACCAATGTTGAATGACCTTGATATTTTTAATTTCTATTGTTTTAATTTTGTTTGATACTATATGTCCTAAATAGCCTACCATGCTACCTTTGAGTGGAGAAAGTCACACTTTCATAGTGAAGCATAAAATGGTACAACTTGTGTACAAGAAGTTTTATTAAGTTAATACTAGTTAAAGGTGGTTTATATGCTCTTCTTTGTTTTCAATAAAGCTTAACATTTTGTCTAAAATATTGTGCTTTTTTTTGCTAAATATGATTATTACAAATTGTTCATCATTCTCATAAATAACATTGTTTGACTCTTCCCTTGCTTCAAATTTGTTGTTGTTAATAGAATTATTATTGTAACAGACTATAGTCCAAATTATGGATCTTTTTCCATAGCTTCAAAGACAATGCTAATTCTAACATGTGGATGTACTACCTATTTTTAGCATAATTTGACTTTGATTATACTAAAATGTTGCAGATATCAGTTGGTGCCAACTTAGCTCGAATAACTCTTTCATATCACTCGTTTGTAAATTGTGAGAATAACTCAACAAGGAAGATAGGACAAGTCTCAAGTTAGATAGGAGATCATATAGATAGATAGTTGTTTTGGTCATGATAAATCCAAGGAATGTAGTCATCTTCCTTCGAGTATACTCTACTTGCTTTGGTGTATAGTCTCCTTTAGTTGGTGTATAATCAACTTGCTTCGAGTATAGTCTACTTGCTTTGGAGTATAGTCTAATTTCTAGGGAGTATAGTCTAATTAATTCAGAGTATAGTCTACCATAGTTAATATGTAGTGAACAGATATATGTCAAGTTTTTAATATGTTCAGTATAATCTTCTTGCTTTGAAGTATAGTCTACTTGCTTTAGAGTGTAGACTATTTTCTTCGGAGTGTAGTCTTCCATAGTGTTGATGTTTATGAATTTTTCATAATTTTTGTGTGTATCCTAGCTTTAATGCATTGAACAAGTCTATTGTAATAGTGAAGATAATTTATTAGATAAAAATAAAAGTGAAACTATGAGTGAGGATTATATATGAGAAATATATTATACTCATTTCTATTACTTGATAAATATATGAGAAATATATGAGTGAGTGAATTATTGAGTGGTCTTAAATCCTTAAAACCTTCAAGTTATCCTTTATTATGCTTATTATATGTTATGTACCAATTTCTAGAGCTTACTTCAAAGTACAAGTCTTAATTTATAATTGCAAAATCAGATCCTCCTTACTATCTATCATAGGTTTAGACCATAGATTGTCATCAATTGACACAACTACTTTAACTTCTCATCTTCCTAACCAATTTCATAGGTGTCTGATGGACTACTAGAAATGATCTTAAAATTTTCAAGTTATAACTTGCTTCATAGGGCACTTAATAGTTAATAGATCTTGTATTTTGGGTTCCAAAATTACCACCTACAGTTGTCCTTAAGGATTGTCATCGCTTTTCAAACTTTGTAACATTATCTTCCACTGATTATTTTTAATTATAGATAGTGACTCTATGAATATTATTCATGCCAATTTTTTAGATCCTTGAATGTACGTGTAATGTCTCCAAACTACCTTCATCTTACAAACCCTAAGAGGGTTTCTAAAGTTCTGAGAAGACAAGTTTTGGTATAAAATGCAAAATACTACAACCAAAACCTTCAAACTTAATCCTCAACACCTTCTTAACCTTCCAAATAGATTTTCTCTAGTAGTGGGTGATGGATAATCTTCTAACCAAATACAACTTCTCATAGGTCATTGTCTTGTTCTTATCAAAACAATGTTCTTGCTCTATGCAAACCCTCAACAATTATGAAATTCAAGAAAGTTGTGTTCAAGACCTATAACTTTTACTAGGGATCTTTATTAGTCTCTCCTCAAATTCTAGAGCAGTCATAGCTTCATAAAAATATCAATTCAAAGCTTGAAAATGGTTTCACGTGCCAAGATCATACTGCATAATAACAGGGTTTAAACCATTGAGATTCAAGATCTTAAAAATCAATAGATATAATATCTCCTTGCAATCATGTAACTTAACTATAAAAAATTCATCCTCTTCAATCTAGTGCAACCACAAAATGACCTATCAATCATCCATCAAACCTTTCACAATGTATTTCCATGTGGAAAAGAATATGAGAAGGGTGAAGAATTATTTGTAGTTAGGATAATATTGAAGGATTGAAAATGGGTAAGAGTTAGAGTAAGAGAGGAAAAATAATTTCCACACAAGATTCAATACTAAGGGAAAATTTTATATAGTGGTAGTTGATAGCAGAAGTAAAAAAATTTGGTGTATATGGATATGGTGTGAAACCAAGGATTAGAGTGCATAACACATTCAGATCTTTATGAGGTTACATGGTTGTTGCAAGGACATGTAGGTGTTATGAAAGAACAATGTGAAGTACTTATTACAACTAGGACAATATTGAAGGATTGAATAAAGATTAAGAGTTGTAGAAAGAGAGGCATCATAGTTTCGACACAAGATGCAATATCAATGGAAAGAAATTCATAGCCACAGAAACTCCCTTACTCAGTTCAATATGCCCTTCTTGCCTCTCCTTTCTCTTCTCCTTCTACTAGCACCTTATGGGGATTCAACCATCATTATATTCTCCACTTCATTGTTCCATGTTAGTCACTTCAAAGGATGATAGATTGACTATTAAATAGCATCATAATAATTACTCTCCTCAATGTTGTTTGTCCTTGTTTTAGACTACCCTCCTTATTCCTTAAGATAATGGATCCTTGCACCATGTATGGGTTTAGAATCCTAAAGCTACCTGGAGGTCTTATAGACATCTTTGGACTCCTCTTGTCTTCCCTGAAGTGTTCTCAAAACCCCAAGCCTCAACTCACAACACCTTTCTTGTAATCACTATTTTCCTCTTTATGGCCTACAAGGACTAACTAGCCCTGTCTACACTTACTATGAGCCTTATATCATTTTGTGGGGGATTCCAAGGGATAATCAACACATATTCATTTTAGGATAGCACCCATTAATCTATTTCTCCTTCCTTATAAGTTTCCTATCCAAATCACAGTCCAAATTATAGTTTCTTTGCAAATGAGCTTATCAAACTAGGTTTACAAGAGTGCATACAGTCACCTAAGGGGATTGAAAAGTATATCTACCCCTAGAATTAGTGGAATACCAAATTTCTTATTGAATAGACTTGAAGACCATGTCATCATTATTTGTACAACTTTACAGGGCTTAATTCCATGCATAGGTATTTTTATCACTTGTTCCCTATAATCTTCTTGCTTCAAGTATAGTCTACTTGCTTCGAGTGTAGACTATTTACATCAGAGTGTAGTCTTCCATAGTGTTGATGTTTATGAATTTTCATAATTTTTTGTGTATTATAGCTTGAATGCATTGAACAATACTTGTTGTAATAGTGAAGACAATTTATTAGATAAAAATAAAAGGAAAACTATGAGTGAGGATTATATATGAGAAATCTATTATACTCATTTCTATTACCTAAGAAATATATGAGTGAGTGACTTCTTGAGTGGTCTTAAATCCTTAAAACCTTCAAGTTATCCTTTATTATGCTTATTAGATGTTATGTACCAATTTCCAGAGCTTACTTCAAAGTACAAGTCTTAATTTGCAATTGTGAAATCAAATCCTCCTTACTAGCTATCACAGGTTTGGACCATAGAATGTCATTATTTGACACAACTTCTTTGACTTCCCATCTTCCTAACCACTTTCATAGGTTTCTGATGGACTCCTACAAATGATCTTAAGATGTTCCCTATAATCTTCTTGCTTCAAGTATAATCTACTTGCTTCGAGTGTAGACTACTTGCTTTTGAGTAGTCTTCCATAGTGTTGATGTTTATGAAGTTTTCATAATTTTGTGTGTGTATCATAGCTTGAATTCATTTAATTTTACCTATCCAAATCACAGTCCAAATTATATTTTTTGTAAATGAACTTCTCAAACTAGGTTCACAAGAGTGCATACTGTCACCTAAGGGGACTGACAAGGATATCTACCCCTGGGACCAGTGGAATACCAAATTTATTTTTGAATAGGCTTGAAGACCATGTCATCATTATTAGTACAAATTTATAAGGCTTAATTCCATGCATAAGTATTTTTATCACTCGTTCCCTTATCAAACCCTAACTTGGGTGCACAATCATCCCGAGAGGCTTGTTTTTGTCATAACTCTCTTTGTAACTTGACTTAAAGCTTCAAAATTACACTGGAGGTTGAGTTCAGTATTAGGTAAGGCAGTTTATTACTAGTGAGAGTGGAGGCATCCAAAACTAGATATTTTTAGTTTCCTTCCCCATACTACCCTGAGGATCACACATCTCACTATATAGGTAAAGAAGTGCTTCTATTTGATTGCTAACCCTGCATGCATGGACTTGTTAGTCACCCCTCACACAATGGCCACACAATGTATTAGACATCCACCCTTTTTGAGATCTTCCTAAATAACTAGACACTCCTCCAAACAAAAACTCAATGTTACAATTTTCTCAGTCACAGGTCTCCTATTCATTCCAACAAGAAACAAATTTTTCATGTAATACATCTTCCAACTCCAAAAATAATGACTATCCATACCCTGCTCCACATGATCACCATGAATTAACTCCTAAAAATACTTTTACAAGAGTAATCATAGTCATAACATATATCAAAGTTTTGCATGGTTATAGTTGTTAAACATACATTACATGGTACAAAGGTCTTGCTTCTAGTTTTAGTGTACACCTTCAACATCATGAATGGGTAACTCACATGCATGAATCACCCAAAAATGCATCAACATACCTTCTCCCATCAACAAAAATATCTTGAAGGACTCTATTTTTGGGTTACATGTTAGAGTGAACATATAGTTGAGAAATCAGTCTTGAAATTACAATGACTTTGAGCAAGTAAATTATATGAGCTCCATGAGGATATCTTATGACACCATCTTTCATTCATAGGCTTGTGGGTTATGAAGAATTGATTGTTCTTAATATATAAGCTAGAATATAGGTTATTGAGCTAAGATTGGCACCATGAATTCTATTGATTTCTATTGAATGTTATTGGATGTCTACATTAAAACACACCACCATTATGCTTTGATCATGTTTATGTTTACACAATAGACTAATGCCACATTAAATTTGTTGTAAAAACTTATGAGCATGTTTCGCATAGAAAAAATGGCATGGCTGAATGTGTATACATATACTCGGAAATTTGAGAGTCATATACATGAAATTCGGAAATAAAATTTCCCCTATACAATGGGGTTAATAGTAATGATGTTACAATTTTGATATTAAGATCAAATGTTTTCAATATGTGGGACCAAATCAATGTAGGACCAAATAAAGCATAGATTTAATGTAATGTGACAACAATTCTTTATTCAAATCTTTAAGACTTTTGCACACCCCTCCATCGTATAAGATGCAAAACAAAAAAAAAAGATACCACCATTATCAGATACAAGATCACAAAATATACACATAATACAATAAAATAAAAATGTGTAAAACTCAAAACACACATAAAACAACATTTAGCATTATTTTTCTTAAACACGATGAAGCACCATGAAGCATTATTTTCATAATCAGACTAAAACCAAACTATGTAATCCACATAATAGTAAAAAACCAACAATAAACATTATTTTTCATAAAGACATAAATACCTTCAAGATGCATTTGATGTTCCAAAAGAGAGCCGACGACGTGGAACTTGAATTTTTGGTCGAGGGGGTTGTCCCTGTGATTCACGAAACAAAAATTTAAGTGTTTTGAATTCCAATGAATACGTCTTATAATCACATTACAGTCATACTCACCCAAACTCTTTGTTATAGCCTCACAACTTTATTTGATTGTTGTACCAGACCATTTCTGTGTTTTCTTGAGTAGTTTCCTTCCACGAGTTGTGTCAAGAAATGTATACTCCTCATACTCTTGAGCATCAATATTTAAATCCTCCACCATGATCTCATTTTTCTTCCTCTTTTGAGGTTTCCTTGCTTGCACTGAACCATGGCCATGCAAACGGGTGGTAGAAGTCTTGTTTGCACTATAATCTAGAATCAAATCAAATGGCTAAAACCAAAGTCACGTAAAATCTTCTGAAATTTTTGCACACAGTCTCCAAAAGAAAAAATATTTTCATCACTGTCTGAGCACCACATCCAACAATGATTTCAAAAACTCTTTAGATTGGTTGAGCACTTGATGGTTTCTAACATGTTTCTCAGGACTGAGGTATTGTTGTTTCATTTTCATGGTTTCTAACAATGTGGGGCTGCTCTAATGGAGCTTCTTCAGCGCATTGGATTCAACTGCTTCATAACATGAACAACATGGTCATCTACAATGACAACAATAATTTTAGAGGATGTACAATGAATTTTTATGAGGATAACAATGATACAAAATAGTTGAAATAATGAAACAAAAACATACACCCTCACCACTGAAATTTGGATCCCTAGTAGATGCACTACCCTCGTGTGTCCTCTCAAGTTACAACACCTTCAAACATGTTTACAGGTGTTTCCTTTGGTATCCCAAGGACATTAAAACATAAAAATTTGGGTTGAATCTCCTAATAAAAATACCATCGGTCCCTAGATGTTTGACTTCTAACCATGTAAGACCCATGAATGGTATGGTTTACACAATAGTCATTGTCTGTATTGCTCTAGCCTCTCAGTGGCGGTCAAAATTTCCTTCTCCTTCTTGTAATTTGTCAAGAAACCTGATACTTGCAACTTCCTCTTATTTTTGTAATGGGGTTCAACTCAAAACACCAATGTGTACAACAACCAATCCATTCTCCTTATGCATTTCTTTCTTTGATCACACAAGTATCGGGTCTTCAAGAAACAATGGTAAGATTCTATGGATGCATTTGTATCCTGATTGGCATGGGTGAAGTTGTGGAAATTATTTGACCACATAGTTACACATGGAAACAATAAAACCATTAGAAATGACTTAAAAATTATTAACTCTACACATATCTATGTAGTTACACTTACCAATACGTCCATCTTGCAGCCACATCTTTCTGAAATACTCCATAAAGATAGTCTCCTCTTTGAACTCCATGAATTCGTCGATGAGGAAAAAGGTCATGTGCTCATTGTCATTGATGGCACACATGATGTCGCCTAGTCTCTGGAACATAACCATCCCCACCTCCTTCTTCGTATATCTATAAATAAAATTGTCGTGTGATAATAAGTAATGTAGAACAACAAAAAAAACCCAAGCCTGTAAACATTGTATTACAAAAATGAAGAAAAAAACTTGTAAATATTCTTTAGCCAAGCCCTACGAACATGCCATATGCATAACAAGACATGAAAATCGAATACAACCCTGAGACACAAATAACATTGTTAGGGATGTAAATTGTGTGTATTAAATTTATAGAAAAAACTATTAGTAAATTTATACTTTATAGCTTGTATTTCGGAAGCTACATCATCTATAATGAATGCATTGACATGCCAATCCATCCTTTTCCTTTTCCCCCTCATGTAGACTTCAGCAAGCCATGCATATATGTCATCCACTTTATTATGGGATGAAACTACCCATGCAACAGAACCCCAACCTCTTGCTCATCAAAAACAAGAAGCATGTACAATTGGTACTGATGCAAATGTGTACACAAAATTATTGTTAGTATGAGAATGACTTAAACAAATATATCCAAATATCAATTATGCATGGAAATGAGATAGAAATGTCCTTACCCCATATTTATTAGTTGAGAACATGGAATCCATTGCAATGATGGAGTTGTGGGAATGACGAACCATCATTTCAAGCATCCACGTTGTTTGAAGGCCCATAATGAAAGGCACGTTAGTCCCACATGGCCTCTGATAATAAAAAAATTGTATCCCTTTCTGTGACATGCCACAAGTTGATACTAGTGTTGTCATGTTGGTGATTTTGGATCTAATGCTCTTCACCCTCCTCCATGTGTTCAACACATCTTTCCTAGTTAAGCACTCATCCCTTTTGTTGAAAATCCTCGCCAACTCTAGATCCATGTAGTGCCTTTCAATAATGGTTTCAATGGATATACCAGCAAGAAAAAGAGATTCAATGTATTTCTTACATTCAATTGATAAATTAGGAGAAAACCACTTCATGGATCCAAGCTTGTGTCCTTTACACCATGGAAAAACTCACCATTCTTATCAACATGATACATATCATTGTATATGATATGTGCCATGTCTAGTGTACCAAACATAACCCTCACATTGAAATGACATTAACATCCACATTTTTTCTAAAACCTCCTAATTCTTTCACTAGTAGGTGGTTTGTTCCTATTTTCCTCAAGGCCATAAGCACACTTGGTAGCTGAAACAAAAGGAAATACATACTGATATCAAGTACGGAATGTGAAAAATGTGGCACTAACATATGTGAACACTATTCCTAAGGATGACCAAATGTAAAGTTAATATAAACAAACCTATAATACATAATGGTAGCTTGTGGTGGTGTGCCTTCCTCCATAAGAGTGTATATCCTTTTCTTCTTGCATATGAATTTCATCTCGAGCTATCGAGAAGGTCTTCCCTTTAATAAAGGCATCAAGTAGTGCTAGAGGGATTTCCGCACAAATATCCTTGTGACCATTATCTTCCCCAATCGGTGTCCATTCAAGATCATCTTGAGAAAAATGTGGTTTCCCATTTCCCACATCCTGAACATCTAGGGAAAGCTAATGATTCATTGTATTCTTCCAATCATTTAACTAATAGATTAATCTACTAGTGTCATTATCAAACCAGGGTTATGTCCTAGGTTGTATGCAATGGAGTTCTACCATTGGGTCCTTTGTTGGGGGTTTCATTAGATCTTCCTGGATTTTCTACTAATCTATGGAAATGCAATATAAATCTATAGAATTAAGTACTATAATAAAATGAATTCTAAAATCTATACTTCTAACTCAAATGGAAATTCACACACACAGAATTGAAATAATGAAATTGAAATTACACACTCATAATTAAAACTTGTAGTAAAAGTAAAAACACACATGTTAACTAGAATTTGCATAAGAGGAAACACACATTCTGAATGGAAATTTCAATAAGGAAATTAAACACACTTGAGCATGGATTGCATGAGACGAACTAAAATAGAAATTACAGTAAGGAAACTGAGTGAGTATAACTTATCATAAAACCATATGTGTATGTAAATGTAAACATCCTTTTGTCTCCACGATCGAGTGGGCCCTTGCTCTTCCTTGGGACAGAGGAAATCTTAACAACTCAAGATACTCAAAATGATGTCTCCTTATATTAATTCAAATAAGTTCCATGCCATATCCAGTGCAAAAGGAAAAGTATTGAATGCAATAAGTTATACCGCAGATGTAAAATATTACCAGATACTATTTGTTCTTCATGGAGGTGTCTCTATATAGACACAGTAGTTACAGAATATGCCAAAATTACCGCACTAATGTCTTCCACTAATAGTATTGATTAAGACTCATAAATTCCTATAAGACTGCTAGACACAAGACCCATATGTATAGGCCGATAGATAGAAAAATTCTTATTCTTCTGCACTCCAACTCTAAAATCGGGGCTCCTTAATTGCATTGGAAATAATCATTCACTATTTTCCTACACACATCACCACATTTTTCTCACAAAGGCAGTTAGTAGGAAGTTATATGGTTAATCATGTTGCATGAACAAAAGCAAGGAAAATGCATTAAAATCGCTAGGATATACCTATACAAAGCATCCCCATGCACTAGCAAACCATGCTTAAATGAAAAATTATCAATCATATCAATGATATTAATAAGCCAAATAATGTACTCATCAAAAGCATTTGTTCGTACTTTGACGTTCATGGCATCCAAAACAAAATAATATAAACAACTACGTATAATTAGTAAGCATGGTATTTAACATATTATTATATGAAATGATATACATAATATGTTATTTTTGTAAACATAAGGCATCGTAATATGACACAAGTCATAAAAATGATCTAAACACATATTATGTGGTATACATAGGCTATCGTTTTGGTGCGTATGTGACAAATGATGCAAACACCGTAATAGGATACTAGTAGTGAAATTTTGTGGTATACACAAGCTTTCATTTTTAGTATATGTGACAAGAGATGCAAATACCATAGTAGGATGATAGCATTGAAATTATGTGGTATACATAGGTTATCGTGTTTGCGCACATGTCACAAATGACACAAACAACATAATAATATACTAGTAATAAAATATGTGGTATACACAGACTGTCATGTTTGCGAGTAAGCAACAAATGATGCAAAATCGTTAGAGGATACCGGTAGACAAAATATGTGGTATACAAAGTGTTATCCATTTTTACCCCTAGGTGAAAATGGGAAATGGTGGAAAATTAGACTTGGGCATCAAACAGGGCCTCCATGAAGGAATCTTGGGTATTTTAGATGAATTTCAAGTTTTGGGAGCATCTGCAATGTTTTCGCGAGGTTTGGAACCATTCAAGACATTTTTCCTCTTCTAGGTTTAAGAGGTTTTGAGCCCAACTAGAAAGAGAAAATGGGCCCTAGTGGGCCCACACTCAACCAAAAACAAGTAAATGGGTAAAAATTGAAAACAATTTCTTAGAGTGCTCATTGTGCTCCTATGGCCCATTGACTCTCAAGAAAATCTAAGAAAAATCCAAAAATCAAAGAAAATTGTGAAAAGATAGCCAAAATGGCTTTAGAGCCAGACATCTCACTGAGTTGTTGTCTAAGCTAAAAAATAGCTCGGTGAGCTGGTGGGAATGCATGGGGGTCATGGGTTACAAAAATATCTCGGGCGAGTTATGTTAGTGACTTGGGTCACATTGAATCCTAGCGAATTTGGGTGAGCTAGCAGGCAAGTCGATGGGTTCTTACACGACTCATCGAGCCGAGTTAAAAGGAGTGTCAGATGAGCTTGAGAATAGGGTTGGCCCACAGTGATAAGAAGATAACTTATTGCGTAGGTTTGTAAGTGGGTCAAGTCAATCGGTGAACCAAGTCAAAAGATAGCTCACCGAGAAACTCGGTGGGGTCGGGAGTTTGCATGAAATGTGGCCACGGATTTTGTAGGGCATTGAGCCAGGAGGAGAACCGAGTCACTCACTAAGGAAGGGGACATGAATATTGGAGGCCAGCACTAAGATCAACTCATCGATTTGATCGGTGCCACAAGCAGGTTACATGACGATGGGCTCAACTTTGAGCCGATTGGGAGGATGTCGCGGTGGGCTCAGAGTTACGATGCGAGTAGTTCGCCAAGGAAGAATGGATAGCTCAAGGCCAAGGAAGGTCAAGTCAGTGCATGACAAGCCGGGAAGATGATATCACAAGGTGGATGGCGATGTATGAATTTGGAAGGCTCACTAAGAAGGTCAATGGACTAGGGTTCACATTAGGTCGGAGTTCGACATTCATGTTTCGATGTTTTTGGAACCAAAGACATAAGAAGATTTTGATGTCTGATGCATCACAAAACCATAACCTAAAGACCGGTGAGCTCATTTGGATGTCAACATGTTGTTGGGAGTCAACAACATGGTGGACTATTTCAGGATGTGGGGTTTGGAGACTGGGTGGTAAGTTACGTGCATCAATGAGTGTGAAGTCCGATGCACCAAGAGTTATGAAGTATTTTTAGGAATTTCAAAAGTCAGCTTAGGTTCGGGGTCAGTGGGTAAGTTGGCATTGGGGTTTCAGGATGTCATGCATCATATTTTTGTAGGGTGTTGGCAGGTTGAAATCCCAATGCATGGGTGAGTCCGAAGTCCAAAGTTAAGGTACTCGGCTCAACGGAAGTGGACATCAAGATCAAGTTCAAGCTCGGAGGGGTGGTGAGTGGTTCCAATGCATAGAATAATGTGAAGTCTGAAATAACAACCCACCGAGTCATTTCGAGATCAACCGAGCTGGCTAGCCAAGCATTGAATGCAAGGAGTTGAGTTGGTGGGGAGAGAAAAACAGTGACCTAGACTTAAAATTTCATAGCTTCCTCCAAACTTATCCAATGTTTACAAAATTATAGTCATTGGAAAGGTGATTCAATGCCCCATCTCATGGGAGGATTAAAATATGGAGGTTGGTGGGTTAGATGAGATAAAAATGAGGGGGAAGTTATAAGATAAGATGACCATACCCAGGTACCAAAAATGGAGCTAATAAAGGCATGGAGGCCTATTCCTTCTCCCACAAGCCAAGGTACGATGAAGTATGGGTTTTTTAGGTCATGTCATCCCTTTTGTAATAAAAGTGATTATTTTTGTGGGTGATTGAAGTAGATTTTTGAGCTATCTCTCTCTCCTTTGGCATTCTTCCTATATATTATAAAAGGAGGGCATTTTTAAGGATTGGGCATTTTTTGTTTCCCTCCCTTTCTTCACTTTTGTGAGATAGTCTGTGGAGCTCCAAGCCTCCATTTTTTAGTCTTCTAATAAAAAATATTTCCTCTTACCTCTATAATGAAGTATTGTGTAAATCATTGGAGCAATAAAATCAATGACTTGTGATTGTTCTCTATCTTAGCTTGGTTTTGTTGCTTTATCTTACCTTTATTCGTGCTTGTAGGTATATTGTACATTTCATTGTTCCTATTACATTCTTAAATGTGGTTGTGCTTAATGGAAATTATTTATTGTATGTTTTATGATCTTTGATGTTTTCCCATCCTCCTATGCTCATCTTCTTCCATTTTCATGCATTGAGAACTATCTAACACCCCCTTCTCTTGGTGTTATCACTATTTCTAGTATAGGATTTCCCTTCTTTTATGCACTCTCCCTCTCTCCCTGTCTCCTTGGAAGTGTTAGGATAGGCTTAGATAGGTGTATTTCTTGCATTAGGAGTAGTGTAGTTACTTTTTTAGGAAGAGGAAGTCGGCCTTCTCCAGAGAGTTATCCCAACTACAAGGTCCCACACCTTGGAATAACTCCATGTTACCCAAGCACACTGATTACCACATACACGTATGACAACAAATCATAGGGTGTTGTGATTTGGTGATAATAGTTCTGGCACATCCAGTGGGACAAATAATTTATTTTTGCAGGTGTTCCAATATAGCATCTAGTATTCATTTTCATCACAACAAGTTAGTGTACTCTTGTTGGAATCTAAGCCTTTGGAGGATTTTGTGAAAGCACGTTTGGTGACTAGTAGGGTCAGAATTCAGTGTTTTTAACAGCCCAGATTTCTCATATTCATGAGAAGGATCCAAACCAGGTCAAGAACAAGAGAATATGGTATTTTTAAGTATTTATAGCTATCTCCAAGAAGGGGTAGGATTGAAGAAGAGTTCAAATATCTCTATCTCCATCTAATAGACCTTGTCAACACCTTCACCTGGTAGGCCTTTTCTTCAATCAAATAGGGCCCTTATACCGATCGAATGGCTCAAAACCACAAAATCCATTTTTCAATTTTACGGGTAGCCATCCACTTGCCCTCAATGTCCAAAATCCAATCCCCATGGTAGCATTAAAGACCATTCTCTACTTCACTATGGAGAATCACACAACCCCAATTGATCATATCAAATACATTGAAAATTTTTGTGTCATTCACGAGATTAATGAGATGGATGTTAGAGTTAGACTCATTACTTTTTCCCTCAAAGGAAAGGCCTTGCAATTGTTTAGGAGCCTAACAGTTGGGTTAATAAACAATTGGAATGAACTATATTCAGGACTTTGCAACTAGTTCAAAGAAAGAGAGGATAATTTATCACTTTTAAAGCAGTTGACTACAATCAAGAGGGCTCCAAATGAACATATGGTAGATTTTAATTTCAGGTTTCAAAAAACATGGGACATGATTCCAATTCCCATAAGACCAATGGCAGAAGGTACATTCCTCTATTTATTGAAATCTCTAAAAGTGTAAAAAGTGTGCATTCTTCACAGAAAAAGGAAGGTAGAAGCACTACCACTCCACCAAATCTTAGTATATCAACCATTCATACAGTGGGGATTGGACTTAATTGGGGTCATCAATCCAAACTCAAGTCAAGGCCACAAGTTGATCCTCATGGAAACAAATTATTTCACCAAGTGGACTGAAGCGATAGCACTCAAGGAGAAAAATGAGTCTAGTACACTTGACTTTTATGAGGGAATAGTAATAAGATTTGATGTCCCATCTACTATCATATCGAAAATGATCTAGCATTTCTCGACACCAAAATCATTGAGTGGGTTGTTAAGAATGGGATCTATTTGATCACCTCCTCAAACTATAACCCCTAGGGTAATGGACAAGCTAAGTCCATGAATAAGAATTTGTTGAGAATTATCATAAGGAATCTAGATGAAAACCAAAGGACATGGCATACCAAGCTCAAATCAGCCTTATAGGCTGATAAAATCACACCAAAGAGGTCAATGAGTAACTCTCCCTACATGCTAGTCTATGGAAAAGAAGCTAGGTTGCCCATATCTCTTGAGTTACCAACACTGGAGCTTCTCAAGTATTTGGAACTGTCAGAATTTGAACCCATGGAGGCTAGGTATGCAGAACTCATGGAGCTATAAGAGATGAGAGATCGTGTAATGTAAACCATAGAGGAGGATCAAGCCTTGATCAAAATGTCCTTTGAAAAGAAAGCTAAATCTAGAACCTTCTAAGATGGAGACTTTGTTCTAAAATGGGATGCTGAAAGGGAAAATTTGGGAAAGCATTCAAATTTTATGTTATATGGAGTGGTCCCTACATTATCACAGGGTGAAAAAGTAACAATGTTTTCCAACTGTCCAAGTTTGATGGATAAGAACTACATATTCCAATTGAATTTATCTTGAGCACTGTTACTAAAAATTTGAATTCTCACCTTTGTACATATTAGCTTGGGATTTTTAATTCCTCTAAGTTCTTTTAGCATAGTGTTTTGATGTAAGAATAGGTTTTAGTTTCTCTATGTGCCTCAGGCATAATTTTTATTGTTCTAATTTTATATTTGCACAATTTAGTATGCCTCTCGGAAGGAATGTTGTGGCAAGAATCTCAAAGTTGCAATAAATTGTTGCAATTCTCAAAATATTTCAATGCAAAGCAACTAAAATCAGCTTAGGGATAGATTTTAATGTCTTCATTCTCTTGTCCCTTCAAATCGGTCATGGCTTGAGCTCTTCTTACCTCTTGCAAAATCAGAACATTGGTTTCAAGGGCAACTCATTGTGTTTCAAATGGAGGTCTCATGACACTTGGCATACTCCAGGTATCAACAAGAAGTATCCTCATTTCATTTAAGGTTTTCTTTGGTCTTGAGAAGAAGATCAACCTCAAATTATCCTCTCTTACTCATTGGATCTTGTTAAGTTGAAAACCTTATGAATTTGTGAGCAGCTCCAGCCTTCAGTGGTAAATTTAACGGTAGTCCCGATTATTTCCCAAATCAGTCATGCTTCATATTTGTCAAGGAATTAGCTTAGTTCAGTACTTCATATTGGAAAAGAAACAGATTCTTGGGGT
This sequence comes from Taxus wallichiana var. yunnanensis, assembly GCA_018340775.1. Lineage (NCBI taxonomy): Eukaryota > Viridiplantae > Streptophyta > Pinopsida > Cupressales > Taxaceae > Taxus > Taxus wallichiana. The sequence continues at coordinate 421,895,727 of CM031239.1, read as the reverse complement.
GGTCTCAGATGTTTCATTCATCCTTGTCCCAATAGATCAGTTTATAGAAATGAAGAAGAAAATAAATTTCATATCAAAACTATTTTCCACTCATGCAAATTTCAATATTTTCTTATAAAATTTGGAAAGTCAAGCAATAGGTCAACTCTAGTCAAAGCAGTGTTTTAAGTGGCTTGGGAAAAAATTTCAAGGGTTTACAATAGTTCATGTTTACCATGTTGACTTCATGCCCAATGGATGCATAAGGCTATTGATCAAACCCATCTAGCAGGAAAATGTCCCCATGAGTTGCTAAATTGTCATCTATTTTTACCCCTAGGTAAAAATGGGTAACAGTGGAAAATTAGACTTGGGAATTGTATAAGGCCTCCATGAAGGAATTTGGGGTATTATAGATGAATTTTAGGTTTTGGGAGCATTTGCAATGTTTTCGGGTGGTTTGGAACCATTCAAGACATTTTTGCTCTTTTAGGTTTAAGAAGTTCAGAGCCCAACTGGAAAGAGAAAATAGGCCCCGATGGGCCCACACTCAGCCAAAAACATGTAAATGGGAAAAAATTGAAAACAAATTCTTAGAGTGCCTCATTGTGCTCCTATGGCCCACTGACTCTCAAGAAAATCTAAGAAAATCCAAATATGAGAGAAAATGTGAAAAGATAGCCAAAATGGCTCTAGAGCTCAAACAACTCACTGAGTTGTTTTCCAAGCTAAAAAAATCTCAAAGCAAGTGGTGGGAAATGCATGGGTGTCACTGGTTGTGAAATATATTAGGTGAGTTATGTCAGTGACTCAGGTCGCATTAAATCCCAATGAATCTGGGTGAGCTAGCGGGTGACTTGGCGGGGTCTTGCATGGACCATCGAGCTAAGTTGAAAGGAGTGTCACATGAGCTTAAGAATAGGGTTGGTCCCGCAGTGATTATGATATAATTTGTTGCCTAGTTCGGTGAGTGGGTCGATTCAAAGAATGAATAATGTAGCCAAATTCTAAACAAACTTGATATTCTGCAAATAACATGAAATCCAAAAGAAATAAATCTCCTTCTTCATTATTGAATAATGAATTACAATGTTTCCTAAATAGGAAAACAACTCCCAACTCGAGTTGCCAAGCAAACTCTAACTAACTTGACTAAATCTACTCTAGGTGGCGGAAATTACTATTTTTAGTAGTTTACTAGAACCTGCTATTCTTAGTAAGTTCGCATGCTTATTCGTACGGGCACAAAAATTTCCACGCATCTTATACATTCCTAAATTAGAGGAATTTCCAACTTTCTAACTCATAATGCAACTAATAGACTAAAATTAACTAATGCCCAAAAATAGGAAAAAATTGAACTACAACTTAAATCCTAATTTTTGGCCTCAAGATGGCATATTTAGGGCCCGAAAATGTGCCAAAACTTTCCCCAATTGTAGGGAAGGTTTCCGGTGTATTCATCTCATCGAAACATGTGGTTTCAAAAAAATGGACTCAAACGGACACCCGGAGCTCAAGTTATGACCTTTCAAGTTCCTACTAATTTTGGTGCATCATTCTCCCTACTTGCTTGAAAAAATGCAACTCCTACAAGTTTTCTTCTTCAAACTACTTCCATTTATCTACATCTAACTTCTTAATCTCCCACTCTATGTGACCCAAGTATTGTCCTCTTGTTCCAATCCTTTCCAATGTACCAAATATTTGTTGTATTTCCCATGTCGCGTGTCCATTGTTTTCTTATCTAGAATCTGATCCACTTCTTCTTTCTTCTTCAGAACTTGCTGCCTCCAATATACTACTTCATCAATAAAATCCCCTTCTGCACCATCCCCATGAAAAGAATACAAATATGAAACATTAAACACTGGAGAAATATCAAAATTCCCTGGAAATTCTACCTCATAAGCATTATCGTTTATTTTTTCACGATTTTGTAAGGACCAATCTTCTTGTACTTCAGCTTGTTATAGGTTCCTTTTGGAAACCTTTCCTTCCATAGATATACCATAACCAACTCACCAACTGTAAATACCTTTCTCTTTTTACACATCTGCTATTTCCTTATACTTATCATTACTATTCTACAACTTCTTCTCGCACTTCTTCTTGCAATTGTTGTATATGTTTGGCAAATGCTTTTGCATCATCACTAACTTTGCCATCAACTGGTAGTTGTACCAAATCTAACACCCCATTTGGATTACTCCCATACACAATTGAAAATGGAGACTTTCCTATGGATCTATTTATGGAACTGTTATATGCAAACTTAGCTTGTGGTAATGTTAAGTCCCATTGTTTTGGCTTTTCCCCAATGATGCACCTTAACAGGTTTCCCAAACTTTAATTTACCACCTCTATTTTCCCATCAATCTGAGGATGATAGGCATTACTTGAATTGTAGTTGAGTTCCCAATTTCTTCCATAAAGTCCGCTAGAAGTGACTTAAGAACCTTGTGTCCCTATCTGAAGTAATGGTTTTTGGAACACCATGCAAATGAACAACTTCTCTAAAAACAAATATGCTATGCCTGTCGCATCACTTGTTTTCTTGCAGGCAATAAAATGAACCATCTTAGAAAACCTATCAACAACCACAAAAATTGAGTCATTACCTCATTGTGTTTTTGGTAATCCCAAAACAAAATCCATACTCAGATCTATCCACGACCCTTTAGGAATAGGCAACAACATATACAACCCTATATTTTATGCATGGCCTTTCGAGACTTGGAAAATTTGACATCTCTCCACATATCTTACCACATCTCTTTTCATCTTTGGCCAATAGTATTTCTCTGCTACCAAGGCTATCATCTTATCTTTACCAAAATGCCCAGCCAATCCTCTGCTATGCAACTCTTTCACTATATTCTCTCTCATAGACCCAACTGGAATACATAGTTGGCGTCCCTTGAATAGATAGCCATCCTATAAAATGTACTCATCCAGGACATCTCCTACATTGTTTAACAATGGACAAATTAACCTTTCAACAATATCCTTGAAATCAAAATCAAAAGAATACAAACCATTTATTGCTTCAAAACCTACCACCTCATTTTCCATAGTGGTAAACAAAGTCACATGCCTACTCAATGCATCTGTAACTTGATATTATTTTCCATATTTATGTTCTAGAGAAAAAGTATAACCCTGCAAAAATGATACCCACTTTGCATGCCTACTATTCAACTTCTTTTGGTATTCACATACTTGAGGGTTATGTGGTCTGTAAATAACACAAACTCCTTAGGCACTAAGTAATGCCTCCAATGCCTTAATGCTTGTACAATTGCATAAAATTCCACATCATAAGTAGAGTAGTTCTTTCTTACCTCATTCGGTTTCTCACTAAAGAAAGCTATTGGCTTTCAACCTTGCAATAAAATGAACCATCTTAGAAAACCTATCAACAACCATAAAAATTGAGTCATTACCTCGTTGTGTTTTTGGTAATCCCAAAACAAAATCCATACTCAGATCTGTCCACGACCCTTTAGGAATAGGAAACGACATATACAACCCTATATTTTGTGCATGGCCTTTCAAGAATTGGAAAATTTGACACCTCTCCACATATCTTACCACATCTCTTTTCAGCTTTAGCCAATAGTATTTCTCTGCTACTAAGGCTATCATCTTATCTTTACCAAAATTCCTAGCCAATCCTCCACTATGCAACTCTTTCACTATATTCTCTCTCATAGACCCAACTGGAATACATAGTTGGCATCCCTTAAATAGATAACCATCTTGTAAAATGTAATCATCATGGACATCTCCTGCATCATCTGACAATGGATGAATTAACCTTTCAATAATATTCTTGAAATCAGAATCAAAAGAATACAAACCCTTTATTGCTTCAAAACCCACCACCTCATTTTCCATAGTGGTAAACAGAGTCACACACCTACTCAATGCATCTACAACTTGATTATGTTTTCTTATTTATGTTTTAGAGAAAAAATATAACCCTACAAAAAATGATACCCACTTTGCATGCCTACTATTCAACTTCTTTTGTGTATTCACATACTTCAGGGCTATGTGGTCTGTAAATAACACAAACTCCTTAGGCACTAAGTAATGCCTCCAATGCCTCAATGCTTGTACAATTGCATAAAATTCTACATCATAAGTAGAGTAGTTCCTTCTTACCTCATTTAGTTTCTCACTAAAGAAAGCTACTAGCTTCCCACCTTGACTTAGGATAGCACCAATACCCACATGTGAGGCGTCATAATCAACCTCAAACACTTTATCAAAATATGGTAGTGCCAAAATGGGTGCCTCTATCACCTTCTTCTTCAAGAACTAAAAACTATCCTCAACTACCTTTGTCCACAAAAACTCCCTTCCTTTTGTGTAATCTATTATAGGTGCTACAATACTATTGAAATTTTTAATAAAGTTTTTGTAAAATGTTGCTAGACCATGAAATCTTCTTACCTCTATTATACTCCATGGAGTAGGCCATTCAATAATTTCCTTTATCTTTTCTGAGTCCATCTATACCCCATCTGCTAAAATAATAAAGCCCAAGAATACCAAAATCTCTTGCATAAATGTGCACTTCTTCATATTTGCATAGAGTTTCTCTTTCCATAATACTTCAAATACCACCCTTAGATGCCTCAAATTTACTTCTTTATTTTTACTAAAGATCAAGATATCATCAAAATAAACCACAACAAACTTACCATTATACTCCGTATCACGGTGTTCATCAATCTCATAAAATTACTAGGTATTACATTGGATAACCCGATGGTATCACCAACCACTCATATAATCCATTTCCTATCTTGAATGTTGTTTTCCACTCATCTCCTTCTCTCGATCCGAATCTGATGAAACCACTTCAAAGATCGATCTTGATGAAATACTTAGATCCAGCAAGCAAGCACATCCATCATATCACCAAGGCAAGGTATTGGGAACCTATACTTGATTGTAATTTTATTGATTGATCTGCTATCTCATGCACATTCTCCATGTTCCATCCTTCTTTGGTGTTAATAAAGTTGGGTTGCACATGGACTCATGCTCTCCCTTATGACCCCCTTTCTCATGAGCTCTGCCACTTGCCTATTCAACTCTGCATGTAATGTCGGGCTCATCCTATAAGCCGCTTGATTTGGGAGTGAAGACCCTGGAATCAAATCAATATGGTGTTGAATATCTCTTTTGGGTGGTAATCCATCTGGTAGCTCATCAGGAATAACATCTAAAAATTCTTCTATTAATTTTTTTGTTTCTATTGGTATTTGTGCACTTATAGGTTCATCCTTATTTGTGACTAGTGCATAACAAAAACCAGTTGCCTTTGCCTCCTTCACAAATTCCTTTGTAGAAAGCATATTTTCAGCCTTCCCCTCTTCCTTAAGAGGTAGAAAAACTATTTTTGTGCCATCCTTCCAGAAAGTATAAGTATTCTTTCCCCCATCATGAATAACTTTTCTATCAAATTGTCATGGTCTTCCTAGCAACATATGACATGCATCCATAGGAATAACATCACACCAAATCTCATCCTTATAACTATTCCCAATAGAAAATCTTATTAAACATCTCTTATCAACAGTAACTTCATTACCCTTCTTAAACCATGCAATACGGTAAGGGTATAATTCTTCTCACAATGCAAACCCAATTTATCAACCATCTCATTTGAAACCATGTTCTCACAACTACCACCATCAATAATAACATTACATACCTTTCCTCCTGAAGTGCATCTTGTTTTGAAAATATTTGTACGTAGCCATGCATCCCCCTTGATCTCCTTTCTTGGAGCAATCATCGTCCTCTTGATCATCAGATTTTCTCCAACATCTGGTGGAATTTCCAGGTCATGTTCATCTTCTACTTGTTTAGCTTCAACAAGATTTACTCTTGGAGCATCTCCTTTCCTTTTTTCATGTGTATAAATATGTGGGCATTCAAAAGCCTATTCCCTTCTTCACCACATCTGTAACAAACAAATGGTCTTCGTGGAGCCTCCTATCCTCTATCGCCAAAGATATCCTCCGCCCTAGAAAATCCTTTACCTCTTTATTGATTCTAGAAATCTTGTCTCATATCCTCTTGCTTTTCCAATCCACGAGATGATTCTCCCCTACCTTGGCTGAAACCAACTTGTCTCGAAAGGAAGATGAGGCCCCCTATTCATTCCAGGTGATCTCCTAAAACTTTGATGATTTTGTTTTTCCTCGGCCTTTAAGGCTAATTGATAGGCATCCTCCATGATTTTAATCCTATGCATACTTATCTCATCTTGAATAGAAAATTTTAATCCATTTACATACCTTGTAGCCATTTTTCCTCAGTTTATTCATGCTCTACATGAATGGACAACTTGTAGAACTCATCTGTGTATTCTTGCACTATTTGTAAGTTCTTTCTGAGATTCTAAAACCTCCTGTAAAGGGTTTGTGCATAATCCACAGGGAGAAATTTATCTTTTAGCTTCTTCTCCATCTTACTCCACGTCCTAATTCTTTCTTTCCCCTTTCTTGACCACTCTTTCTAGGTGATCCCACCATAACATAGCATGACCTTTTCAATTTTGTGCATGCAAATTTTACCTTCTTTTCTTCTGACATAGCCTTCTACTTAAAAAAAAATTCCATGCTAGTCAACCAATCTATCAGCTCCTCTAGTTTTAGATTACCACCATACTTTGAAACATCAACTCTTATCCCATCATTCTTTCCTTCTAATGCTTGAAGCATCCTTTCTTCAAAAGCTAATGGTGGTGCTTGCATTTCCTCCTCTTCACAAATTTCTTCTTCATTTGTATCATCTCCACCTTGATTTCCTCTCTGGGTTATCATTGCAGCATGCACAGAAACTTGTCTCTGTCGATCTTGCATATTTATACTCATCTGGGAAATACCACCTCCTCTTCCTCTTCCTCTTCCTACCATTTTTTTAAAAATACTTTGAACCAACTCTGATACCAGATAATGTAGCCAAATTCTAAACAAACTTCATATTCTACAAATAACATGAACTCTAAAAGAAATAAATCTCCTTCTTCATTATTGAATAATGAATTACAATGTTTCCTAAATAGGAAAATAACTCCCAACTCGAGTTGCCAAGAAAACTCTAACTAACTTGACTAAATCTACTCTAGGTGGTGGAAATTACTATTTTTAGCAGTTTACTAGAACCTGCTATTCTTAGTAAGTTTCACATGCTTATTCATATGGGCACAAGAAATTGCCACGCATCTTCTACATTCCTAAATTAGAGGAATTTCCAAATTTCTAACTCATAATGCAACTAATAGACTAAAATTAATTATTTCCCAAAATAGGAAAAATTGAACTACAACTTAAATCCTAATTTTTGGCCTCAAGATGGTGGATTTAGGGCCCGAAAACGTGCCAAAACTTGCCCCAACTAGTAGGGTTGACTACCACTACATTCATCTCATCAAAAAATATGGTTTGAAAAAAACAGACACCTAGAGCTCAAGTTATGACCTTGTCAAGTTCCTACTAATTCTAGCGCATCAGTGAACCGGTCAAAAGATGGCTCATCAAGTAACTTGACGAGCCGTGGAGTTTTTGTGTGAAATGTGGCCAAGCATTTTACATGACATCATGCCAGGAGAAGGACCGAGTCACTTAACAAAGACGGGGGCATGAATATTTGATTTTGGCACCATGATTCAACTCATTAAGTTGATTGGCACCACAAGTGGGGTACATGATGATGGGCTCGACTTTGAGCCGAATGGGAGGATGTTGTGGTAGGCTCAGAGTCACGAGCCGAGTAAGTTGCCAAGGAAGAAGGATAGCTCAAATCCAAGGAAGTTCATGTCAACATATGGCAGAACAAGAAGATGATATTGCAAGGTGGATGGTGATGCATGAAGTTAGACGTCTTGTCGAGCAAGTCGGCGAGCCAGGATGCACGTCAAGTAAGAGTTCAAGTATTCAATGTTTTGGTGTTTCATGGGCCCGAGAAAGTTAGGAAGATTGTGATGTATGATGTGGCACAATCACAAAAACCTAATACCGATGATCTCATTTGGATGTTAATGTGTTGTTAGGATTCAACGGCGTGGTGGGCGAGTTTGGGATGCAAGGTTTTGAAGACTAGGTGGTGAGTTACGTATATCGGAGAGTGTAAAGTATGACACACTAGGACTTCTGAAGTCCGCCGAGGTTTTACAAAAGTCATCTCAAGTTTAGGGCTAGTGAGTGAGTTGGAATTATGGTTTCGGGGATGTCATGCATCATATTTTGTGGGGGTGTCGGTGGGTTGAAAACTTGTTGCATGGGTGAGTTTGAAGTCCGAAGCCAGGGTACTCAGCTCGGAAGAAGCAAACATCAAGATCTAATTTCAGGCTTGGAGGGGTGGTTGGAATTTCCAATGCATAGAGTAATGAAAAGTCCAAAATAACAGCTTACCAAGTCATTTTGGGATCCACCGAGCTAGCTATCCAAGCATTGAATGCAAGGAGTTGAGTTAGTGGGGAGACAAAAACAGTGACCTAGACTAAAAATTTCATAACTTCCTCCAAACCTATCCAATTTTTACAAAATTATAGTTGTTAGAAAGGTGATTTAAAGCCCCATATCATGGGATGATTAAAATTTGTATTTTGGTGGGTTAGGTAAGATAAAAATGAGGATTAATGTCTAGGATAAGATGACCATACCCAGGTACCAAAAATGGAGTTAATGAAGGCATGGAGGCCCTTTCCTTCTCCCACTGGCCAGGGTACAATGAAGTATGGGTTTTACAGGTCATCCCATCCCTTTTATATCAAAAATGATTATTTTTTGGGGTGATTGAAGCATATTTCGGAGGTCTCTCTCTATCCTCTGGCATTCTTCCTAGATATTGTAAAATGAGGACATAGTTGAAGGGTTGGACATTTTTTGATGTTTTCCTCCCTTCTTATCTTTTGTGAGATAGTTTGTGGAGCTCCAAGCCTCCATTTTTGAGTCTTGTAATAGAAAATATTTCCTCTTACCTCTACAGTGAAGTATTATGTAAATCATTAGAGCACCAAAATCAATTACTTGTGATTTTTCTCTATCCTAGCTTGGTTTTGTTGCTTTATATCATACCTTTATTCATACTTGTAGGTATATTGCACATTTCATTATTCATATTACATGCTTAAATGTGGTTGTGCTTAATGGAAATGGTTTATTATATGTGTTATGATCTAGTGATTCTTTCCCATCCTCCCATGCTCATCTTCTTCCATTTTCATGCATCGAGAATTGTCTAACACCCCCTTCTCTTAGTGCTATCACTATTTCTAGTGTAGGATTTCCATTTTTTCATGCACTCTTCTCTCTCTCTCTCTCTCTCTCTCTCTCTCTCTCTCTCTCTCTCTCTCTCCATTTTTCCTTGGAAATTTTAGGATAATCTTAGATAGGTTTATTTCTTGAATTAGGATTAGTGTAGTGTTTAGTTTAGGAAGAGGAATCTGGCCTTCTATGGAGAGTTATCCCAAGTGCAAGGTCCCACACCTTAGAATAACTCCATGTTACCCAATCACACCGATTGCCACACACATGCATGATAAAAAAATTGGAGGGTGATGTGATTCATTTATAACACAAATGTTGTCTTGTTTGTGGGTATGTGACAAACAACACAAACAAAAATTGGATTTTGTGGTGGTTTGGAGGTATTTGTAGGATCATTAAGGTAAACTCTTCATGTTAGTGTCATGCATGTTAAAATGAGCCAAGAGTTAGGGATTGTGACTAGGGTTTAAAGTTAGAACAAACAATTAAAACTTTTAACATGGAAAGAAAGAAAAATTAAGTGTTTAAAATGTTTCCCTTCTACCTTGAACCCTTATGATAGGCTACATTAGGCTTAGATAGGCTAGAAGGGCATTATGAGCAAGAAATACAAATCAAGTAGTGGGGTCCTAAGATTTTGCATGCACTTTAGGGAAGAAAAATTGAGTCTAGTGAAGCTTATAAGAGTTTTTGGGTAGCTACAAAGTCTCCATGCATGAATGTACCAAGAAAGCTTATAATAAGGGGATGAGATGACAATTTTGACAAACAAAAGGATTTCAATGTTTTTGGTTGTTTTAAATTCATTTTTTGGTCAGTCTAACTATGTTTTGAGGTGTGTGAGAAGGGTAACTAAGATGAGAAGCATTGAAAGAAAAAAGTACATTTTGAGCAAGAACTAATACCAGAAATTGATGTAGTTGCATCTTCCAATGAGACTAAATAAATGCAATTCTAAGGTTCATAAATTCAATTTCAGCATATATGTGGTCCTTGGAGATAAATTTCTAATGCAAGAGCATCCTCCATGATGCTTGGAGAGCATAAATAAAGTTTTAATAAGGCATACAAGGCATGAATAACATGTACTTGAATTTGAATGATTTTCTCTCCAGTTATGTTATGTTTGAATTTTGTATTATCATGTAATAAACTCTTTACTATACAAGTAAGAGTAAAAGTGGGTGTCTTAGGTGGATATGGGTTGTTTTCATAAAAGTTTACGTAGGAAGAGGGATTAGATTTATTTGAATATGTTTTTTTAGCTTTCCTAGATCATATCTAGTTGGCACAACTATGTGCAAGCCATATTCAAACCGACTCACCTATTCTAGCATGTAGTTGAGAAAATATCTCAACAAGGAAGATAAGATAAGTTCTATGTTTAAGATCATAGAGATATATAGTTGTTTTGTTTGAAGTTGGTAAAGGGAGAACTAAGGGAGTATGAGGTCAAATAAAACATGGAAAGAAGATAATGGTGGATAATAAGCATGAAAAAGTGATAATCAGAGGAGGTATGCAAGAATTAAGTGGACAACAATGTTGTATTAAAGCTCAGGAGAGAATAGAGTTGATGATTTGAATTACTCTGTGATTGGTAATGTATGATTCATGTTTCAGGTGTTAATATGTTTTATTTATTGCTAATTGGGTGTGAACTATGGAGAAATCTCCTTGTGTTAAGATGAAGACATAAATCTTGTATGCATTACAAAAAGCAAATGGTAAACTCGATCTATGCAAACCCATCTTTGAGGAAAACAATCATAACTTTTGTATATGAGCTTGAAAAAATGCTGAAATTTTAACCATAGAGGTAAAACATCATTTTTCAGATGGGTATTGAAGGGTTTGATTTGATGATCAGTATTTTTTAAATATGATGAGTTTTACCAGCGGGTTTGAGGTTGCATGATACTTGTTTGACAAAATGTCCTCCCTAATAAAAGTAGCATAACTCACACGTTTTTAAGAGTTAGGACCTAAATTTTATATGCAAGGTCATGATCCATTTTTGGGAAATGGGTATTGAATGGTTTGTGTTGAAATTGAATATTATTTGAGATATTAATGACAAAATTCTACAGTCCTATAGGAGCAGGACAACGAACAAAATAAGGAAATTGATGTAATGGTTGATAAATTCTCATGCTAAAAGATTGGAGTATGGTAAGGATAATGTATATTTAGAGTTATAAGTTGTATTAGATATACTTGTTCATTGAATGGTGGATACCAATGCAAACTCCCACTTGATCCTTCAAGATATAATTCCCACAAGGTTCTTGATCACATGGTACTGTGGATGAGATTTGATATGTAGAGATGTTATTGTATTATGATGGTTCATGCATGATATAGGAGGTATAACCTTGTTTGGTGATAAATATAGGAGAATACATCATTTGAAAATACCAAGGCTTGATAGTGAAGACAAGAACATACACCATGAAATCTTAAACACATTTACATGAATAGAGACCTCGTGGGTTTAGTATTGAGTATTGGACATGATTTTATTATGAAGGATAGCTGAGCTAAGAGGTTGCACCAATTTTGGTATCAGAGCGAGAAGAACCTCTTTTGTTTTCATATGTTTTGCTAATGGTGAAATGTTGAATGGTACAGTGTTGATCACAGGTGATTGAGGTGAAGAGACTACAAGTATTTAAGGCCTAGAGTGGCTAAAGGAAGATAGTGTGGCAAGAAGAAGAATCCTAGGAGAAACTTAAGCTCAAGAATAAGCCAAAATACCAAGGTGAAAAAGACTTGTGTGAGACAAGACCAAAAGACTAGGGTGAAAAAGACCTAGGTGAGGATTAAGAAGATCCATAGACCAAGGTGAAAAAGACTTGGGTGAAGATCTAGAAAAATGGAGATAGAATCCATATTGAGAATGGTGAGAGAGTTCTCTAGAGAAAAAGAGAAAGAGAGAAAGAAGAAACAGAGAGAGGAGAAACTCCAAAGAGAAGAATAGGAGATAAGATAGATAAAATAAATAATTGAAGAGATAGAAGCAATGATGGAAGCCAAGATGCAAATGCCAATCCAAGGAGTTGGATGGAGGATGAGGAGAAGAGTGAAGTGGCCATTGAAGCTACTCATGAATAAAAGAAGGCAAGAGATGATTTCCATGAAGAGAGAATGAAGAGAGAGAGTAAATCACCATGTGAAGATGAAGAAGAGGTGAAAGAAGTTCTCATGATGGAGAACAAGAAAGGAGAAGAAGTGCCACAGAAGCACTCAAGGAAGGAAGAGAAAGAGTGTTAAGAAGAACACTCAAGGAGACATTTTTGTCTCTAATTATGCTGTCTAATATTGTGTTTAAGAATGTGTATGCAGGTATGAAGAACCTCAGAGAGAATATCAGAGGAAAGACCTTGAAGGTTGTAAGAAATGGGTCAAGCAAAGCACCCAGAGAGAGTGTGAAGAGGACAACAGAAGAGATCAAGTTATGAGATCTCATGTGGGGGAAATTTTAGACCTACCACACACTAAAGAAGACATGGAAGAAGAAAATGAATTCCATGATGCTCAGGAAACCATTCCAGAGAGAGAAGAGAGAAGACAAGTAAGAAAGAAGTACTTGCAAGCCAGAGAAGCAGAATCAATGAAACAACCATGCTAAGGATCCTTGAGAAGGTAAATGCAATGATGAATGTTGAATCTAATTATGAATATAAGGAAGAGATTGCAGATGTGCAGGTGTATACAAAGAGGAACAATAATGAGTATCCAAAGCTCATACCCAATCATGGGTACATAGTGCCAAAATGGCTCAAGAAGCCAACAGACGAAGAAAAAAATGCAGACCTCAAGCAAGAAGAATGCATGATGAACCATGCATGCCAAGAAGAAGGCCAAAGAGAGAGGTATAAAGATAATGCCTCAAAACAAGGAGCAGATCACAAGAAAGATAGAGCAAAAATCATATATCAGCCTAAATCCATGCAAAGCAGAGTATGGGTAGCCAAGAGCATGAAAGGATTACAATGCAAACATAATGAGCATAAGCACATAGCTGGGGCAGCAGAGGATGGAGAGAGATCACCACAACAACATAGCTCAAGAGAGCAAAGCAAGGACAATGATGAAGCACCCAAGAGGATAGAGGAAAGTCCAAAGAGAACAAGAGAGATGGAAGGTAAACAAGTGACATTGAATGTTTTGAGTAATGATGCATTTGGTTCATTTAATGAGACTATTAAAAGGCACATTGAATCATGGAATGAAATGAAGACTAACATGCAACCAAGAAGGTTGAAAGAGCATGAAGAACTCCTATGCATGAAAGAGAAGATAACTAAATATGCTGATCCAAAAGAGATTAGAAGGAGAAGGGAAGTATTGTCCTAAGTTTGATGAAGCAAGCACAGACATGGATGAAGAAGCATTGCAGGCTGAGATGAGAATTTTGGAGGAGCTATTTGACCCTCCTAAGGAGCTAGTTACAGTAGGTACAGGTTTGGATCAGTCCATAGAGAAAATGGATGAGTTAAGAAGACTAGAAACTAAGAAAAAGGTGGAGACATTGGTGAAGAGCAAGAAGCTCAAAGAGTGCAAGGAGGAGTTAGGAATGAACTCCATAGAAGGTGAAAGACTTTTGAGGCAGAGAAGCATTCAAAATGCACAAGAACACAATGAGGGAAGTCAAGAAAAAGAAAGGAATGCAAGGATGAAAAGCAAAGAAGCAAAGGGAGTATGTTTTCTTAACATGTTTGTTCCATGTGCAGGTGTAACAAGACAAGAATACAATGGAGGACAAGAAAATAAAGGAGGAAATGAAGCCAAAGGAATGAGACAAGAGAAGCCATGGAAAATGCAAGAAGAAGATGTAGGACAACATGACAAAGAGTTGGTGAACACAAGCTTAAGGGAAGCCAAGACAAGATTCTCTACAAACACCAAGAACAAGAGAAAAGGATGGACATCAAATAAATGATTCCAAACATGATGATGTAGGTGCAACTGAGAAGGAATATGCAGAGGTTGCTGAGATGAAGGACATCCATGAAGAACAAGAAGATTTTGAAGACATACTAGATGATAAAGAAGAAGCATGGAGTTTTGCAAATGAGAAGAAGCTGAGGAAGAACATATACAAGAAGAGAGAGAGAAGCAAGAAAATTAAGGACAAAAACAACAAGGATACTCAAACACTCACATTGGAAACAAAGACTTGGGATCCAGGTGTACAGTGAAGACTAGAAGATACCTCATTTGAACTGGAGTTCAAATTATTTCTAGTGGGGAAGTATGATGTAGGAGCATCCTCCATGATGCTTGGAGAGCATAAATAAAGTTTGAATAAGGCATACAAGGCATGAATAACATGTACTTGGAATTTGAATGATTTTCTCTCCAGTTATGTTATGTTTGAATTTTGTATTATCATGTAATAAACTCTTTACTATACAAGTAAGAGTAAAAGTGGGTGTCTTAGGTGGATATGGGTTGTTTTCATAAAAGTTTATGTAGGAAGAGGGATTAGATTTATTTGAATATATTTTTAGTTGTCCTATATCATATCTAGTTAAAAACTATGTGCAAGCCATATTCAAACTGACTCACCTATTCTAGCATGTAGTTGAGAAAATATCTCAACAAGGAAGATAAGATAAGTTCTATGTTTAAGATCATAGAGATATATAGCTGTTTTGTTTGAAGTTGGTAAAGGGAGAACTAAGGGAGTATGAGGTCAAATAAAACATGGAAAGAAGAGAATGGTGGATAATAAGCATGAAAAAGTGATAATCAGAGGAGGTATGCAAGAATTAAGTGGAGAACAATGTTGTATGAAAGCTCTGGGAGTGAATAAGAGTTGATGATTTGAATTACTCTATGATTGGTAATGTATGATTCATGTTTTAGGTGTTAATATGTTTTATTTATTGCTAATTGGGTGTGAACAGTGGAGAAAGCTCCTTGTGTTAAGATGAAGACATAAAACTTGTATGCATTACAAAGAGCAAATGGTAAACTCTGATCTATGCAAACCCGTCTGAGGACAACGTTCATAACTTTTGTATATGAGCTTGAAACAAGCTGAAATTTTAACCATAGAGGTAAAACATCATTGTTCAGATGGGTATTGAAGGGTTTGATTTGATGATCAGTATTGTTTTAGATATGATGTGTTTTACCAGCGGGTTTGAGGTTGCATGATACTTGTTTGACAAAATGTCTGCCCTGATAAAAGTAGCATAACTCACACGTTTTTAAGAGTTAGGACCTGAAATTTTATATGCAAGGTCATGATCCATTTTTGGGAAATGGGTATTGAATGGTTTGTGTTGAAATTGAATATTATTTGAGATATTAATGACATAATTCTACAGGTCCTATAGGAGCAGGACAACGAACAAAATAAGGAAATTGATGTAATGGTTGATAAATTCTCATGCTAAAAGATTGGAGTATGGTAAGGATAAAGTATATTTAGAGTTATAAGTTGTATTAGATATACTTGTTCATTGAATGGCAGATATCAATGCAAACTCCCACTTGATCCTTCAAGATATAATTCCCACAAGGTTCTTGATCACATGGTACGTGGACTGAGATTTGATATATAGAGATGTTATTGTATTATGATGTTTTATGCGTGATATAGGAGGTATAACCTTTTTGGTGAAAAATATAGGAGAATAAATCATTTGAAAAGACCAAGGCTTGATAGTGAAGACAAGAACATACACCATGAAATCTTAAACATGTTTACATGAATAGAGACCTGTGGATTTAGTATTGAGTATTGGACATGATTTTATTATGAAGGATAGCTGAGCTAAGAGGCTGCACCAATTTTAGAGTGAGATTATTGAATCCCATTAGAATGGCATTTCCAAGAATTTTAGGTGTTTATTAAGGTGAGAGAGTGTGTTGTTAGGTGTGTATAGGTTGTGTGTGGAGTCTTTGTATGTTTGTGTGTCATTAGGATGCTTGAAATAATGTCAAAATTGCATTTATACATATAGAAGGAAAGGGAATCTCAAAATTCAGTTACATTGCTAGGTTAGGTACATGTAGGTGTGTGAGTTTGAGTATAGGAGGGTAGGAATAAGTTAGGAAGCTCACTCCTTTTGATGGAGGAAGTAATAGAGATAGGAGCTTAGTGAATTTATAAGAATAAAATATATTAATATATGTATCTAAGTTCAATGATAGGATACTCTTCCCTTGAGATTTATTTTATGAGTTGGAATTGTGAAGGATGACTCCTTTTTTTAATGCATGAGTGTCCCATCTGTGTGTATGTTCATGAATCCTTGTTTGTAGTTACTCAAGTGTATATGATAGCACCAATCCCCTATTCTGATGTTGGCATGAGAAGGCACTTGCTGAGGTTGTGACAAGAGAACCCTAACTAACTCACCTTCTTCATATCTTGTATGGATGCATTTGAATGATGAGGAGGAGTGAGAGAGAGAGGGGAGGTTTTTCTATTTAGGAACCCATGAAGGCTCTTGAAGCTTGTATTTTCTTGAATAATCTAATAAAGCTTCTATATACTTAATAAATTATGTATGACTCTGTGGATTTGGTATTTGAATTTTTATATATTCTTGAATAATCTAATAGAGCTTCTTTATACTTAATAAACTGTGTATGACATCTCAGAGAAAGGAAAAGAATGGAAACTCGGAGTGACTGTCCTGTTATAGTCTGGGTAGTGGTATGAAGATTAAGCTAGTTTATTTTGTTAAATGATCATGAGGTGATGGCTAAGAGAATGAGAAAAGTGAAAGGATTAGGATAATTCCAATGAGATGAAAATATAACTAAGGTGGTGATAAAAATCCTAAAGAGGAGGAACTCAAAGTTAAAGAACTACTTGTGCAAGAATGAACAAGAACCTAGAAGGTCAAGATTTGGAAAAATTGACAAGTTGAAGAAATAACAAGTATAAGGACTTGATAAAGTCTTGAACATGTTGTACATAAGGGATTTAAGGTGTAACAGAGGTTGAAGGTAGTGAAAATGAACAAATTCTTGTTTAGCCCTTGAAATCCTAAGAAGTTATAAGTAACCTAAGAAGCAACATGTTGGAAAACTAGTAAGAAAGGAGATTTGAGGTGAAAGGACCTTATGGGAGATTTAACAAGTTTGAATTAGTGGATGTAAGGTGTACTTAAGGTTGGAATAGAGTATCACTTAAAAATGACTTCTAAACCCTAGGTAAGCCTAAAGGAGCCTTAGGAAATGAGGAAAAAGGTGTTTGGAGGGATGGAGTAAGAGATAGTGCTAGAAAATATGTACAAAGCATAAAAAGGGTAATGGGTATCTGAAACTTATTTTACATTTGCATAAATTGGATTGTTTTCTCTGTACATGGTGATTTGACCAAAACCAGGGGCAATTGGGAGAAATTGGCAAAAACAATAAAGGGAGTATAAAAGCAAATGGGTGTAGAGTTACTTGATGAAACTTTGTAGGATGATTGTTTGGTTTAATTGGTCCTCAAAGAGTTTACCAGTGAGACTAGATTCAGAGAAATGTGTGTTTTATGCTCAAAAATGCAAATTTGAAGGGCTAGAAGGAAGTAAGAAGGCATAGAGTGACTTTGAGAGAATAAAAAATACTGAGACTTATTCAAGCTTGCAAACATTGTTAATATGTGGTATACACATGTTGTCATGTTTGCATTAGGTTGGTTGATTAAGGATGGTGATGGGATTTGGGTTGGGATTGTTTGATTAAGGATGGTCGATTATGATGATGTTTGATTGATTAAAAATTTAAGGTGATATGATGGTTAAGGGTGTTCACGAGCAAGCAACCAACATGCAATACACACCCTAACTAGTCAAGTGGGATTATAATCAAGCTATTGCCCACTTTCAATACCACACACTGAGGGGTGCCACTCTTGGCTCACCACCTATGTACCAATGTGGGGTCAGCTAGCGAGTGATCTTGGGAAGTGCAATCTCCTTGCACAATAGCTTGATATGCGGCCAAAAGGTTGCCTAGACTAGGATATACAAGCTCACTAGGGAATATAGGATATACCTTACGGTACGTGGGGCCCAAGTTTGTGTTGAAAGGATTTTGTCTAAGGTCTAGGTTTTAGAACATGAAATCCCCTCACTTTATGCTACTCTTAAAACAAGAAAGTGCTTAGCCAATAATGACAACTCTCCAAGAATTTATATACCCCACCGAACACGGGGTGTGTCTACATGTGTGGAGGTGAATTCCATGGTCACTAGACTCCTAGGACTATGACAAGTGTGTGGATGTCACTTCCACGTCACGTTGCCCCTAAAAATAAAAAAAAAAGGAAAGGCTAACCACTTTTGATCCTCAATATCATCCTAAGACGCGAGAGGAGAGCATACACAATTTAACCTTCGGGATAAACAAACAACGATACAAAACACACAATAAAGATGATGTAATATAATAAAATTAAATGATAAATATTTTTGATTGGGTCTTCAAGAGGAGGCCTTGTAAAACAAAGCTTAGTAATTTGATTTATAAACCCAAATGTTTTCATCCTACAAAACAAAGGGTTAGTAGTTTTAGATTATTTTTATCTTTGATAAGCATAGGAAGTTGCACACAAATTCTTAGTAGTTTGGAGCTAGAATAATATAACTCAATGTGTAGCTAAAATGACAATATTTCAAAAAAAAATTAAACCATGAATAAAGTATCCTATAAATTGCTAAATTAATGCTTTCATTGCATATAATACTAGGAGTGAAAATTTGTGGAATACATAGGATCTCATTTGTGTGCATATACACAGGGTGTCACATTTGCACATATACTACAAAACGTCACAAACAATAGTATAGGTTACTGGTATTCGAAACTTGTGGTATACATAGGGTCTCACATTTGCATGCATGGGACAAATGATGTAAGCACCATAATAGGAAATTGGTATTCAAAATCTATGGTATACATAGGGTGTCACGTTCGTGCAAATGTGTCAAACAAAGAAAAAACCATTATAGGATGTTGGTATTTGAAATATGTGGTATACACAGGGTATCACGTTTACGCGTATAAGAAAAACATCACAAACATTGTTATATGATACTAGTATTCAAAACATTTGGTATACATAGGGTCTCACATTTGCGTGTATGTGACAAACATCGCAAACAACATTATAGGATACTTGGTATTCAAAACTTGTGGTATACATAGGGTGTCATGTTTACGTGCATGTGACAAAACACGAAAACGACATAATAGGAAACTGATAGTCCAAATATATGGTATACTGAGGTTGTCAAATTTGTGCATATGCGACAAACATCACAAACAACATTCTAGGACATTGGTATTTGAAACCTATGGTATACACAGGGTCTCATGTTTGTGTGTATGTGACAAACGTCATAAACAGTGTTACAAGATACTGATATTTGAAACCTATGGTATACACAGGGTGTCACATTTGTGCACATGTGAAAAATGATGCAAACAACGTAATAGGAAACTGGTAGTCCAAATATTAGTATAGATAGGGTCTCACATTTGCACATATACGACACCTTGTAATTGATAAATCCCCATCACCTCACCTACCACCTCATTTTGCCACCTCATCATGACCTAGCCCTAATCCTAAACTAACCTAATTAAGACCTAAAACTTGGTCTATACCTACACCCATGACTAATGACCCCTTTCTCGCACCCAAAACCGACCTTCTAGTCACTTGACCAAGCCCGCAACTAATCTCTCGGGAGAAAAGCAGGGAAGGTGGGCTATTTTACTAAAAATAGCCTACTTTTTCCTTACCGATGCCGGTTCCTACTCGACCGCCGTCGGTTACGTAACCGCCATCGGTTCCCTGTAAATGGCCTCCCCAAACCAAAAACAAAGGATCGGAATTTCATTTTTGGATCAAGGTCGAAGGATTTTTGAATCAACAGAGATCATTTGGGAGTGATCAAGAGAGTCCAGATCTTCACTTGACCGAGCAGAGACAAGTGAAGAGACAAGGAGAGTAAGCCAAGGACTGCAACTGGATACCAGAGCCCTGTGATACTCAGCTGATTTGATCTGCTGTGTGCCAGACCATCCTACCTCGCTTACGCTTTGCCATCAGAGCTCTTGGACCTGCATCTCCGCGAATAATCAGTAAGTTACTTCTTGCATGTCCTCTTTAATAACATTTCTTCGACTTTTTAAATCATATGTCCCCACAAATCCATTCTTGGATCCACTACCCAACGTATCATTGCATCTAACTGTCATTCATCTACCTCTCATCACCCTATTTCCTAATATCACCTATATACAGCCCTACAAATAACACAACTACCAAATAACACCACCACCCCACAAAACAACTAACCTTCAGATCCTAGACTCTACCGATATCGGTCATCAGTAACCGCCATCGGTTATCAGTAACCGGCATCGGTTATACTGACTATAACCAATAACCAGCCTTTCCCCTACCCAGTTCAACAAAGCAATTTAATTAATATCTTATAGTCTTTTGTGTTAATTCATATTAGCAGGGGAACTGACCACCTTCGAAAGGAAGTTTTATATTTCCTGGGCCCAAGGCAGTTTCCTCATTTATTATCTAATTAAAATCTTGTGGTCTTGTGTTCTTATTTTGCAGGTAGTCCTTCCAAGACAAAAAGGAGTTCTTCGCAGTCAGCCTGATCTTTTTCTACGGTACGCGCACACCATCTCGACATTCTACAGGTATTCCTCCTAGCCCCAACCCTTATCTGTTTCTAAAAGGAACGAAACATTCCGAGTGAAACATTTTGGCACGCCCGGTGGGACCCATTTTGGGTTTCTGTTTCTCTTGCTTATTTTCATTTTAGGAAGCATACTTGCTGTTGCTGCTTTTGTTATATATTTCGTAAAGAATTTGTCTTGCTTTCCTAGTTTCGCATTAGTGAAAGTCATCTCTCTTGCTTCATCGAACATAATTTTCGATTTGGGTTTAAAACACGTGCATTGCATTCCTGCTTGTTGTTTTTCAATTCTAGTGAACGTAGATTAAGTAACAGGTCGTACACGTGGGGGTGATATCCACGGTATTGACAGGAAATTAATCTTACATTCACTGCACAACACATACCGAATCACTTCACAATTAACACAACAGCTCAAACATCCCCCCTTTTCCGCGGTATTCCTCCGCCCGATTGAGGTAACCTTATAAGCCAAAACAACTTGACATTTCCCCTAAGTCTCTTGTTTAGGATTCTGACATCATTCTACGTCTAAAGGCATAAGCCCACGATAATTAAAATTAACCCTAGGGTTAATCTCTGGATTTGTGTGTGCATCTTGCTTGTTTTTAGTTCTGTTTTCTTTCTCATACTCTGTCTTCTGTGATCAATAATTGGACAAGTATACTAAACGTTGTTAAAAATCAAATTAGCAGCCTTTTTATATCTTGTTAGCCTAGACTTCTTACACCGACATCGGTTACCTGACCGACGTCGGCTATAGTGTAACCGACATCGGTTACTAGACCGATATCGGTTACTCTCTTTTCCAATTCCTGACAAACCAGCAACCTACCAATTTTACCAGTCTGAGTTTGTTTCTGTTCCTGATAGATTGAAACCCTACTGTGAACTCCTGTCCATGGTTGTTATCACTCGAAAGCAAGCCGCCGCCATGGTTTCACATGCTTGCTCTGTTTCTTTGCCTGAATCACCCCCTTCACATTCTGTGGGGAATCCTACGGATACCAGCGAGGTTCCTAAAATTCCTGTGGGAGATAAGGACTTTGCCAAATTTCTAGATGCTAATCCTAGTGCTGTACAATACTATTTGTCTCATACCCCTGACCGTACGCCTGATGGTCAGCTCCTTGTGGGTATGCCTATTAGTATAGCTGCTCATTTAGCTCCCACTCCGCCTGATAATACCGCCTTGCTTCCTGCATCTCTAGCCCCGTCTCCCAATCCGACGGCTTCAGAGGTTCATACGACTCAGATTGGCTTTCCGTTGGTTAACCTCGACCCCACATATCATTACCGCCGACTGCCCCTACCTCATCTCTCTTGCAGACTGCTCCGTTCATGACTTGCTCTTTGCCACCTATCCACACGAGCTTTCCTTCTCAAGCTCCGCCTACCTTTTCATTCCCATACACGTATCCAGTGACCTCAACATCCTATATGGGACATCCCTATTCGGTTGCCTCAACATATTCATCCTCCACACCTTATCAACACTTAACCCCACCAGTGTCTAGCGGTGGTCCTTGGCCCAATTTGCCTCCGTTTACCACAACCACACCATCATCTCATCCAACTACTGATCTAATTAAACAAATGATGGACAAAATGCAAAACCTGGAGGCTTCTGTTTCAGGAAGTCGTAGCGCCTTGACATACGAGCAAGTTTTTCGAGCCCATTCACCCTTCTGTCCCCCTTCATTCATATCCTCCTCAATGGGAGTTACCAAAATTTACCCGTTTTAACAGTAAAGAGGACCCTCAACAACACTTGCGATCATTTAGACATGCTTGTTATTTGATTGCCCATGATGATGCCTTGTTACTCCGCACCTTTCCCATGTCCTTATCAGACTCTGCTTGAGTGGTACAAAGCTTTTTAACCCAAAGACTCAATCTTCTCTTTTAACCAACTAGCCCAATCTTTCTTGGATCATTTCTCCATTAACATTGCCAAGAAAGTATCTATCACCGACCTCTATGCCATCCGACAATTTGAGGACGAATCTATCGCAGATTTCGTTGGACGATGGCGGGGCCTTATCAACCAACTTACGTATGCCTTGCCTCAAACCGAACTTATCGAACTGTTTACGCGGGCTTGCGCTAAGCACATCTCCCCTACCCTCCAAATTCAAACTTTCCGTACATTCGATGAAGCCTTTACCATGGCTCGGAAACTAGAAATTCGAGCCTTAGAAGAAGAGAAATTGCGGTTGCGCAACAAAAACCCCAATTTCCGAACTCCTGATTCTACCAATAAACCAAATACCACCACTCCTCACGCGTCCACTTCTTCTAAATCAAAAGGAGCTGTCCACGCGGTGATGGTCAAATCTCAAGCACCGTCCAATACTCCACCAAAAACCACCTATAAGTACAAAGCCGAGCCCATCAACTACACTCCCTTGGGAGAAACATATGGTGTGATATTGGAAAAATTGCTCAAAGCAGGAGCCATTACATTACCTCCTGTTAAACCTCATTCCGGGTTTGATTCCACTCGCGCCATACCTTCCTGGTACAAAGAAAATGACTTCTGTAACTTTCACCGCGTAAAAGGACATAGTCATGAAAACTGCAAGATGTTGAAAAACATAGTGCAGGAAATGGTTGACGCAGGGGATATAACCCTCGATAATCCTAATGCCCCTGCCAACCGAAATTTGAAAATCTTTAACAAACCATTCCCGAATCACTCTTCCAACAGCAACGTAAACCAGGATATCTTAGCCGAGGAGAGTGTTCATGAGATCCATGCAGTCTTTGATACCCAGCCCAAAGCCTCTATCGAGAAAATTTTGAATCAAGCCTCTTCACTAACACAGGAGCCCGAACCTCCTTTACCTCCATCGAACCAAAGCGAAATCATTCCTTTACCCATAAAGGAGTTAACTGCCCAGACTTCTCTTCCCATCGATGAGTCTTCTTATACCACATCCCTACAAGATTGCGAACGGATGTTATCTAACCTATCTATTTCCCAGATTTCCCCTTCTACCCCTCTTGCTGCACAAGAGGAAGGTACGCCACTCCTTTTGACATCCTTAGACGAGGAATCTCTTGCACCGACATCACCAAATTCTTTAACCATGACGGATCCTCTCGAACATGCCCTCCTACCTATTAGTCCTTCATCACCTAAATCTTTTCAACAACCGGTCGACCTCTTGACATCTATTGATACAGTGCCTCGTTTACCCCCTGTATCACACCCACAGTGGACCGGAATCACAACCCACCTTTCTTCCGTACAAAAGTTCACATTCACACGTGAGGACTGTCATTCCATAGAAGATAGACAGGCCCTATGGGAACGTTTGAGTACGCCATATTCTACTCAAATGCAAATGACCGATCCTGAGGCCTCCACCATATACCCGAAGTGTTTACAGAAGCTTAAAATGCCCATGTTCTCACCTTCACCCCTCTCACCTCTACCAAATGCCCCGTCCACTTCTATTAACTTAGCCAAATCTTCCCCTACGCTTGGGACCTTACCCATACCCAGTCTAACACACCCACCTAAGCGGCTTGATTTATCTAAAAATAAAGCCGTCCACCCCATTAAGAGACAGACTCAATCTCCTCAACCTATGCCTCTATCACAACTAAAACCATCATCGTCACACCTACCTTCCATATTGGGACCCCATCCCTCTACCCTACATCAATATATCATACCTCCTGCGTTTCCTTTAAAGCGACCTACGCCTTCTGCACACATACAGAGATCCCAGGGTATAGCAACACCGTCACTCCGCGTATCCTGTCCACCTATCAACCCTAAACAAATTCCATCATCAAAAGATTTGTTTTCGGTCACTCCTATTTCCCCGTGGTTGTTTTCTGATACCACACCATCTGTGGCCTCATCATCCAATATAGCTTCTGCACCAAAGAAACCACGTTTAGTGAAAAACACGTATCAACACCCCTCGGCTAAACCACCACCCATACGAACCAACCACGCCCAAACATTACCAAAACCCGCGCAATCAATACCCTCATCCTCTTCTGATTTTGACCCACTCAAAGGATCTTACGCCAAAATCCTTGCTATGTTAGTAGAGAATGCGACCATTTCCCTACCCCCACTTAGACCTTATGACCCGTCTAAACCTCGACCTATAGGTTATGATGAGTCTAAGATCTGCGCTTATCACCGCACACCAGGACATGATGTGGAGGGATGCAAAGCTTTAAAAACCATCCTTCGTCAGTCACCTCTCCCAGATAGAAAGGTTAAGAAAGACAACTTACGAAGGGAGAGACCTTTAGTTTCCATTCCCTCTCCTATACCATCTGTCCCCGCCTCACCAAGATCTGTCATTATTACAACCCCACCTCTTGAAGACCATGATTTATCCCAATCATCTTCTTCATCTCCGGTCTACGAGATTAATATGATTAGTGTTGCTACTCGAGCGCAGAAAAACAATGAGAAAGCGAAAGAAAGCACACCTGCGTCCTCTCCTTCTCCGTCCAGCATCCCGATTGCACCACCACCCAAAGTGGTTATTCGTGGACCCGCTTACCCCATCTCTAATGGAGCTGCCCATCGAGCCATGATTAAACAGCTTCACCAATCACCCGTAAAAATGACACTATATGATCTCATTCAGACTTCTGAATCTCATCGACAAGCTCTCGTTGAAATTCTTCAGGGGATCGAGGTCTTACCTAATGAAACCCTTCCCGTTGCCTCCATTCTGACACCCAATCACGTTGCCTCTCTCACCAAACAACCCACCGCCCCAACCACTTCCGTCTCTGTACCACAAGCTGCTGCAGTCAGTTTCTCTGAAGATGAAATTATCGACTTTGGTACCGAAGATCCTGACCCTGCTCTTTTTATCTCAGCGTACGTTCGGGACATTCGGGTACGTCGTGTTATGATTGACGGGGGCGCTAGCCTAAACATCATCTCTTCAAAAGCCTTCCAACAAATGAATATCCCTTCCAGTTGCATGTGCGCCAACCCCATCATGTTGCGATCATTCAATGATGCTATTACCTCTACCTTAGGCACCGTGATCCTCAACATTCGGGTAGGACCACGTACTTTACCCGAACTCTTCTATGTCCTTGAGGGAGAGTTCCAATATAATATATTGCTGGGTCATCCTTGGATCCGGGCTATGGGATGCGTTCCCTCAACATTACATAGATGCATAAAATTTGAGTACGAGGGGAAGTCCTACACCGTAAAAGCTGATCCTCCCCCCTTTAAAACCTGCAATATGTTATACCACCCTAACGATGTGCTTATACCAATCAAGACACCCATACATTCAACCCAACCATCCTCTTCAAATGTACCTCAACCATCCACCTCAACCGCGCCTACGCCTTCAACTGATGAAACCACCGTCGCAAAAACCACTTCCCTTCCCGCAGCTAACATCCCAACCTCCGACCCCTTAGTAGATGTTTTTCAACGCCTTACGCTGGGGGAGTACCGCCTATATAACGTTAGTTCTTTCCCTACCCCGCAGGAGTACGGACAATTACATGCACATCCCACCTACGACCATCACGTGGGGGAGGTAATCTCTTACGGACCACCCCATTGCCGCACCAACCTAACGTATGGGGGTGTTGACGCATCCTCCATTACCCCTGAACCTCCTCTTGGTGTGGTTCCCTTCCAATCCGATTTTCAATACCTGACAAATCGTCGCTTCGCCCTCACCTTCTTGACTCGCTGTGCTTGGAAAGGCTTTGGTTTTGGTCTTTATGAACAAGGCCGACATACGCTCATCCCCATCACCACACGCAAACATAATGATCGTAGTGGTCTCGGATTTCCGGAAACACTTACATCGACGGAACCTCGCGTCAGTTGTCTTCTAGAAGACGATGACGTTACCCCTACCAAACCATCATCACCCATTTTGCCTTCGTCTCCCACAGAGTCGATAGATCCTGAATCTATCCCTCCTAACTTTTTTTTTTCATAAATGCTATCTTCCTAGGTCCCCTCACTTATCAACGCGATAATGAGCACCCCTCTTCTATTCCCCTTCTATATCCAGACATGATTGAAGAGGACTCCCCTTCAATTAACGTTGTTGAGTGCCAGGATGATGGCTCCATCCTCACTTACCTTGGCGCGGATGACTCTTATATTCAACGAGCCTTACCATCTGAAACCCAAACCATGCTGAACGAGTCTACTATAGAAATCAACATCCACACGGAGGAGGATCCTCACATTGTGAAGATCGGACAATCCCTTAACGCATCAGAACAAGTCACCTTTACTACTTTCCTCCGTGCTCGCAACCAAGCTTTCGCTTGGTCCTACGCTGACATGCCAGGAATTGATCCTGACATTGCTGTCCATAACATTACACTGAAACCCGATTCCAAGCCAATTAAACAGAAATTGAGAAAAATGCATCCACGCATTGCCCTCTTGGTCAAAGAGGAGCTCCAACGACTCCTTTCTGTTTCCTTCATTCTTGCCTATTGACTATCCTCAATGGATTTCTAACATCGCACTGCTACTAAAGCGATGGGGGACTTCGGATATGCACGGATTTCCGGGATCTTAACCTCGCTTGCCCTAAGGATGACTTCCCCCTACCAAGCATTGATCAACTTGTTGATCTCACTGCGGGTCATGAAATGCTTTCTCTCATGGATGGCTTTTCAGGATACAACCAAATTTTGGTTGCCCCTGCCGATCAACACAAAACTACCTTCATAACTCCTTGGGGAACCTTCTGTTACCGTGTAATGCCATTCGGCCTTAAGAATGCTGGTGCCACCTATCAGCGGGCTATGACCTACATTTTTCATGACATTATGCACACAATCCTTGAAGATTACGTCGACGATCTTCTTGGCAAGTCTAAACATCGCAGTGAACATCTCGATGTTTTAACCATTATCTTTGATCACCTGTTACAATATTCTGTCCGCCTTCAACCAAAGAAATGTGTCTTTGGTGTCCTTTCGGGAAAACTTCTTGGCTTTATCGTCTCTTTGCGTGGCATTGAGGTCGACCCATCTAAAGTCAAAGCTATTCTAGAAATGCCCCCACCTACTAATCTCAAACAATTGCGTAGTTTACAAGGTAAGCTTCAATCTATCCGACGTTTCATCTCCCAACTCTCGGATCGATGTCAACCTTTCCATCACCTCCTTAAGAAGGACATTGATTTTCAATGGAGCAAAGAGTGCCACCAAGCCTTTGAAGCTCTCAAAACTTATCTCTTGCAGCCACCCGTGCTTATCCCACCTCAAGACGACCGCCCTTTCTACCTTTACCTTTCCGCCACTGACCACGCTGTAGGGGCCATGCTTGCACATCGTGACTCTGAAAATCGAGAACAAGCCGTTTATTATATAAGTCGTACTTTGGTGGACTATGAGACTAGGTATACACATGTAGAAAGGTTGTGCCTAGCCCTATCATTCGTGGCTACCAAACTCCGACACTACCTTCTGAATCACAAAACTTTCGTCATCACCAACACGGACCCCATCCATTACATGTATGCCAAACCTCATCTAAACCAACGCATCGCCCGATGGCTCATGCTCCTCGCCGACCTCGACCTTGAGTTCGTCCACCAGAAATCAATCAAAGGACAAACCATCGCAGACCAACTTGCGGAAGCCCCTTTACCTGGGGAACAATTTACCAATTTTACATTCCCCGACGAACTCATCGCCACTCTTTCACTCGGGGAAGAGTCGTATCAAATGACCCTCTTCTTCGATGGATCTAAATGCCAGCGCGGTGGAGGAGCCGGCGTTGTTCTCATCCCTCTTGACGCTGAACCTATGCCTCTTTCATTCCGGCTTGATTTCCCCTGCACCAATAATACAGCGGAATACGAGGCCCTTGTTCTGGGTCTCCAAGTTGCGATACACTTAGGTATCAAATCTATCAATATTTTTGGTGACTCTCAATTGGTAGTCAATCAAGTTATGGGCATCTACCAATGTAAAAATGAGGAACTTCAAAAGTACAAATACTACGTGGACTCACTTTTAGCCTTATTTACTCACTATTCTATCCAAACCATTCCCCGCTCCACTAACAAATTTGCGGATACTATGGCTTGCTTAGCCTCGCAAATTCCAGCTTCATCAACTGACTCTGAATTATTCGTCATGGTCCAACAACTTTTTGCCCCATCCTACTCAACCCCGGTAGTTTGTATGATAAATACTGTGTCTGCTAATTCACAGGATACTTGGTATCACCAATTTCACGACTACCTTACAACCTCTGTTCTCCCATCTGACCTTACTAGTACTGGTAAACGCACTTTTCTTAAACGCGTTTCTCGTTATGTAGTTATGGGGGGACTCCTTTATAAACGTGGCTTTGATGGCATCCTCCTTCGATGTCTCACCGGCGCGGAGGTCACCCATACCATCCAACAAGTACATGACGGTATTTGTGGCGGGCATTTTAGTGGCCTTGCCGTGGCCAAACGAATCCTTCGCCTTGGTTATTATTGGCCTACTCTCAATAACGACTGCTACGAATATGTTAAGCGTTGTGTTATGTGTCAACAACATGCTAACCTTCAACATACTCCTAGCCATCCGCTGCAGGTCGCACAAGATCTTTGGCCTTTCTCACAATGGGGTTTAGACCTTATTGGTGAGATTCATCCGTCCTCTTCGCAACGTCACCGATGGATTATCACAGCAACCGAATATTACACAAAATGGGTGGAGGCTATTCCACTCATTTCAACTAAAAAAGAAAAAATTGTAGAGTTCATTAACCACCACATTATTTGTCGTTTTGGTGTTCCTCATCGCCTGATAACAGATAATGGAAAATCTTTCAAAAACAAGTTGTTGCAAGACCTTTGCGACAACTTTGGCATCAAACTTAGCTTCTCATCACCCTACTATCCACAAGCAAATGGACAAGCCGAATCCTCTAATAAAACACTAACCAAAATCCTCATGAAAGTTGTCAATGAATCCGGCAGAAATTGGCATGATCACATCCCCTTTGCCCTTTGGGCTTATCGTACTAGTATTCGTACCTCCACTAATGCCACACCTTTTTCTTTGGTATACGGTACCGAGGCTGTTTTGCCTCTCGAAATACAAATACCCTCCCTTAGAATATCCCTTCAGGATATTCTCACCAACGATGATTTCCGCCAAGAGCGGTTAGCCCAATTGGAGCTTCTTGACGAACGTCGTCTTACAACTCTTGATCACCTTCAAATCTATCAAAAACGTATCAAACGTGCTTATGATAAGTGACTTCATGAGCGTACCTTTAAGGTTGGTGATCTTGTCCTCAAAGAGAATCAACATGTCACCAAACTAGAAAAGAGCAAACGTGGAAAATTTGCTCCCAATTGGATTGGGCCTTATATAATCACTCACACCTATGGATCAGGCACTTATCGTTTAGCTTCGCTTAATGGTAAACCTGAGCCTGAACCCCTTAATGCCTGCATCTTCGACCATTCTACTATTGAATTTAGTGTTATATCACTTCTTATCTACCTACGCGCTCGTCCCTTGAGCTCATTTACCGCTACATGCACTTCGTTTCCTACACCTCATAATGAAAATCAAGCTCACATAGTTTGATTCTCACCTCACCTAAACGATGCCTTCCCCTTTTTAGTCTAGTCCATGACTTCAAAGTATTAAAATAAGCCGTATTCTTATGGGATTTTCTTGAGTCAAACTTCCTACTAAACTAGATGCTTCATGCCAAAAGAACATCTAGTCATCTAAATTAAATATAGACTACTCCCTCGAAGGACAGCTATGTGCCGAACTATTGCTGCTATTATCA
The DNA here is from genome assembly GCA_018340775.1 of Taxus wallichiana var. yunnanensis. Lineage (NCBI taxonomy): Eukaryota > Viridiplantae > Streptophyta > Pinopsida > Cupressales > Taxaceae > Taxus > Taxus wallichiana. The sequence continues at coordinate 421,864,966 of CM031239.1, read as the reverse complement.
ATAGACTGCTCCCCCGAAGGACAGCTATGCATTAAAATCATATCTGCTACTATAAATAGACTGCTCCCTCAAGGACAAATATACACAATCGCCACTTTTTATCGAAGCTTCTCGCATTGATCAGCTTCGTGAAGACCTCAAGAATAGTACAATCAATATCCCTTGTAGACTTCCCGCATCGATCAGTCTACATTCAGTCAAATAAAAGCCTCATTCAAAAAGAACTTTTTGGGTCATGGACTTGTCTATTTAGGGTAGGTTCTCTTTCGTCAGAACACTCACTTTGTAACAAGTTCTCTGTACCTCAGCTATATCATCCACCTCACCTCACCATTTGTTTCAACTCAAGGGACGTAACGTACACCCGATATATTGTGATCATACAACTCTTTTCACCTATTGACTTCTCGTCTATGCACGGTACCTAGGGCTTCAAGCTCGTTCTACGTTGTGTGGTTTGTTTAGCTCTTTTCACCTACGGAGCACTCTTTCCGCTTTGCCTCGCATCTAGGATTGTGTGTTGATCTTAATCAGGACATGGTTCCCTTCTACTTGGGTAGGCTCACTTTCGCTTCCCTTATACCTTTTACAACATCGCCAATTCATTACCGACACCAACAACCTTACCTTACCAATATTAATATCAATATTCTTACCAACCAACCAATTGCCTAAACCGTACCAAATTGCCTGAATTCACCTCTCCCTGATCCTAAGGGAGAACTACATCGGTCTGAGGCCCCTCCTTGCTTTGTGCAATGGGCTATGTAGGCAGCACTTCGGAGACATGGGGTCTCCCAAGGTTAGCTCGACCATCCCCTACCATAACCTATCATGTGTGGTAAATATAAATATTTTTGTGTATTTCTATTTAATCACATTCCTCTTTATCCTTTTTTCAAAAACCGAAAATCAAAACGAAAACATTCTTATTATTATAACTCAAATCAACATACATATCTCGTTTTATTTAGATGTTAAACAAATACATCTTCTCTATCATCGACACGCAGGTCGGTACTCTTATTTATTCTTATACCTTGCTAACATTTATTTAGACCCTCACGCCTCATCCCGAACTAGGTGATGATCGTGATCGTCGACCCCTCTCACCAGGCCTCTCTGTCCTCAAAGGTACCACGGCTATTGGTACCGCCCACTGATCTACCAATCTCTCCTGTAACATATGAATACGCCCTCTCGCATGGAGGACTCCAGCCTCTAGTCTCTCCGCCCGTGACTCCGCAACCACTAACAATCCTCTTGTCTCATTCACTCGCTTTGAGTCACTTGAACCAAACGCTGCAGATGATCCTCTCTCGCTGTAATCACCGCTATGTCGATGATCACGTACACCTCGCAGCTTCGCTACCCACCATAATCTATAGGCCTCTGTCGTTCCTGCATCCATTACCCTGCGATCGGCTGCTACCTCTTCAGGCCCTTCTGGGGGTGTTGGCTGGGGAGGTGAGAATACTGCCTCTGCATCGATCCTCATATAGGGTCTATAAGCCTGGGGTATATCCTGCACAAATCCAAATTGTCACCGCACGCGATCTATAGGAATCCTCTCATATTCACCTGGCCTGTGCCCCGCGATCCATCTCAATCGCTCTACACCCCTCAATTCCTCAGCTATGTTCTCTGTTACCATATAATTCCCGTAAGGCCTCCAACAGATATCCGCAATCGTCACCCTCTCCCATACCTGCCTGTAATACTCAAAGTCATCCGTCACGGCCTGGGATCTTGCCTCTTGTTCTGTCTGGACCCATCGTCTGAATCCCAACCTCTGTACTCCGGTCTCTCCTGACTGGATGGGTCGGCCTATTGGTCGCACACAAACAATGTGCTCATAGGCCCAACAGTGTAATAAGTATGAACAATCCAGCGTCGTCCTGTGATTTCACCTACAAGCCCATAGACCCCTGTATAGCTCCGCCAAATATGCAGGTGCCCATGCAAAAGTCACGTCCCTTTCTATCATCTCCCAGATAACACACATCAATGCCTTTGGAAATCTTCCCCCTTCTGCCCTCGGTAATGCATAATACCCTACCGCTATCATTAATATTACTGCTAACCTTGTCTCCTCAGGATGTGCTGCATACATTATCCCATACGTAAATGACAAACCTCGCTGTGTTAAATCTCGTGCGTATGGACCAAATACTGCTGTTATCGCTCCCCGTGCCGCGCTAGGTAATGCCTGATATACTGGTTTTCCTGTAATTGGGAGTCTCAAAATACGGAACACATCTTCCAATGTTACTGTCATTTCCCTGTTGGCAGATAGAAGGTATTTGTCTCGTGATTCCATCTCTCAATCAACGCTCGTAACATAGCATGGTTACGTGCGATTCGTGAATAATAGCGATTCCACTTAACCCCAAACGATTTATCAATGTCCATTCAAATTGGCATTACATCCGCTTGGATTCGTGACAACAGCGCTGGTACACTATCATTCATCCTCAACCCTGCCTCGCCTCGCATACATCCAAATAACAAAAACCATTCAATTCCTCAAATCCCCGGTTTTTTCTCAAATTCTGAAATTCCTACAAAGAACCGGTATCATTTACAAATAACCGATCGGTTGAGTAACCGATACCGTTATCCCTAACCGATATCGGTCCCTGTTACTTTCATACACCTTGCCTAAAACAACCACCTACGACAATAAATTGCTCGTTTATTCCTCTCTGTATACACAGACATACCTGAAACCCTTGATTACCTACCATGTAACACTCACCCCATTTATAACCCTTGTTATCATCTTTTCTTTCTCATATCTACCCACATACTCTCCCCCATCTTATTCACAAAACATGCAGTAGTCAAATCACAAACAAAACGTTACCTCTTGGGTTGCAGTAGCTTGAGGTGGCCCTTGTCTTCCCTCTTGTCCCTGCCTGCTGGATGTTTCTCCTCGTCCTGCCATTATTACCACCTTTTTCAAACCTGCCTTTCTGTCTTCTGAATCTCAGATCACATTCACTTTCCCTGTCTCTTTTCTCCTTATCACTCAAATTTCTCATGCAATTACCTCCTCTCGGCCTTCAAAAAGCGCGCGCGTCACGTATTTAACTTCTTGCATGGCTCTCAAAATTAGAACTTAAGTTGCCACCCTAGCTTTTTTATTTTTAGAAAAGCTGATACCTAAATAACCGGTATCGGTCATGTAACCGATATCGGTCTACTAACTACCGGCGTCGGTTATCTAACCGATATCGGTTACACCCGCCCTTTTGAAACATGGTCTTTTCTTCATTTTTTTACCTAATTTTTGTCGCGCCCGCCTCTTTTCCTGCATCACAACACCATTATCCATATTTGTCCATCCACCACACATATCATTACAATTTCATTAACATCATCTATTTTACAAAAACAAACCAGCCATCAGCTAAGGATACCAAACCAAAACAAAACAAAACAAAAAACTATCTATCTATACCTCATTTGAATCCAACTCATCAGATACATATATAACAATGTCACAAAACCAGCCCAAAACATGCAACATTTCATCATATAACACATCATCCATATATCAACATGTCAATTAAACTCATCATATATTCTATACCACAAACCATTGACGAAATACTTAAAAACATTTTCAACACTGCATATGGATCAAAACATCATCTATATATATATATATACAAGTTTTCAAATATACACTGTGCCCTACATCGGGGCCTCTGTGATCTCATAATCCAACAAAGCCGGCACGCAGGCCGCAATAACTATCAATAATCTCGACTCGGCTCGCAGGCCGGTCCCTCATATCAAAAATATACTCGGCTCGCAGGCCGGTACCAACTGTACAACCCGTACTCGGCTCGCAGGCCGGTATACAATAAATGAATGAATGAATAAATGAGTAATATGTAGGCACGCAGGCCTCTATAAACATAACCGGTTCGCAGACCGGTGCCCATATCCAATATACAAATACAAAAACAATGCAGGGATCCCTCAGCTCTCCCCACCGCCCTCGGCACCTCTCCCTGCTGGTCCCTGTGGCGCCTCTCGCCTCCTGCCTGTAACAGACACGCCGGCTGTGGCTGCACCTCCCTGCGATCTCTGACTACGCGAGGTCTCCGCTCGGTGTGCCGCATATGGCTGATACTCAGCTCCGGTACTATCAAGAACATCCTGATAGTACCGGGCCTCCGCTCTCGCCTCCATGTATCTATCCCGTGCCACCGCTGCAGTGATTGGGCCGGTCCCGACTCCTACCGCGCACTTCGTGTGCTCGTGGCCGGTGGTGCTGTGGGCCGCCTGCCGCTTGGCGGTGGTATCGTACTGTGCTCGGGCCGTGGCTGTCTTACGCTGCCGTACCGCTACTACTGTGTACCACTGCACTCGCACTGGGCCGTGGCTTCTTGGTGGTGGTCTACTCGTGCTCGTACTCGAGCTCAAGCTAGCTACTCGTAAGACCCTATTCGTGCTGCGCAGCGCAGCAGCAAGCTACCCCTGTAAGAGCTGCACCTGACCCCTGAGCTGATCTCTCTCTGCCGTCACAGCTGCCAAGTCTGGCTGTGCGGGCTGTGCTACCCTCGCCGCTCTCTGACCAGCCCACCACACCATGTATGCTCCTGTACAACCAACATCATCTACTGTGTCATCTGCTGGCCTCTCAGCAACCCAATCTGGATCCAAGGGCTGTGGTGCAGGCAGTGGGGCCTCTACATCATCCCTCCTGTACTGAGGGAAGGGAGGTGGCTCGTCCTGTCGCAGCCCCATCTGCCTGCGTACCCTCTCTAGGGGTATCCTCTCGTACTCTCCCGGCCTCCGTCCTGCTATCCAGAAAGTGTACTGGATCCAGCGTAACTGTACTCGGCCTCCTCTGTGCGGGTGATGACCTCTGTAAGGTCTCCATACGATATCTACCGCTGTCAGGCCCTCTAACAAATGCCTGTAGTAGGCAACGTCTCTCCCCACAAGCACTGCTCGTGGCTGCCCCACGACTCCCAACCACCTCTGAAAGCCGTATCTGTATATAACCTGTGGCCCTGGCTGCTGGGGTAACCCTACTGGTCTGATGCATATGATGTGCTCATATGCCCAACAGTGAAGTAAAAAAGTCGAACAAATACCAAATCGCCGCATCCGGCGATAACCCTGTGAGTTTCTCTCAGAGCCGCACTGCATATACACCGGGTGCCCACGCATAGCAAGTATGCTCCTCCACCATCTCAAGCAGCACCCCCATCAATGCCCGTGGAAAACGGCCTCCCTCTGAGTCCGGGAGGGCGAAGCAGGTGATCCCAATCATCATCAGGACATGGCCAGTCGTGTCTCGTGTCGGTGCGCACGGTACATGTCACCATACCCATACTACTGCACGTGTGATAGGTAAGTAGCGCGGCGCATCTCCCAAACCTCGCAGGATGCTGTCCATCGCCGCTCCGACCTACTGAACACCGCTCTCCTCGATCGGCGGTCGAAGGATGCGATACACATCCTCCAATGTGATGGTCATCTCTCCGGTCGGGAGATGGAACACATTGGTCGCCGGATCCCATCTCTCGATGAGGGCGACCATCGCCGTATGATCTCTATCAATAGCTCGGTATCGCTGACTCACCGAGTCCCACTCGCATGATCGCCCAATGAGCCGCAGATATGTGTGGCCGCATCCGCACACCAACAGCGGGGCATCCTATCCCGCATCGTCAATCGCTAACGTGCCTGCAAAACCAACCCACAACCTTAGACCAACTCTCTATCACATCATCTACTTTACCCTCTATACCCCCTTTTTATCCCCCCGACCACACCCCGACTCTCTAACCCCCCTTTTCCACTCTAGTCACCTACCTTTTCCACTATAACCCATACCAACCCAACCCAAACCACTACCCAAACCACTACCCGACCCAAAGCCCAAAATCTACCCAAAACAAACCAACCCAAAACCAAACCAAACCCAAACCCCACCCACCCAACAAAAACAAACCCCAAAATCCCAAACCCCAAAAACACAAACCCCACCACCCCAAAACAAAACACAAACCCACAAACCCACAAAAACCCCCAATAAACCCACACAAGCCACAACAAACAAACAAAACAAACCAAAACAAAACAACACAAACACTACGGACCGGTACCGGTCCCAAACAACCGACCACGGCCCTCTTCCCACCGACGCCGGTCAACCACCGACCGACGCCGGTCAACCACACAGAACCCAGCCCCTAAAATTTTGCGACCGATGCCGGTCGCTTAGCGACCGACATCGGTCACTGTCATTTCCCGGAGCCGAACCCCCGCGCGGCCCCCCCACCCACATTTTTGCATTTTTCTACTTATCTACCCACCCAAACACCCTAAAAACCTACCCACCTAGCCGCCTTGCCCTATTTTACCCATCTATCCTCTTCGTTTTTCAAATTACGTCCATTTACTCATTATTTCCTAAAACATGTAAATTCCTACCCAAACCCCCAATTTAGCTTAATACCATTCAAATGCACAAAATAAAGAGTTTCGAACCTACCCGAACGACGACACGTCATCGTGGTGGGATGGGTGGTGGTGGTCCAGCTGGTCCAGCCCCTCCCCTCTCCTCCTCGCCTGCCATAGCTCCACTCGATCTGCTGGGTCCCCGCCAAACAATCGCCTCCTCCTCCTCACTCGGGCCCGCAAACAACTCACTCCTCCAGTAAAAAAGCTCCACCTCACTCAATAAAACCTCCAATCTCAACTCTCCACGTCAGACAAATCAATTTGGTTTTCAAATAACACAAGTGACAATGACAAGCCGTATTTTTCTTTTTATAGGTTTTTCGCCCTTAACCGATATCGGTTTCATTTTGCCCTAATGAACCGCTATCGGTCCCTTAACCGATATCGGTCATGTAGAATCGACATCGGTTTTTCTGCCAACTTTCCCCAATTTTTTTTCCCTTATTTACCATTTGCCCCTTTTTAACCACATATCACCTATATCCACTTTTGCTGAACACCATTTGTTTACCTATTCGGCCCGACCCAAGGCCTCGCCCTACCCATTCGGCCCGACCCAAGGCCTCAACCTACCTATTTGGCCCGACCCAAGGCCTCAACCTACCTATTCGGCCCGACCCAAGGCCTCACCCTACCCATTCGGCCCGACCCAAGGCCTCAACCTACCCATTCGGCCCGACCCAAGGCCTCAACCTACCCATTCGGCCCGACCCAAGGCCTCAACCTACCCATTTGGCCCGACCCAAGGCCTCAACCTACCCATTTGGCCCGACCCAAGGCCTCAACCTACCCATTTGCCCGACCCAAGGCCTCAACCTACCTATTCGGCCCGACCCAAGGCCTCAACCTACCTATTCGGCCCGACCCAAGGCCTCAACCTACCCATTCGGCCCGACCCAAGGCCTCAACCTACCCATTTGCCCGACCCAAGGCCTCAACCTACCCATTTGGCCCGACCCAAGGCCTCAACCCTACCCATTTGGCCCGACCCAAGGCCTCACCCTACCCATCCGACCCGACCCAAAGCCGCCACCCAACAACTTGGCCCGACCCAAGGCCTCACCCTAACCATCCGGCCCGACCCAAGGCTATAACCTAACAACTTGGCCCGACCCACGGCCGTATCACTTCAATACCATACCCACAATCAACGTTTTATTTTATCCATCCATCCTGTACCTTTTGTTCAATCGAGCTCACCTGTTCGTGTTTTAGCATGATTAGGGTCCTTGACTTGATCTCGTCACGACCAACTTTGCCTGTGACTAGACCGTGACGTTTATCTCAACCAAACCAACCATTTGGTACTCCGAACACGCCTAAACGTTCTCGTACCTTACCCGTTATATACCCCGGAGCTACTTCCTATGCCTTGGATACCAGGATTATATCACCCTTGTTTGGATAAACTATCGACCTTTGCCTATACATTGCTGGTTTGCTAGTCAAATCATGTACCCTAGTCGTACGATTGCATTTCAACATGCGTCTGCTTCCTTGGACCTACCCCACCACCTTACCATCCCCTCTACAACATTCACCCTTTATCAACCCTATCCCTGATTTCCCGTTCACTCAATCTGTGCTAGATTTGAGGGGGATTACCTATATCCTTAACAGGAGAAACCACTTCATATTATTGTCCGCGCAGCTTTACAACACAAGCTACACGACAATAAGGGGCTAATGTAGACACCAAATTCGTGTCTTACGACCCCTTGTGACCCGCATCCCATTTCGCAACCTAACCTCATTACCTAAACCTTACACAATTATTTATTAATTACCTTGTAATTGATAAATCCCCATCACCTCACCTACCACCTCATTTTGCCACCTCATCATGACCTAGCCCTAATCCTAAACTAACCTAATTAAGACCTAAAACTTGGTCTATACCTACACCCATGACTAATGACCCCTTTCTCGCACCCAAAACTGACCTTCTAGTCACTTGACCAAGCCCGCAACTAATCTCTCGGGAGAAAAGCAGGGAAGGTGGGCTATTTTACTAAAAATAGCCTACTTTTTCCTTACCGATGCCGGTTCCTACTCGACCGCCGTCGGTTACGTAACCGCCATCGGTTCCCTGTAAATGGCCTCCCCAAACCAAAAACAAAGGATCGAATTTCATTTTTGGATCAAGGTCGAAGGATTTTTGAATCAACAGAGATCATTTGGGAGTGATCAAGAGAGTCCAGATCTTCACTTGACCGAGCAGAGACAAGTGAAGAGACAAGGAGAGTAAGCCAAGGATCGCAATCGATACCGAGAGCCCCGTGATACTCAAATGATTTGATCTCATTGTGTGTGCCGCACTCATCCTACCTCGGTTCGCCTTTGCCATCGTAGAGCTCTTGACTCGCATCTCTCGCGAATAATCAGTAAGTTACTTCTTGCATGTCCTCTTTAATAACATTTCTTCGACTTTTTAAATCATATGTCCCCACAAATCCATTCTTGGATCCACTACCCAACGTATCATTGCATCTAACTGTCATTCATCTACCTCTCATCACCCTATTTCCTAATATCACCTATATACAGCCCTACAAATAACACAACTACCAAATAACACCACCACCCCACAAAACAACTAACCTTCAGATCCTAGACTCTACCGATATCGGTCATCAGCAAGTAACCGCCATCGGTTATCAGTAACCGGCATCGGTTATACTGACTATAACCAATAACCAGCCTTTCCCCTACCCAGTTCAACAAAGCAATTTAATTAATATCTTATAGTCTTTTGTGTTAATTCATATTAGCAGGGGAACTGACCACCTTCGAAAGGAAGTTTTATATTTCCTGGGCCCAAGGCAGTTTCCTCATTTATTATCTAATTAAAATCTTGTGGTCTTGTGTTCTTATTTTGCAGGTAGTCCTTCCAAGACAAAAAGGAGTTCTTCGCATCAGCCACCTGATCTTTTCTACGACGCACACCATCTCGACATTCTACGTATTCCTCCTAGCCCCAACCCTTATCTCTTTCTAAAAGGAACGAAACATTCCGAGTGAAACAGTCACATTTATGTGTATGTGACGAAATGTCACAAACAACATTATAGGATATTAGTATTCGAAATGTGTGGTATACATAGGGTCTCATGTTTACACGTATGCAACAAACGATGCAAGCAGTGTAATATAAAACTAGTATTCAAAATATGTGGTATACACAGGGTGTCACGTTTTCACGTATGCATCAAATGAAGTAAACACCATTATAGGATACTGGTATTCAAAATTTGTGGTATATATAGGGTGTGAAGTTTGCGCGTATGTGAAAAACATCATACACATCATTATAACATATCGATATTCGAAACATGTGGTATACATAAGGACTCATGTTTGCATGTATGTGACAAACGTCAAAACATCATTATAGGATACTAGTATTTGAAACTTGTGGTATACACAGGGTGTCACATTTGCACGCATGTGACAAATGACACAAGTGGCGTAATAGAAAATTGCTAGTCCAAATCTATGGTATACACAGGGTGTCACGTTTTCACGTATGTGAAAAATGTCACAAACAACGTTTTAGGATACTAGTATTCAAAACCTATGGTATACATAGTGTCTCACGTTTGTATGTATGTGACAAATGTCATAAACAATCTTCTAGGATACTAGTATTCAAAACTTGTGGAATACATAGGGTGTCACATTTGTGCACATGTGACCAATGACACAAATAGTGTAATAAGAAATGGTAGTCCAAATCTGTGGCATACACAGGATCTCATGTTTGCGCAGTATGTGACAAATGACACAAACAATGTTGTAGGATAATGGTATTCAAATTTGTGGTATACACAAGGTGTCATGTTTGTGCATATGTGACAAAACATCGAAATAACGTTATAGGATATTGGTATTTGAAACATGTGGTATACACAGGGTCTCATGTTTGCACATACAAGAAAAACAACAAGAAGTGAAATAGTAAACTGGTATTTGAAATCTATGGTATACACAGGGTGTCACGTTTACGTGTATGCATCAAACATAACACACATTGTTATAAGATATAGGTATATAAAATCTATGGTATATATAGGGTGTCATGTTTGCACATATGCAAAAATGTCACAAACAACATTATAGGATACTTGGTATTCAAAATATGTGGTATACATAGGGTATCACGTTTACGTGTATGTGACAAATGTCGCAAACAATGTTATAGGATACTGGTATTCAAAACCTGTGATATACACTAGGTGTCACGTTTACGCGCATGTGACAAATGACGCAAGTAATGACAGAAACTGGTAGTCCAAATTTGTGGTATACACAGGGTGTCACATTTGTGTGTATGTGACAAATTTCGTAAATACCATTCTAGGATATTGGTATTCAAAACCTGTGGTATACATAGGGTGTCACATTTGTGCACATGTGACAAATGACACAAGCAACGTAATAGGAAACTGGTAGTCCAAATCTATGGTATACATAAGGTCTCATATTTGCACATATGCAAAAATGTCGCAAACAACATTTTAGGATACTGGTATTCAAAATCTATGGTATACACATGCTCTCATATTTCCATGTATGTGATGTGAAAAAATGTCACAAATAACATAATAGGAAACTAGTAGTCCAAATTTATGGTATACACAGGGTGTCACATTTTTGCATATGCAACAAACGTCACAAATAACATTATAAGATACTAGTATTTAAAATCTATGGTATACAATGGGTGTCACATTTGCACATATGCGAAAAACATCACAAACAACATTATAGGATACTGGTATTTGAAATCTATGGTATACAAAGGGTGTCACATTTGTGATTAACTAAAATTAACTAAATATGTGAGGTTACTAGCAATTAATCTAATCTAGAATGAAATGTAAACGTGACAAAAGAATGCAGTAAAATAACTCAAGAAACCAATCTAAGGAAGGTAGAAACCCTAATGTGCAAGGAAAGTTAGAATTAAATAAGAAGATTAGAGTAGCTCGTTGGATTATATTGCAGAGGTGACTGGAGGAACAGAAAGTAGGAACGACTATACATAATCCCTAAAAAGGATGAATCTAGAGTACCTAGCTGAAATATAGCCCCTGGAGGGGGACTAGGGCACCTACGGGTGCTCTGGTCTAAAGAATGGGTGTTCTAGTCAGTGCAAAATATGTAGGACTAAATCTCACAGGTCTGAAACTATCCCCTCGTTTTGTGTTGCATCAAATTCATTTCCTTACACTTTGAGTGTCTCCAATAATCCAAGATGATGAAAAGACCTATAAAATACCAAAAGAAGTATCAAAACCTTAAAAAAAAAATGCAAATGAATGGGTTGGAATGACCTCAGTGCTTTCTGAAATTGGGCTTACTAATTGAGAATTGCACTACATTTTGAACCCAAATGTAGTTCTAGTGAGTGTGTGCATAATGTGCCCTAGGTGCTCTTGTGCTAGTCACACTTTGTGAAGTAGCGAGCAATAACTAAATGTAGAAAATGTAATAGTATGTGTGCATAGAATAGAATAGAATAGAATCCATCCCCCTATGTTTTTGTGATGCAGATGAACCATCTTTGTCCTTGTGATGGAGCTAATGGATGCAAGTGATCTCCAAGTGGATGTAACTCTAGGTAGATGATAGTAGTGACTAGTGCTTAGTCCCTCATTATGGTCTCATAACTTTATATTTATAGGGTTCTCTTGATCTAATTTCATAATTAACCCCAAAATGGCCAACCAACAAGAAGATAAGAATTTGAAATGGCTAGAAAGAGACCAAAAGATGGCGGGAAGGTTCAAAAAGGACTGGGGCGCCCTTGGTGGGACTAGGGCACCCCACTCGAGGCTAAAATAATGCAAGATAATAGAAGCTAACTGGGCATGTGGATGTAAAATGTCAGAAATGAAGAAATAAAATAAAACAAGATGGCTAAAAGATGAGGGTTAATTAGTAATTTATTCACTCAAAAACCCTCTAAATAGTAGTATGAGACTAGGACTAAATAATATCTAAAGTGCATGATATTATGACTACATTTTTCCCCCACTTTATGTTGGTGAGTTGAAAGCTCAGTAACATAAAGTAGACAGAGATGCATACCTAATGTATGTGAATATTGTAGTAGAAAACACGTCGAAGGACTAGACAAAGCATGGAATGATAAAAATATGGATTGTGGAAACTAAAGATGAAAAATGCACAAAAAGAGATGAGAGTGAACCTAGGGTGAAAACACGTGTGTAGTTATTGATGTGTGTGATGTACCTACATGGTTAGTAAGGTGTGTGTTGTCGTGAAGTGTTGTTGTTGACATTTGTTGTTGCCCCCATTTGCATGTTTGTTTCTTATAAGGCCGGACTGCAAGGAGAAAATAATCAAGTAGTCAAATATGTATGTATATATGTGTAAAAATGTAATGTAAAAGATACATGTATATGAATGTAAAAAGCATGTGAATATAAAATACGCAAATGAAAAAGTGTAAATGGAACATGTGCACCTAATCCATGTTGAGAAAGAGTGTGTAAAGATATCATGTACTGTCGGGGTTTGTCAAAATCTACTTATATTTCACGGTTATTTCCACGACACACATAAATTTGTTAGTCCACTTGCCATTGCTCCAATACACAGTAGAGTTATGCCAAAGAATAGGAATTGGCTAATTTTGGGGGAGTTTCCACCATTCTATGCTAAATTCAACCACAAGCTAAAATCTCTAGGCACCAAATCCATTAGGCTCTTCCATGACGAGAGAAGTTTACCATATGTGATCTTCATTCCCTGCAGCCACGTGTCTGTCAGGTTATCGAAGCTCTCCCAAACCACAATACTACTATTATTCTTCTTATCCTTTATAGTTTTCTTTTTATTAATGTCCTCCGCCATTAAAACCAGGTTGTCAAAATCCATAATCACGACATTGGAAGCCCTCGAATGGTTTTTCGTCTCCCAAACGAAGGTATTGTTGGCCTCCATAGTGGCAAAGCAACCCTTTTATGTAAATTTTAGGGCCAATTGCTAACTATGTTTCCCCTATTGGTGACCCAAAAATAGGTTCTGAGCGGTATTTTAGCGTACCAGATGCTAATATACCACTTACCATTATCGTTGGGGCTGAAGAATCCCAACGCAAATTGGCCATTTTTCAAGGCAATTGTATGGTTTGTGGTAAGTCCCGAACCCAAATAAATTATATCTCCTTCTCCAATGATAGCTACAAAAATGGTTGCGAAAACCAAAAGCATATGAGAATACTAAATTTTATCTTCATTTTTATTATATGTCACATTTTCTCAGGTCCTCCTTGCCATGAATTTGGAATTGTAGCTGGAGCAACTAAAATTTAAGACATTTACGACTCAAATCCAAAATTCATCGATGTGAAGAATTTGCAATTGCAAATTCAATAGTATCATGATCTGAAAATGAAAATTGTTCATCTACAACAGCTACAAGTTCTACAAAAACAAATTCAGCATAGCGACGCTAGCTAGAATCAACAAATGCAAGTTAAGCAGGACAACGACAATAATCTGTTGATGCTAATTATTTCTACAAAAATAATATTATTGCCTTTACAACAATTCAACAAACACCTTGGTAGGGGACTAGTCACATTGCGACTCTTGTTCTTATAATAAATATTAATAACTTTCATGAAATTCTAATTTTTATTTATTTTTAATGAATTTTTTACTTTTTATTAAAAAAAAATTAAATGATTTTTATAATTTAAATTTTCAATTAATTTTTATAATTCTAATTTTTATTTATTTTAAAAAGTAAGTTTATTTATTTTAATTTTTATTAATTTTAATTTTTTTTTTTTTTCTAGTTTTAATTTTTAATTTTCAATTTTTATTAATTTTTGTTATTTTTTAAAATTTATTAATTTTAATTCTTCATTTTTATTAGTTTTTGTGAAATTATAATTTTTATTAATTTTGATCAATATTTCTTATGTATTTTTAAAATTAATTTATCAATTTTATTAATTCCTTTTTTATCGTTAAACACTTTTACCGGAGCTATGAACCCTTACAACATAAAGATTTTCAATTTCCACCTGACAACAAAAAGACCAAAAGGTGCTAAAACCACACGACCTGCATGCAAGCAGGGAGCCCGAAAATAACCTCGCATGCAAACAAGGAACTAAGAAAACCACCTGCATACAAGCAGGGGCCAACAAGAACCAATACACAACAAAAAGACCAGAAGAAACAACTAACGAGCCCCATGAGGGGCTGAGACCCTAAGCCTGGAACCAGCGAGCCAACCTCCGAAGCCCTCCAGCCACTGCACCCTCCCGAGCCCGACAAAGCAGGAAATTATATGTGAAGCTGATTTGTTGCCTGAATTGTTCTGTCACCTCCGTGTCGACCGACACTAGGGCCGCTAAGCCAGGAACATCCAAATTTCTAAAGCTAAACCCTGTTGAAACCCCACCACACATGATCCATACACCTCTGAGAAAATTTTCATAAGCTCTGCATTCTGATGGAAAGCGTCGTGACAACCCTACGAGCCTCCTCCAATGAAATTCCATTTGCCCAAGCTTCTTGGATAGGAGGAATGAATTTCACACCTTCCATCACCTCCTCCAACCTTAACCAAAATTACGGCTTAATGAAACATTTAGCAATAAGTAGAGTTTCCTCCTTATTACCTCTAACCAATACTCCTCGCCAATGATTCTTTGAATGGCTACCCACTACTTCAGAATCAACCCAGAAAACTAGTTGAGATGGGCACGAGAGATATCACTGAAAATGCCATCTCCTTGCACTCACTCTATAGAAATAGGCTCGGAAGTGGAGGATAATCCATAGGAAAACGTGAGTCCGACCCCCCACGACTCACAAATAAGCACAAACATAAGAAGTAATGAAGCATAATGAAGACAATTAAACGCATCCTCCATCATTTAAAAGAAAAGTGGTAAACTCTTCCCATGTTTTGACTCACCTGGAGATGAAGGCATTGTCACGTCTATTAATGCCTTAGTTCACTAAAAAAATTTGCCACTAAATTTGCCTCCCAATACACGTGGGAGATGCTCCAAACTGGAACTTTTCCAAGCCAAAATAATATGTTTTGAATATAATACTCCAAACTCCAAGCTAGTGTGTTACCTCTCTGAAGAAGTGTAGGGAGGAATTATGTTGTATCCTCGAAGCTCTAACTCCTTCCCTGAATGTGTGTGAAGAGATCTCTGTACGTCCTGTTTATTGGGTGATCCAACACCACTAGCCAAAGTAGTGTAGTAAGGCACACCCATTATAATCTCCAAGTCTATAACTACTTCCTAGAATGATAAGGACACCATGCCTTGTAAAATTCACTTTGTACGGGGTTCGTAGACTAGTTTGAACCCACTCATTGTATGTAACCCAAAATGCCAAGGGTGGAAAGTGCACTAAAATGAATTGGTGTAAACATGTTGTGTTAGTATGTAAAACCCTCAAATGATGTCCCCCTTTTAGGGGTGCATGCGACATCACTAATAGGAGAATGCGGCCCCAAAAGAGGACCAACTGCATATACGTTGTAACATGGGAAAGTGCTTGGTAGAAACCAAGGCACGCAAACAATGTGTAATCTAAGAAAATAGTGTAAAAGCTATTAAGCAATGTAATAAACACACAAGAAGAAAATTAAGCCACTCAAAGTAGGCTACAAACATGCAAAATCACTCATGATGTCGCAAGACATGTAAGGCCATCATGGCCATAAACAAAAAACAAATGTGCACACCAAACATAGGGCAAGGCCCGCATACAAAGACAAACAATAGCAGATAATGTAACAAACAAGTATGGAAGCAAATATCCCTACATAACAAATGCTACACATGAAGCACCCATTAGCATGTTATAAAGATAACTAGTATGTCAAAAGTGTGTATAACCAAGTAATGTAAAGTGTGTAAAATGAAACAATATCACCTGTGACAGACGAATGTGGATGCCCCCAGAACTAGTGTAGGAAGGGTAGAAGGAGATCATTCGTGTTGCATGTAAGAGACCTATATCTTTGATCATAACTATAGAAATGTGTGAACGTGCATGTGTGGATGATATATATAAATAACATATAAGTAATCTAACTAGCATGTGTAATAGAGAGATCATGAACAAGCCAATGTAACCAAGAGTAACAAAGCAATTGTTGACAATTTTTTGCACTCATGAAAAAATGGGCAACTCGAAACTTCGTTATGATGGATGGCATTGGTGAAGTGACCCTAATCTAGGGGATGTTCTTTTAGTTCAATATTTTTCTACTAGATTAATTAAGGACTACATGTAATTTGCAGCTATGTGGGTTGTTACAAAACATAACAGATCACATAGTATGCAATCTCATGATTGTCTTCAGCAAAAGAACACAAAGCCCCAAAGGCAGATGTGTAATCTTGATAAAGACTGAAAATATAGAATAGATGAAGTGCTAGGTTTTGGAATAGAAATCATAGTTGTAGATTGCAGAAGTCAAAGTTCATTGCTAAAGTTACAGGTATTTTAAAGTTCTTTCCTTCATGATTAAATACATTCAATTATGTTATTGAGTTGTTTAATTCATTATACAATCCATATACAAAGCTGAAATGCAGAAATAAATACACAACTCATTTAGAATTCAATGTTTAATTCATAAGGAATTTCAAATGTTCCCACAAGCCATGGGATGTAACTCAAAAGTAAATTACAACTATTGAAGTAAGAGGTACATATGCATGAAAAATAAAGTAAAGAGTATGAAAGAACCCATCATTGCCTTGGGTTTCTTTTGTTTCGATTGATGCCTTTCCAGCTCCATCTTTGCTCCATCTTCATCCTCATTTCTTAGCAATGGCACTATACTAAAAATAAGAAAAGGAAATATTGTCAATCACAAGCTCAGGGTTTGTTCATATTCCTATACTATCCAATTTCGTGCAAGTGGATCTCCTAGCATCAGGAGGTATAAGTTACACAAAGATCAAAGGCATAACTAATAAAAGCACTATTCTGTAACAGCATACATGACTCATTCACTCAGAAAGAACCAAAGAGAAAAACTATGGAATAAAAGAGAGGCCAAAATCCTAATGTTTTCTAACTAGTTTATCTAAATGTGTAGGTACAAGTAAGAAGAAAGAAGTGTTGCATTCTATAACTTGAATCAGAAAAGTACATTTATTTCAGTTCAAACTAAAGGCTGAAGTATACAAAGATATGCTTGTACTAATTGATAAAAGAAATGCAAGTTTAGTGCTGCAATTTCTAACAACTGGAATAAGAGAAATTACAACTGAAATAGAATGGAAAAGGGAATCTGAGAAAAATTTTGACAAGGCTTCACCATGTAAAATGGACATTTTACATCTTTCCATCATGTTATTTCAAACTAATACATGCTTGAAAGCTGTAGATAAATCAAATAGTAATACAAAAAGGAGATAATGCATGGTATAGTCAAAGATACAGATTCAGATAAGTACAAGTTACTTCATGATACAATACAACTAAGGAATTACAGAGTGCACATTCAAAATCAAGTAGAAAATGGCACAAGCAAGAGAAGAATACCAAACTAAATGGTAAAACAAGACAAACTGAAAGGATTTTTATATTCCATATTTTATGAATCTAGCCAAGGACAACATGCAATGTGACACAAACAATTTGTTGGTGTGTATAATTTTCCACATCATTAGGTGAGTCATCTCACTTAGGTGAGATCGTAGGTCCACATGTCATTTAGGGGTCATCATGAGATTCTCTTATGTATCAGTGCGTTAGTGCATCATATGCATCATTGGGAGTTACACTTCTATTCTAGGAATGTATACCCCCCTCTCCACTTGAGTTGTCATGACTACACATTGGGGGTTACTCAGCACCTCCTATTTGTACACCCCTTTGGATCTATGAGATAGAGGAGATTTTTGTGGCTTATCGAGGTTCTGCCCATTTTTCAAATCTTTGCATGCACATTTGGTTGATGCTCGCTCCTCCCGAGATATCTTCACGATGTCATTCACACGTCGGTTGATGTGCAAATCATCCCTCATGATCCTCGCTTGCGGTTTTTGTACCCTCTTACATGGTATCAGAGAGGATCTTGTGGATCCGTGCACTCTTGGTGTTGCTCGTGCGTGTTTTCCAGCTTTTGGTGTGATATTTAGTTCTCATGCGTGTTTCGTAATGGATATTCCGTTCATGCTCTTCTTACACTGATTTGGGCATCATACCTCTTGTCCAGTTGTTCATGTGATCATGGGTGTTTTTTTGGGGTGTTCGTGGTTTTCCGGCTTTTGCAAGCATTAGGTATTGATACCTCTCACCTCGAATATTTTTGCTTTTGAGCACTCTCGGTGGTTGATTTTGACTCGTGGATTTGCTCATTCATGGTTTTTTGGGCACTTGGTCTTTGAGCTCCGTGTTGTGCATTCAGCCACGGATCCTCCGAATTTTGTGCCCTTGCAGTGTGTTGTTGGATCAGGTGAATTCAGGATGCATCTCATGTGTTTGCATTCACGGTTCTTTAGCCCATTTGGACATTGGTTGCACCGTGCTCTACCTTGGTCTACTCATTGGCCCCTACGTGCCTTGGAATCCAACTCGAAGTCATCTTACTCCTCGTGCTTTGGCGACTTGAGCATTTGTGACTATTGCATTATCCATTGGTGCATCAAATACAAGTGGTGTAACAATCAACTCGAGCTCATGCCTTGGTTAAATGGGATCATTTTTTGTGTTTGTTGCATTGTGCTTGTGCCTTGTCATAGCTAACTCTACAATTTTAGGCTGATTCATGGCTCATTCTCGGGGTTTGCATTGCATTGCGAGTGCATTTGGGGGTATATTATAGTTTTAGGTTGCTTTTTTAGAGGTTACAGAGACCACTGTGTGGACCGCATGCTCCTACATTAAACAAAGCTCCTACATTTTTATCCCTGCACTCTTCATTTTCGTGCTCCTGCTCCGATCGAACTGCTCTCTTCTTCCTTCCTCGACGTTTGACTAGCAATGCACCTGCACGCACCTCCTCATGCCTCCTCTCGTGAACACTTATTTTGTGACCTGTCTCCTCGTGCTTCCATTTACCGACAACTCTATGTGCCCACTTAGCCTTTAACCGTTCATGGTGAGTCCTCCATGCCTAGCTATTTGAGCACTCTCCACCATTTCACCTCTGCAGACCTGTAATGCATCAACTCTACTCGGCGGTTTCACCCAACAACACTGGCACGTAGCTTGACACTCAACCACTCCTTGGCAACACATGGGCTCACACACCGTTGGCACGAGCTAACTCCAGCTTGATTTACATTACACACACTGGATTCAGCCTGCACCCAACCAGCTCATGTTTAACTCGGTCAACAGAGACCAGGCAGTCCATTTCCAGCTGCTCAACACATGGCGTGACACCTCATCTCGGGCCCACTCCCTTTTAGAATTATTTGTAGGTTAAAAAAATCCCTCTTTTTTAATGTTTTGAGGCAAAACATTCCTTCATGGCATTGTAATTGATTTTTGGGCTTCTTTTTTGCTTGTATTATGCCCTTCCTACGCGTGTCGAAGACAGAGGGTGAGGTCCAGGGTTGGAAAGAGGCTAATCCCCCTCGTAAGAAAAACAAACCCTACCTAAAATTTGATGTCGTTTCCAATGAGTACCCACATGACACCCTTTGCACCCATTTCGGGCACTTTTTTAATCAGTTTGCAAAGTTCATTGGCATTTTCCATCAGTTGTGGGAATTGTATTTTTGCTATAACTTTTGATTCGTTGCTCATTTTTAGCAGCTTCTTTAGTCAAAGTTGCATGATTTCTCACACATTACGTGATGACATTGTCAGTTTTGTAAATGCACTACTTTATAAAGTGCCGCATTCGGGGGGGTTCACTAGTACTCTTGGGCTTTTACACGCAAACATGCATTATCGGCCGAGTCCGACGTCTTGCTTTTGTGCACCTTGCACTTCTTTCTTCCACATCATGGAGGGTACTCTTTCTAGACTTAAGCATCATAGGATCTCTTTACAACCTCCACCACTTCTCACCGGGAGAGGGAACTATTCAGCTTGGCGTGCTTCCATGGAACGTTACTTCGCTCACGAGGGTCTTTCACCCTTCTTACTTGGGCTAGTTCCTGCACCCACTAATCATCATCATCTGGAGGACTTCCTTGACACTTGTGACCATGTTTTTGGTCACTTGATGATGCATGTCTCCATAGATCTCTGGTTTCATGTGGTAGACTCATATCCTCCCCACTGTGTCTGAGCATTCTTCAGTCCCTCTATGGAGACCCTTCACATATTGCTTGCCATTATTGTTGCTTCTGATCTAGTGGTCTCCTCTTTTTCTTCATGTGATGATAGTTCCACTGACACAACTCGCTTGGTTCTACTTCTGATGATGAGGATTGTGCACCCAATTCTAATGTCAAGAGTACTACAGAGGAATCTTCTCCTCCTTCTCTCACTATTTCAGAGAGTGTTGACACATCCCACATCTCATCAGATATCGAGCAGTCTCCTATTTAGTCTCATATAGTCATCACACCCGCGTCTTATCCACCTTTAGTGTGTGAGGCCCCTTCCACTCCTTTACCTTCATTGGATGACTCATACCTATTTGACATCGCTCTTATGTTTGTTGAGCCCCCTCATTGGGATGAGTATCTACCTAACCTTAGTCATCTTTTCACAGAGTACACTTGTGATGCACTACAAGTTCCTCATCCATCTACAGGTATTTCAGAGGAGTTCATCATCTCCATTGTTGGGAGTGCCCCTTCTGGGACTCTTACCACTTCCACTTTTCGGAGACCTTCATTGATCCACCCTTGCTTATGGATCCCTTTTCTATTGTGGGGGTTCTATTACCTTCACATCACTTGGACATCCTTTCTGCGGGTGTTCACTCTTCACACTCTGATAGTTTTGCACTTGTGACATTGCCTTCGGTTCCTTTGCACTCACTTGCTAGACCTATGTCACACTTTCGAGGACCAGACTCAGAGTTATTTGTGCTTCCACCTTCGATTTCCTTCATGGAGTGGGTAGACTTCTATCACGTCATTTATGTCCTTCCTAAGGGTAGGCACACAGTTTGGCATGAGTGGCTCTTCTTCAATCCAGAGGCAGAGGATCTCGTCATCAACATTCTTCTGGGAGACTTCCTAGAGCTGTAAAGTTCAGATCCGTCCATGGCATCTTTTGCATTCCTCTCATCTCCCTCTTCTTCTCTCTTCTTCTTCTTTTCGAGAGATTGCCTCTTATACATGGGTACCTTTACAAGCTCGTCTGTGGTCGGACCCATCTTTGGCATCTTTCTTAGATTAGAGAGTGGACTTGTCTCTCTTTTGGGGGGAGTTTTTCCCACTGGGTTTTCTCCTTTTACTCCACTTTTCGAGAGTTTCTTGTACATGGGTACCTCATCAGGATTTGTGTCGGGACCCATTTCTCATTTCTGACTTGCCACCTCATCCTAAGTTACGATGAAGGGGGGGTGTTGGTGTGTATTATTTTCCACATCATTAGGTGAGTCATCTCACTTATGTGAGATCGTAGGTCCATGTGTCATTTAGGGGTCATCATGAGATTCTCTTACACGTCAGTGCATCAATGCGTCATATGCATCATTGGGAGTTACACTTCTATTTTGGGAATGTAACTCCCCCTCTCCACTCAAATTGTCATGACTATGTATTAGGGGTTACTCAACACCTCCTATTTGTACACCCCTTTGGATCTATGAGATAGAGGAGAGTTTTGTGGCTTATCGAGTTTCTACTTGCCCGTTGTCGAATCTTTGCATGCACATTCAGTTGATGCTCACTCCTCCCGAGATCTCTTCACGCTATTGTTCACACGTCGGTTGATGTGCACATCATCCCTCATGATCCTCACTTGTGGGTTTTCATACCCTCTTACACAATTTTTAGTTTGCAAGTCAGATTTCAAAGATCATGAACTCAGAATAGCCATATAACACAAGAGTTATTTATATGGTACAAATTACATGCTTAAAGTTTGTTATACCATAAATGGTTACAACATCAACTGGATCAACATGTACTAAAACTCAGAACCTGCAAGAACAAGAGGGCTTACAGATTTGATTAAAGTGTAGCAAGTAGTAATAGCCCCAAAAGTAAAATGATTACAACAGTTTTCAACGAGTATACGAGAAATAGAAGTAGTACAACTTTATGGGTAGAGAAATGGTAACAAAGAAAACCACTTCACATAGGAACTCAAGCCATAGTGGTTTGCAAAATCCTCATTTGCTTTCCAAGGACATGATACAAATGCATCAAATTCTCTATACAGTGTGAGTAACAGATTGAAAGAGGTTCAAGATCAATTCATTCAACTCACTAGTTCATTTTCAAAGGAAATCAACAACTTGATCTAGAATACAATGGAGTAAGTATGAAGTGACAAGAACTCATATTCGAAGAATTATTCAGAGTATAATGCATCTTAGAACATCTCTAAGTTACAAGTAAGCTACAGGTGTTTACAGATGAACATATAGTCATTAGACAAAGAAGGCAGTATAAATTACAGATGGGAACAACAAATAATGATACTATTTTCAAGTGTTTCAGACTGAAACAAACTACATTATTCAAAAATTACAAAGCTTAAAAGGTGCATTGATTTGTAGATCCTAAAAATTTTAAATCATAGTACCATTGGACTATCAGTTTACCAACTTGACAGATGGAAGCATTGATTCATAATACAAAAGGATCATAATTTCTTAGTCTTCTCAAAATTATCAAGGGTTCAATCATCTAAATTTATGCATTAAACACCAAGCAGAGATTTGAAAGGGAGAAGCCTTCTCAACCTTGAATCAAGCATGTTAGCATAGACAAAGATCAAATTTAAGCTCATTATGCTCAAGCAGAATGAAAAAGGGTTTTTAGAAAACAATCAGGTCACGATTTAGATATCACAAGATCAACATTATTGGCAAAAGAAGTAAAGAATATCCAGATATAGAGTTTTGAGTATCAGTTTAAGAGATAAAAATAAATCACATAGCCAAAGCTATACATTGATAATAGCAAAATCTGATGCACATTCTGAACTCCAATTTCTGAGCAATACACAACAGTTAAGCTTTGATAAGAAACACAATCAAGCTTCAATAATGGTAAGCACATATTTTAGCTACTTGGTTTTCTATAATAGTGATTCAGTATCGCTCATTGCATACATGGAAGCCAAAGAAAAGGATCCAAAATCTTCTATGATACAAAAACGACAGTCTTTAGGGAAGAAACAAGTTGAAACCCCTGAGCTAAAATCCAATGTTTAAAAATGAGCTCTCCTCACATACAAATCAAAACTTCTAGGATACAAATGCTCGGAAAAACATAAACACAGAGCAATGGAAAAATCACAAAGCCTATTCGAGTCGTAGAAACAACATCAAAAGCATAGATTTCTTCAACAATGTCGACCATAAAAGTAAAATCAGAAAAAATCTTATACTAGTAACCAGTGGAATCCCAGATTTTATGGTCATCTAGGTAAAATCAAACCCAATGGTAGAGGCTCTAATAAAAATAGAGAGCTCACAGAAAGAACAATGGTATTAGATCTAAATGCATAGGAACTGACAATACACAACAGTCAAGCTCGAAAAATGACAGAAAACCATCACACATCCAAGATGCTCAGGCTGTATGATGGGTAAAACCAAAAGCTCTATTTCAATAATAAAACCCTCACCAAACTAGAAAATGTGAAGGGTCGGTTCAAGATAGAAGGACCTCCAACTCGTGGAGAATAATCAAAGGAAGACCACCGAATTTTGCATCGATTTCCCTCTACAAATTCTCGAGAACCACGACATATAAATCTTAGAATCAAAATATGGCCAAGTTTTTACAAGGAATGGAATTCACATATCAGAAAGCACTAAAACCCTCAACTTACCTTAGAATGCAAGAACACCTAGAGCTTCACATTTTCAAACTCAAAAGGGAACAAAGGGTTATGCAAGGAGGTGACTTACCAGTCAATAATGGCGAGTCTCAAATCAATTCAATCATAAAGTGCAGAGCTTTATTTCAGTGGAAATGATATGCCAAGTGGCCATGAACCCAAGGAAGCAACATACATAGCTCTAGGGATAGAAATCATAGTGTTTTCCCCTCATTTTCCTTCAAAACTCATCAAGAACCCTCAACGAGCTCATTACACAAATTTCGAGCTCAACAAACACACCTAGTACCCAAATTTGGCAAAATCAGTAACAATGGTAGTGGATTCAAATGAAAACACAAGGGATTAGAAATTTTACTAGTGAAAAAGGTCACTCCATGACCAACAATGCAAGCATGAGCCAGATAATGAAAAAGAGCTCCAATGGCTCAAGTCGTAGAAAATAAGCAAAAGGAAAGGGAAAAATGCATGTCACAACTCAGAAGCCATTAATACTTATAGCCGGAGCTCTCTAAGGTACTCATCATGATGGCCACCATTTCAAATAGAGCTTCATCACATTAAAATGGCAGCACACAAGCTCAAACCCACAGAGAACCACATAACCATTTTTGTACAGAGTTTTCGAGCTTAAAATCATAGAGAAATGGAAATCTGAAGAAATTTGCCAGGGCTCCACCCTCCAAAACAGAGATGCATGAGAAATGATCAAATTTTAGGTTATAAATAAGCATGTTCATGACTTAACCACATTCGAATCCAACTCAACCTGGGTAGATGATCAATGGTACCAAATTAACCATGTAAAATTGATGGTATCAGATGATAACCCAAACCAACCACCAAGCTACAGATCCACGGTGGAGATGATCATAGTAATAGAGATCAATGGTCATAAAGTAATCACATATTCATGTAGCTCATAATCAATGCAACACATATGCTCAGAGGATCGATGGTGTGAGATCATCAAGGAAAAAGATCAATGGCCACCATTCAATCACTAGGATCAAAGCAAATGCACACCCTAACCATGGACCAAAAGATCAATGATAAAAATGAAGCAAGTACTAGAATCAACAGCCAACGTTTGATCTATTTTATCAATGCAGACCTAGGGTCACAGTCAACTCAACCCGAGTTAGTAATTCCACCGATAAAAGTGAAGGGGTGAGTCACCATGGGAAGGGGGTCATGCCATATCATTTTAAAATCATTACATTTGACCTTAGTTAAGGTCTTATAAAACCAAAATAATCAAATACCGACAATATGTACAATGAAATGATATCTAAAAGGTGGTCGAGCATATCATATGGAAAAGTTTAAAAATTCCCTCATGTTATCCTAAGTCATAATTTTATACCAAACAAGGCCAAGGAGTGGTCAGTTCAAAATAAAGGGTCAATGCAACATGAGGAAGGGGACCGAATTATATGCCATAAAGTAGTCGATCAAACAAATAATCAATCAATGATTATTATATATGCCACGGAGAATTAAAGTCCGTGACCTTATATAAAAGGGTATGATGGTCAAAATGAAGGACTTATGATTATATGATTATAAATGAAATTATATGCCATGCAAATCAAAAGGGTTCCTATGACCTACCTTTTCACAAAGGTACCATCATTGTTCGATTAAAGTAACATAGGTAAATAAGACCTTATCATATATCAGAATAAACCAAGAGATAGGTCATATATGCCAAGTTCAATGGAGACCCCTATGAAGTCAAGGAGTGTAATTCTTCACATGACCATAAGAAGATGAAATAGATGTCTACATCAAAACCAAAGGTGGTCCCCATCAAGATGGATACATGGGTGAATATTTCTCCAAGTATTGTTGATTCATGATTTATTTTTGCTCACACACAGGGACATTATTTTGCATGTACATCCAAGGGGGAAAGTGGATCAAAATTACAGATGTCACATCAAACACTAGAAGACAGAGATTGCATGCATTTAAGAAGACTTGCTCATCAAGAAAATTTTATTATTAGCCAATTATTCACCCAACTTTATTAAAAATAGAATAGTCAACAGTAGTTTGACTAAGTTATATTTTTGTAAACAAGGATATTAATGCCTCATTGTATTAGCATGCTTATTTTTATTCCTTTATTTATTCATGATAAAGGATAAAAATAGGATGCATGGGCGAGTACAATTTTTAGTCTATTTTTAGGAAGGGTGGGATGAATAATTTTTCTATATATTATGTGCATTGGCAAAGCACAAAAGAGGAGGAATTTTGGACACATAAGTGTTGAAGCGTATTTTTCCAGTTATTTCCCTTTGAATGAGAATTATATTGTGCCTTTCCAATAATTTGCAGTCTTGTGTATGTCTTATTAATCCTGTGAATGTCAAAATCCCTAGTTAATCACCCTACCTTATTACAAATTTAGTAGTTTTTTCATGATATTAGTGTGCATGTGTATCCTAACAGTATTGTTGTGAATTTTTCCCTCAATACATTAAGTGTCTACCTTAATATTCTGCTAAAACTATTGGTTTGTGCATCCAAAATTTATTCTCAGATATTTGTGCATGTACTCAGTCAAAGCCCTCAATAATTTTGGTGTATCACCCTAGTTCTCAATTCATTTACAATCATCTTATTACCCTCAAAACCCCAAAAAATAGTTTAGGATACATCAAGAAGGAACTGGCCTTGATACCGAGACTCGCCTCAACAATAGGTATACCCACAAGACTGAGGTGTTTCCATTGTATCTACGAAAGAGAGAGATCCAGAGCAAGCTTAGAACACCTACGCAGTCATCTCTCTACAAGGTGCACTTTTGAGAGATAACAATTTTTGGCACACCTAGTGGGACCACAAATCAGATCTTGAGTAGATTACAACAATTTACAGCAGATTCATAACAAGAAAGGTTACTTTCAGGACAACAAGTTGTAGAAATTTATTCTAAAGATTAAAATATTTATTTGGCGACTCCATAATGTTGATTTCAGACCAGTTTTGCAGCATGTTCCATGCCTAAAGTGACTACAATATCATCGGTGAGAGGAATTCCTTATGATTTTATTTCTTTACTTTTGAATTCTGCAAGAAGAAGGAGATTTGCTAACACCCTACCTTATAATAGGTTTGGTTTTAACAATCCTCCTCCTTCTAATCCTCCTTCACCACATATCAATTTCTTTGTTCAGATCCCATTTTTTCCAATGGCTATTCAACCACCTAGGAATTTTGTGACCTTTACTAATGGAAGCCCATTAGTAATTCTAGTCTATCATGATATCCCTAATGCTGCCATGAAAATTTTACCTACCTTCATTGGTGAAAATCAGGTTACACCTATAGAACATATCAAAGATGTTACAGCCCTATGTGTAGTCCATAATATAACACATGAAGATGTAGCCTTGAGACTTCTAACTGCATCCTTTAAAGGGAAAGCCTTGCAATGGTATATAAATTTAGAGATTGGAAGTATAAGAACTTGGGATGAGTTAGGTGCTAAATTGCTAAAACAATTTCAAGATAACATAGATCATTTATCTCTCATAGAACATTTGTCTACAATTAAAAGAGCCCCTCATGAATTTATGGTGAGTTTTAATATCCATTTTGCTAGAACTTGGGAAATAATTCTAGCAAGTGTCAAGCCTCAAGCTGACCATGCTTTTCTATACTACCTCAGAGCCTTAAACAATGATATTTAAACTATGATTCAGTCCATGGGAGGTGACACTCTCCCGATAGCTTATGATATTGCTATAAAAGCTGAAAACAATCTTATTCAAGCCGAAAAGTTAGCACCAAGGCCTTCAATACCTTTTTTAGCAGACTTGACACCTATCCCACAACCTATCACCATTATAGAACAAGATAAATTCAATTGAAAATATACTCACATTACTTAGCAAGCCTTACCAGGCTCCTTATCAACAAAACTAGAAAAATAGGTAGCCTTATCAACAAAATCAGAATTATAGACAACCATATCAGTAGAGGTAGTTTGACCCAAAGGATCCTAGTTCTTCTTGCACTTTAGTCCCAGTTAATATGGCTACAGAAGAATGGTGTCAACCTTGTAATCAACCTCATTCAGCTATAAGTTTCCCAAATGCTTTCCTAAATATAAGCCTTATTGCACAACCTCAACCTGAGACATTTTTCATGCCTCAAATGGAGGGTGGGCAGCAAGAAACTCATGTTCAGAAAGCACCTGAATAGAACTTGGTCAGTTTTAGTGAAGATGATTTTATTGCAGTTATGACTAGAGCTCAGGAAAAGGCCCAAGAGAGAGGAAAACAACAAAATAGGCTTGTTCGCCCACAGTCACTGATAAAACAACAACTGCAGGTCAAAAACAACTAGTAGTCCTTTTATTCCTCAGAAAATAACAAGTGTTCCAATCCAAAAGGACTAACCAAAGTCATTACAACCTATCCAAGAATAATTTTCATACCTCAGATCTCAAATCCTAAAGAAGTAGAGTCATTCTTTGTTAAATCCTATGCTAAAACAATAGAATTTGCTTCCAAAATGGTTGCTTCTTTTAACATTGTTGATATAATGAAAATCATAACATTAATATCTCAATGTGGGATGCCCTAAGTATTCCAGACAATAGGAGTTGCTTTCTCATGAACTTATTAAGTTGTATAGATTTCTTCAAAACAATAGAAAAGGAAGTTCAAAAATAGACATGGTCCTTGGAACAATGGAACAAGACAACATTAAAGAAGTTAAATGGATGGTTCAAAAGGTCTTAAATGCTCATGATATCAAGAAACCACCACCATTTTATTTGTCTCTAATTATTGGAGAGCATCTTGTTCATAACTACATGGTTGATAGTGGTGCAAGTAGCATAGTTATGCCAAAAGTAATTGTAGAAAAGTTGGGCCTACAATATGAGCCTACAGAGAAGAGCATGCTATAGCTTGATGGGACTGTAACTAATATAGTTGGTGTCATCATAAATCTAGAGGTAACATTACATGCTTGTCCAAACATTTCCATTTTGCAAGATGTTATTGTTGTAGATTTACCTCCTTACTTTGCTTTATGTTTATCGAGAGATTTCACAACAAAAATAGGAGGTTATCTCTCTTCAAATTGGTCCTTTTTGTTCTTTACTACATGTTATGGGACCAAATTTACTATCAATTCTGAACCATTGGCTAGATTTCATATCGAGCCTCATGCTTCTAATGCATTAGCCAATTATGCAACCATAGACCAGTCTGATTTTGATAATACAACTCATGTTTCAGCACTAGATGGTGTTTCTAATCTATTCATGGATGAAAAGACACATGAAGAACATGCTCATGATCCTTTTAAATAAGTTGAAGAACATTTGTTTGGTGTGTATTGCCTACATGAGGAAAACACACCAATTCCCTTATTGTCCAAAATAGAAAATGCAGCAGAAGGGATTTGGAAGCTTCATTTTGATGGAGCTAAGAACAAGAAAGGACAAGGAGCATGTTTGATGCTCACTTCCCCACGAATGAAAGGTATTTCTTAGCTTCGAATCTCCAATTTTTGTGTACTTGCAATGTAGCTAAATATAAAGCATTAATTCATGGCTTACTTTGGGCCAGAAAGAGAGGTATTAGCATGTTACAGATTTTTGGTGATTCTGAGTTGGTTATCAATCAAGTAAGAAATTTCAATGTTTGTAAGAATCCATTAATGAAGTCTTATAGACATAGATTTTCAAACTTAATGGAAGATTTCGATGTTATTAATATTCAGTCCATTCCAAGAATATAAAACAAGCATGCAGATAGACTTGCAACAATTGGTGCTAGTTTTGAAGTGCTAGAACAGATTAAAAATAATGAGATTCAGCCTCACATAAAGCTGATTATCAGGCCTTCTATACCCGATAATGATTTGAATTGGTAGGTTTTTGAAAATGATGAACAAATTTGTAGGTTTTTGCAGCAAGAAGCTGAATTTTTGCAGTAAATCAAGAGAAATTACAACACTTATATGGTGACCAGATTGTTCAATTGAAGACCAATAAACTACCTCAAGGTTTAGTCACATTGGAAGACATCTTCAGCATGATGATCAGATTAAGGAAAGACAAAACAAAGATGTCAACACATGCAGACAATTATGAAGAGATCTTAGTTGATGATGGAAAAAATTTATTTCTTGGAAAGGTATGTTCCTTAGCTGAGAAACATTCCTTTATCAATCTTTGTAAAGAATTTAAGGATGTTTTCACTTGGAAATACCAAGATCTAAAGGTTTTGATCCAAGTTTGGCACAACATACCATTGAATTACAACCAAATTCCAAGCCAGTTAGGCAAAAATAGAGGCTTGTAAATCCCAAGATAGAGCCTTTAATGAGAAAAGAGTTATCTAAGTTGATCGAATCAGGTATCATTTTCTAGTTAAGCATTCAAGTTGGGTAGCCAATCTTGTTCCAGTTCGAAAAAAATGGAGAAATCAGATTATGTGTGGATTTTAGAGATCTTAACAAGGCTTCATTAAAAGATCATTATCCACTACCTAACATGGATCAGATCTTGAGAACAATTTTTGGTTCTGATAGACTATCTCTTTTAGACGGTTATAGTGGATACAATCAGATTCTAGTCCGAGAAGAAGATAGGTACAAAACAACTTTTACCACCAAGTGGGGTACTTATGCTTACAAAAGAATGCCTTTTGGCCTTTCAAATGTTGGTGCAACGTTTCAACATGCAATGGACATGGATTTTCATAGCTTATTAAATAAATGCATACTAGTTTATTTGGATGATGTTACCATATTTTCAAAAAAATAGATGAACATCTAATACATTTAAGGTAGACTTTTAAGTTATGCAGAAATTTTGAATATCATTGAATCCCAAAAATCTATTTTTTCGGTACATCAAGGTAAATTTCTTGGTCATATTGTTTCTAGACAAGGTTTAGCAAATGACCCTTTCAGAATTCAAGCCATATCACAGTTATCATTGCATCATCACAAGAAGGCATTACAGAGATTTTTGGGAAAAATCAACTTTGTTAGAAGATTTGTTCCAAATTTTGTAGAATTGGTTAAACAATTGATAACTATGTTAAAAAAAGAGAAGACTTTCTCTTGGACCAGCGAAGGGAGAGAAGGGTTTAAAGTAATTAAAATAGCCATTTCTCAAGCTCCTACTCTTGCAAATCCAAATTTTGATCAAGATTTTACTATGTATGCACTTACAGGAGCTGAAACAATCTCAACCATTTTAACTCAGGTTAATGATGAAAATATTGAGCAGCCAATTTATTTCTTTGGACAAAGTTTGCATGACTACGAAATAAGTGTGAAATATTTTTTGTTAAATAAATAATTGAATGAGAGGAGAGTAGGCTAGGATAACAAAGGTTATGGAATATGACGTTGATATTCGTGTCACAAAAACAATTTGAGGCAAAAGTTTATGTGAACACCTAATTTCTCAGAGGATCGATGATGCGAGATCATCAAGGATAGAGATCAATTGCCACCATTCAATCTCCAAGATCAAATCAAATCCACACCCTAACCACTGACTAGAAGATCAATGATAAAAAATGAAGCAAGTACCAAAATCAAAGTCTAGCATTTGATCTATTTTATCAATGCAAACCCAGGGTCACAGTCAACTCAACCCGAGTTAGTAATGCCACCGATAAAAGTGAAGGGGTGAGTCACCATGGGAGGGGGGTCATGCCATATCATTTTAAAATCATTACATTTTACCTTGGTTAAGGTCTTATAAAACTAAAATAATCAAATACTCGACAGTATGTACAATGAAATGATGTCCAAAAGGTGGCCGAACATATGATATAGCAAAGTTTAAAAATTCCCTCATGTTATCGTAAGTCATAATTTTATACCAAACAAGGCCAAGGAGTGGTCAGTTCAAAATAAAGGGTCAATGCAACGCGAGGAAGGGGACCGAATTATATGCCATAAAGTAGTCAATCAAACAAATAATCAATCAATGATTATTATATATCCCATGGAGAATTAAATTCCGTAACCTTATATAAAAGGGTATGATGGTCAAAATGAAGTACTTATGATTATATGATTCTAAACCAAATTATATGTTGTACAAATCAAAAGGGGTCCCGTGACCTACCTTTTCACAAAGGTACCATCATTGTTCAAATAAAGTAACATAGGTAAATAAGACATTATCATATATCAGAATAAACCAAGAGATACGTCATATATGCCAAGTTCAATGGAGACCCCTATGAAGTCAAGGAGTGTAATTCTTCATGTGACCATAAGAAGATGAAACAAATGTCTACATCATAACCAAAGGTGGTCCCCATCAAGATGGATACATGGGTGAATATTTTGCCAAGTATTGCTAATTCAGGATTTATTTTTGCTCACACACATGGACATATTATTTTGCATGTACATCCAGGGGGCAAGTGGATCAAAATTACAGATGTCACATCAAGCACTAGAAGACAAATATTGCATACATTGGAGAAGACTTTCTCATCAAGAAAAATTATTATTAGCCAATTATTCACCCAACTTTATTAAAAATAGAACAATCAACAATAGTTTGACTAAGTTGTATTTTTGTAAACAAGGCTATTAATGCCTCATTGTATTAGCATGCTTATTTTTATTCCTTTATTTATTTATGATAAAGGATAAAAATAGGATGCATGGGTGAGTACAATTTTTAGTCTATTTTTAGGAAGGGTGGGATGAATAATTTTGCTATATATTGTGTGCATTGGCAAAGCACAAAAGAGGAGGACTTTTTGGACACAGGAGTGTTGAAGCAGATTTTTCCAGTTATTGCCCTTTGAATGAGAATTATATTCTACCTTTCCAATAATTTTTAGTCTTGTGTATGTCTTATTAATCCTTGTGAATGTCAAATTCCCTGGTTAATCATCCTACCTTGTTGCAAATTTAGTAATTTCTACATGATATTAGTGTGCATGTGTATCTTAACAAGTATTGTTGTGAATTTTTCCCTCAATACATTAAGTGTCTACCTTAATATTCTGCTGAAAACTATTGGTTTGTGCATCCAGAATTCATTCTTAGATATTTGTGCATGTACTCAATCAAATCCCTCAACAATTTTGGTGTATCACCCTAGTTCTCAATTCATTTACAGTCATCTTATTACCCTCAAAACCCCAAAAAAATAGTTTAGGATACATCAAGAAGGAACCGACCTTGATACCAGAGACTCACCTCAACAATAGGTATACCCACATACCTGAGGTGTTTCCATTGTATCTATGAAAGAGAGAGATCCAGAGAAAGCTTAGAACACCTGCAACCATCTCTCTACTAGGGTGCACTTTCAGAGATAACATCAACCATAATATGTAGTATGTTGGTGGATGAATTGAATGGAATGCAAGATGGAATGATAGGATCTGTGTGCCCCCTAAGTTAATAGAAATGTATGTAGTGAGGTCATCGGTAAATGGTTGAGTAGTGTGTGTTTTGTCTAGCAAGTTGTGATTAATATGTATGCATAGTGATGATTATATGTGACATATAGAAGAGATGTGTGTGAACCTTATAGTCTAAGCGTATATCACAAAAAAATAAATGTATGAGTGATGATTTAGCCTTAAAATGTGTATCACTACAAGATGAATAGTATTGAGTGGTGATGTAGCCTAAAGTGTATACCACTACAAGATTAATAATAGGGAGTGGTGATGTAGCCTAAAGTGTATACCATTACAAAATGATATAGTAAGTGACAATTTATCCTATAGTGTGTGTCACTATCCTAGAAATGTTGCATGATGATAGGTGGAATGATAAACGTGTGATGAATGTAAGGTCCATTTGATTTGTAAACCCTCAATAGTTGAATATGGACCAGGAACTAAAGTGCTTCATCGAGTAGTGAGTGCACATAGAAGATGATGTAGTATATGTAATGAAAATGATAAATGACCATGTGATGTGTATGTAGTTTATGGTATGTAATGAAATATGTGTAGTGTGCCTAAGAGTGTATAGTATGTAGGATGTAATGTTAGATGACCATGATGCAGACTAGTATGATGTATAGTTATGCAAAGATTGAAATGATATGGACTAAATGTAGAATGTGTGAAACACGATGTGTGGTGTCTATAGTGGAATGTGTGGGTTGCATGTGTAGTAATCCCTCAATATTCAAGTGTGAACCAAAGAACAAGAGTGTGTCATCAGGTAATGATGACGCAATAATGTATGTATGACTATGCAAGATGAGATGATGTTAAGATGAGGTATGTGTGAATGCTAAGAGTGTAATGTAGAACTATGTAAGTATGCTAGAATGAGGGGGGTGTTAAATTTTATGCCCCCAAGTGCATGTAAAATAATATCATGTAAATTCATCGAGAAGATCATCATCCTTTGGGTCAAGGTCATATGGATAAGTATTGGTTACCTAGTAAGAAATAGTGTCTAGTTGATCATGCAACACACCATTGAGGCGTAAGTTGTACATACCCATGGAATATTCCTCATCAGTGAATGGAGGAAGTGGGAAACCATGTGCATACCAATGAGTGATATTTTGTGAAAAGCCAAGAAAAGAACTATTTCAGATAAAGACACGATCAAAGGGCATGGGGAAAGATATGTCTCTATGATTAGGATCAAGAGTGCCCCCAATATAATCAATCCATGATTGCCCTAATGTAAGTTGAGATGAGTGAGGAGTGTGTGATAGATAGATTGTGAGATGAAAGATAAGCAAGCCATAAGCAATAATAATGCGAACAAAGCCACAATAAAGATTACGAGTGTGTGGTGAAAAATAGAGATCCTCGAAATCAAAACCTAGTGAGCTAAACCCTCATGTGTACATATGGTTTCGTCACAAGTAGGATCGAATGGAATATGTTCCCAATAGGATTCATTAATGAAGAGTGTGCAAGTTAATGGTGGGCATGTTATTGTAGGTGGTACATGTGAAGGTGCAGGTGATAGAGCAAAGTCCATAGACTAGACATGCATCTAATAAGGAATCATAGCAGTAGTAGTAGTAGGTGGCATAGAAGAAACTGCATCTATCACAAAAATGGTACCGTTGAGTGGTGGTAAGTGAGGTGCTTCTTTAATAGGTTGGTGGTTGTTTATAATATCTGTGCATGGAATAAGAAAACTAGTATTAAGAGCCAAGTCACAATACTGGAATGGATTGCGGTCATGAAAAATAGTGTACTCAATGCTCTCATGTAAGAATTTTACATAATTATAGACAGTAGAGGTGACACCTTGCATGGCATGAAGCCATGGCCTACCAAATAAACAGTTATAGGAAATTGGTAAATCAAAAATGAAAAAGACAACATGGATAGTCTTAGGACCAGCAGTGATAGGCAATGTAATGTGACCGAAACATGAACGGACATAACCATCATAAGTACGTAATGAAACACTAGAGGACTAACGTCATGAGTGGAAAGACCTAAAGCTTTAAAGAATGACATAGGACATAAGTTAAGTTCAGATCCATTATCAATCAAAGTGTGTTTAACAACTACATTATGAATACAACATATGATATGTAGAGGTGGGTCATTATCAAAAGTGTGAACATTAGTAGGAAGGTTAGATTTGAAGACTAGGTGTGAAGAGAATGCATCAAAAATGCTTGATAAACCGAATCTGGATGTATGTCAACACGAATGCGAGTAGTAGCAAGAAAATTTTAGACTTTATGTAGTAGGTTAGGATTTGCAAGAAAATAATCATTGATTGAGATACTCATGATGACCAAATCCTAGGATGACAAGCAATGAATGAAGAATCTATTAGCGTAAATGATCGAGTCGGGTTCACCAAAATTATTAACTAAAATTAACTAAATATGTGAGGGTAATAGTAGTTAATCTAATCTAGAATGACATGTAAATGCATTAAACAATGTAGTAAAATAACTTAAGTAACCAATCTCAAGAAATTATAAACCCTAATGTGCGAGGAAAGTTTGAATCAACTCAACTAATTAGAGTAGCTCATTAGATTATATCGCAGAGGTGACTGGAGGAATAAAAATTAGGAACAACTATGTGTGGAATCCTCGAAAATGATGGATATGGAGTATCTAGTTGGACTAGAGCACCTGGAGGGGGACTGGGGTGCCTACGATCACTTTGGTCTAAAGAATGGATGCCCTGGTCTCTACAAAAGATGTAGAAATGAATCTCACAGATCTAGAAGGTGGTCTGAAACCATCATTGTATGTTGCATCAGATTTTTTTCCCTAAATTGAGTGTCACCAATAATCCAAGTTTATGAAAAGGCCTACAAAAGACCAAAAGAAGTATCAAAACCCTAAAAAAAGAAATATACAAATGAATGGGTTGAAATGACCTCAGCTACCACAATAGTGGGCTTTCTAACTAAGTGTTGCACTACATTTCAAACCCAAATATAGTTCTGGTAAGTGTTTGTATAATTTCCCTAGGTTCTTTTATGTTAGTGATCCATAGGGATCCGAAATAACTCTACTTCATCAGAAATAGTCAGCACAAAGAAGGAAAACAATGAAATGGAGGTTCTGTCTTTTAAGTAACAAGACCGCCGCCCTGCGTAGAGCGGTAGATTACAAAACCGCCACCCAACCAGGGTGGCAGTCCCAGACCACCGGTCTACACAGGGCGGCGGTCCTAGCCATTATGGACAGAAAACTAAATTCGAAACGAACAACCTCTGAATTTGAAAGGATGTTTGTTTCTCTTCTCCTTCATGACCTTTCCCATTCTCCAGTGCACAGGAGGACATGAGAAAGGCTATAAATACATGATTGTAGAAGTGTAGAAGATCATCAAAGCATGGGAGCAAGTGAGCAAGAAGTCTTGGTGCTAGAAATTGTATTTTTTAGAAGAAAGGAGTGTTGAGACAGAGCAAGCAAGTAATTGAAAGGAAGTGTTGAGATATTATCTACTTCTCTTTCTTACTTATTGTAAATTTTGTACTTGTTGATTTGAATTGGCCAATAGAAGTGGGAAGAAAGAGCAATTGCCCTTCCCAACTAGTTTTTCCTCCATTGGAGGTTTTCCAGGATAAATTGTTGGTGTTATGAGCTTATATTCTTTCCTTTACTACAATTGTTGATTCTAAGCACAATAGTAATTCATTCACTAGCTATCTCTGTTATTTTCTAATAGAAAGTAAACAACAGTGATTAATTTTTGATTTGTGAACAATTCCAAAGTTGAAGAGTTTACAGATCATTTTGGTATCAGAGCTAACAAGTATCCAGGACTATGGTATTTCATTCTTGAATTTGTATGATAATGACAAGATCTAAAGGTAAAGAAGCTTTACCTTGTGATCCGGAGATTTCTACAAAGAAGTGGAAACAGAGAATTCAGGGAGAAATGGAGGAAGAGAACTTGGTCCATAGAATCGAGATGTTGGAGACCATGATGGATAGGATGTTTAGAAGGCAAGAGGAACTTGCAGATTTGCAGAAGATAGCTTCCATCAAGCAAGACTCCATGGACTCGGTGGTTCGAGGCTTAGCCAAAAAGTTTGGTATAGGCAAGAGTCACCATGAGGAAGATTATGGGGAAGAGCATGAAGAAGAGACTTCTAACACAAGAGAAAAGGTAAAATCTAAACATACTCCTTTTAAAGTTGAGACTAAAGTCAAAATCAAAAGCTTTGAAGGACAAGTAGATGCAGAATTACTGGATAAATGGTTGAAATAGTTAGAAGTCTATTTTAGCATCCATAATGTCACTGAGGCACAAAGGATCACCTTTGCACATCTCAAAATGGAGGGACATGCTCTAGTTTGGTGGGAAACTCATCTAACTACTTGTGAAAAGAAGAAACGTCCTATTGTGAAATCTTGGCAAGAATTTAAGGAATTACTTAGAGCTAACTTCTATCCTATTGGCCATAAAATTGACCAAATGATTAAATGGTAGTATTTTAGACAAGGCAGTGGTCAAAGTGTGTAGGACTATACTATGGAGTTTCGAGGCAAGCCATGTTGCTAAACATGGATTTGGAGGATGAGGATATTCTGACCAAATACTTGGGAGGACTTCACACTCACCTTCGAAGAAAAGTCATCTCCACAAAGCCCAAGGATCTCAATGAAGCATGTGTACATGCATACTACATAGATGATGAGAAAAAGCAAGGAGAAGCAGAGTCGAGGGTAAAGTAGTCAAACAAATCAGTAGAAAAAGGATTATGGGAAAACAAGTAACAAGAGTAAGTGGAAAGGAAAGGTAAACAAGTTGCCACTACTTTAAATACTTGTAAAGATCCCAAGAATTTTTTTCAAGAATTGTGATATCAATGGTCATACTAATGCTACATGTTGGAAGTTACATCCAGAGTTACATCCAAAGAACCAAACCAAGGACTCCAAGAAGTCCATGACAACTATAAAGATAGAAGGGGAGGTGGAAATCAAAGATGACTCTAATGTAGATGAAAGGCTTGGATGCATGGCCACCAACATGGATAGCGAAGAGGAGATGAGTAGACTATTCCGATCAAAATCCAGATCAAGAGGACTAAGGTAAATGCTTTGGTTGATACCGGTTCTCAATCTAACTTGATTTCTGAGGTAGTTGTAAAGAAGCTTGGTCTTGAGACTTACGAGCATCCACACCCATATCCTTTGGGTTGGGTGAAGAAGGGTGTTGAAATTTAGGTAACAAGAAGATGTAAGGTCAAGTTTGGGATAAATTCCCAATATATAGATGTTTTTGAAGCTGATGTTATTCCACTTGATGCTTTTGATGTGGTATTCGGGAGTCCTTACTTGTATGTTAGGGATGTTATCTTTATGAGAAGGGAAAACTGGTATAGATGGGTCAAGGATGGGATCAACTACAACATCCGGCACACACCAAAGCAGTAAGACACGGGTTACTATGGTAAGTGCTAACCAAGTAAAATGGCTTATTCAGTCAAATCATAATCAGTTTTGTTTGCTTTTGTTAAAGGATAAACAAGATGGGGTAGAAGTTTCAGATATTTCTAACCAAGGAAAACAAGATTTGGATAGTATTATTTAGTCTTTTCAGAAGTATTTTAGGATCCTAGTGGATTACCACCAAAACGGGAAGTAGAGCATGAGATTCAACTATTGCCAGAGTCACCTCTACCAAACATTGGGTTGTATAGGAAATCCTTTCTTGAGAGCACTGAAGTAAAGAAACAACTCCAAGAACTAATAGACCAAGGGGTGATACGTCCGAGCACCTCACCATGTGGTTCACCTATTGTGATGGTGCCAAAGAAGGATGGTTCTTGGAGAATGTGCATCGACTACCGCGCTTTGAATAAGATCACCATAAAGAACAAATATCCACTTCCCCATAGATGATGATCTCTTGGACCAGCTTCAACATGCCAAATTTTTCATGAAGTTGGATCTCAAGTCAGGTTATCACCAAGTCAGGATGAAGGAGGAGGATATATGGAAGACTGCCTTCAAAACAAAACAGGGTTTGTATGAATGGTTAGTACTTCCTTTTGGATTATGCAATGCACCCACTACATTTATGAGATTGATGAATGATGTATTGCAGGATTTCATAGATTCATGTGTCATTGTATATCTAGATGATATCCTGATTTTTAGTGCCACATGGGAAGAACATCTAACGCATTTGCAGCAAGTCTTGCAAGTTCTCAGGAGAAACAATTGCTTTGTAATATGAAGAAATGTGAATTTTCCAAACAATCACTTGTCTATCTTGGGCACGTGGTTGGAGGAGGAGAGCTATGAGTGGATCCAAAGAAGGTGGAAGCCATCACAAATTGGCCAACACCAACAGAGCCACAGAGACTAGAATTTTTGTGGGAGTAGTACAATACATGCGGAAATTCATTCTGGTTTCTTGGTGATTGCAACACCTCTACACACAGTGGCCGCAAAGAGTAAGGGTTTTGAATGGGGTAAGGAACAAGAAAAATCCTTTGAGTTATTGAAATACAAGATTATTCATGCTCCAATACTTGCTCTTCCTAGTTTGTAGCAACCTTTTGAAGTAGAGACAGATGCTAGTGATTACGCTATGGGCGCAGTGTTGCTTCAAGGAGGTAAACCCATATGTTATCATTCTGAAACCTTCACTTCAGTAGTTAAAGGATATTCAGTATATGATAAAGAAATGTATGCACTAGTTCAGGAAATTAAAAAATGGAAACATTATTTGTTGGGTAAAGAAACTATTGTGCACACTGACCACAAACCTCTCCAGTATTTACAAGCACAGTCTAAATTACAGCAGGCAAGGCACTACAAATGGATGGGGTTTCTTCAGTAGTTCCATCTAGTGATCAAATACAAGAAGGGTAGTACAAATTTGGTGGTAGACATGTTGTCTAGGCCACCCACACAGGAAAATTTCTCCTGTTTGGCCACTATCTCTCAGGTCAAGCCCTTCACGAAGGAAGCTTACAGAGAAGCATATGCCCAAGACAAAGACTTTGGGGTAACATTTCAGAAGTTGTAGTCCCAAGGGGCTGAAAAGACGGGGATTGAAGACTGTTATCTCAAGGATGGGCTGCTCTACCGATGGGGGAAACTTTGTGTGCCTAAAGAAGAAAGACTTCTATTGATGAGGGAAGCACATACCTCAAAATTAGCGGGACATTTTGGTGTTGGTAAGACCCTAGCCCACTTGCAAAGGTATGTATATTGGCCCAACATGCAAGAAGAAGTATCAAAATTTATTCGTGGATGTAAACTTTGTTGTACTAGCAAGCCTAAAACTAGGAAGGAAGGTTTGTATATGCCTTTACCAATACCTACTCATCCATGGGAGGACATTTCTATGGATTTTGTAGGAGGATTACCTATGTCTAAACATGGCCATGACTATCTCTATGTTGTTGTGGATAGATTCAGTAAAATGTGTATTCTTATGGCATGTAAAAAGACAAGTAAAAGCACATGAGGTAGTAGATCTTTTTTTTGCTAATGTATGGGTGAATTTTGGTTTGCCAAAG
Source organism: Taxus wallichiana var. yunnanensis (assembly GCA_018340775.1). Lineage (NCBI taxonomy): Eukaryota > Viridiplantae > Streptophyta > Pinopsida > Cupressales > Taxaceae > Taxus > Taxus wallichiana. The sequence goes on along the minus strand of CM031239.1, from coordinate 421,823,546 downwards.
TCTATTGTCTCTTACAGGGATTCCAGGTTCTTGGGGAAGTTTTGGACTACTTTGTGGGACAAGATGGATACCAGGTTACAGAGGAGCACATCTTTCCATCCACAGATAGATGGAAAAATAGAGGTGGTAAATAGGACTTTGGTACAGTTGATCAGAGGGTATAATAATAAGTACCCAAGGACTTGGGATGAGTCCTTAGCCTACATTCAACATTCCTATAACCGGGAAGTACACACATCCACTATAAAGTCACCATTTGAAGCATGCTTGGGATATCTACCTACAAATCCATTGGACATAGTAGTTGGATAGCATGATGAGGAGGATACACGAGACACAAAGGTGACTAGAGCCAACAAGTTCATTGAGAGGATCCGGAAATCCATCTCAAGGTCAAAGAACAACTAGAAAAATCTCAAGCAAAGTACAAAGCTAGGCATGATCAGCATAGGAGGGAACACAAGCTTCATGTTGGAGACAAAGTTTGGCTTTACTTGAGCAAGGAGAGACTACAAGGTCAAGCACAAAAGCTCAAGCCACTACGATATGGACCCTTCACCATATTGGAGCAGGTTAAGGAAAATGCTTTTCACTTGATTTTCCATCATTCATGAGGATGTACTCTATAGTAAACTACGAGAACTTGCACCTATATGAGCCATCCATGTTGGATGAAGATGAAGAACTACAGTTGCTACCTTCCATTGAGGATTGTGTCTTGGACTCACGAGGTGAATTGGAGGAGGATGTAGTGCTACAACAGAAAGTCAGAGAGACTAGGAGAGGTCCACAAGAGTCTTGGCAGATTGGACTGAAAGGAAAGACACCAAGGCAGGCCCGGTGGTACTCGAAGGAGCAAGTGAGGGAATTGTTTCCTCATCTACTCCCCCACTAAGCTTTTGTGGGACCAAAATCCTCCTAAGAAGGGGAGGTGATCCATAGGGATCCAAAATAACTCTACTTCATCAGAAACAGTCAGCACAAAGAAGGAAAACAATGAAACAAAGGTTCTATCTATTAAGTAATAGGACCGCCACCCTACGCAGGGCGGTGGTTACATAACCACCACTTGCCTAGCCAGGTGGGTCCCAGGACCACTGGTCTACACAGGGGTGGTGGTCCTGCCATTACGGACATAAAACTAAATTTGAAACGAACAACCTCTGAATTTGAAAGGATGTTCATTTCTCTTCTCCTTCATGACCTTTCCCATTCTCCAGTGCATGGGAGGACATGAGAAAGGCTATAAATACATGATTGTAGAAGTGTAGAAGATCATCGAAGCATGGGAGCAAGTGAGCAAGAAGTCTTGGTGCTGGAAGTTATATTTTTGTAGAAGAAAGGAGTGTTGAGACAGAGCAAGCAAGTAACTAAAAGGAAGTGTTGAGATATTATCTACTTCTCTTTCTTACTTATTGTAAATTTTGTACCTGTTGATTTGAATTGGCCAATAGAAGTGGGAAGAAAGAGCAATTGCCCTTCCCGACTGGTTTTTCCTCCATTGAGGTTTTCCAAGATAAATTGTTGGTGTTATGAGCTTATATTCTTTCCTTTACTACAATTTTTGATTCTAAGCACAATAGTAATTCATTCACTAGTTATCTCTATTATTTTCTAATAGAAAGTAAAAATCAAGGATTAATTTGTGATTTGTGAACAATTCCAAAGTTGAAGAGTTTACAGATCAGTTAGTCACACTTTTTGAAGTAGTGAGTAATAACTAAATATAGAAAATATAATAGTATGTGTGCATGGAATAGAATGGAAACCCTCCCCCTATGCTTGTGTGATGCAGATGAACCAACCTTGTCCTTGTGATGGAGTTAATGGATGCAAGTGATCTCCGAGTGGATGTAACTCTAGAGGGATGATAGTAGTGACTAGTGCTTGGTCTCTAATTATGGTCTCATCACTTTATATTTATAGGGTTCTCTTGATCTAATTTTGTAATTAACCCCAAAATGGCCGACCACCAAGAAGATAAGAAGCTAAAATGGCTAGAAAGAGCCCAAAATATGGCGAGAAAGTTCAAAAAGGACCGGGGCACCCGTGGTAGGACCAGGGCTCTCATGGGCGCCCCAGTCAGCCTAGGCACCCCAGTGGAGGCTAAAATAACACAGGATGATAGAAGCCGACTAGGCATGTGGATGTACAAGGTTAGAAATGATGAAATAAAATAAAAAAGATGGTCAAAAGATGGGGTTAATTAGTACTTTATTCATTCAAAAACCTATGAAATAATAGTATGAGACCGGGAATAAATAATATATAAAGTGCATGATTTTGTGACTATAATTTACACGTATGCAACAAACCTCTCACACAACGTTATAGGATACTGGTATTTGAAACCTATGGTATACATAGGGTCTCACATTTGTGTGTACGTGACAAACATCACAAACAATGTTATAGGATACTGATATTCAAACCTCTGTGGTATACACATGGTATCACATTTACACACATGTGAAAAATGATGCAAACAACGTAAAAGGAAACTGCTAGTCCAAATATATGGTATACACGGGTCTCATGTTTGCACGTATGAAAAACATCATAAAAACATTGTAGGATACTGGTATTTGAAATATGTGGTATACACATGGTGTCACATTTTTACGTATGCAAAAAACGTCATAAACAACGTTATAGGATAATGGTATTTAAAATCTATGGTATACACAAGGTCTCACAATTGCATGTATGTGACAAACATCACAAACATCATTATAGGATATTGGTATTCAAAATATGTGGTATACAGGGTATCACATTTTTGTGTATGCGATAAATGTCATAAACATCATTATAGGATACGGGTATTCAAAATTTATGTTATACACAGGTTGTCACATTTGTGCATATGCAAAAAAATGTCGCAAGCAACATTATAGGATACAGTTACTCGAAAATCTTTGGTATACACAGGGTTTAAGATTTGCACGTATGTGAAGAATGTCACAAATAGCATTATAGGATACCATTATTCAAACATGTGGTGTACAAAGGGTCTCACGTTTATGCGCATGGGACAAACGACACAAAAACGTAATAGAAAACTACTAGTCAAAATTTGTTATATACACACAATGTGTCACGTTTGCACATATGTGACAAATGTCACAACAATGTTATTGGATACTAGTTTTCAAAACCTATGGTATACATAGGGTCTCATGTTTGTGTGTATGTGACAAATGAGGTTGCATTTAGTCCGGGAGCATTTGGTCTCTTCATAGAATCCATATATGTTTCACTTTTTTAATATACAGTGAAATTGATTGGAGGATTATTGCAGGGTTGTTTCCAACCACATTCTTGGGCCACATTTGACAATGAATAGTGAAGAAGGTATCCTTTTGTAGACACCAAATTTGTGTCTTACGACCCCCTGTGCCCCGCATCTCATTTTGCAACCTAACCTCATCACCTAAACCTTACACAATTATTTATTAATTACCTTATAATTAATAAATCCACATCGCCATACCTGCCACCTCATTTTGCCACCTCATCATAACCTAGTCTTAACCCTAAACTAACCTAATTAAGACCTATAACTTGGTCCACATCCACACCCATGACTAATTACTCCTCACCCGCACCTAAAACCAACCTCATAATGACTTGACCAAGCCCGCAACTAATCCCTCGGGAGAAAAGGAGGGAAAGCTGGCTATTCTACCAAAAATAGCCCGCTTTGACGTGACCGACATCGGTTCCTACTCGACCGCCGTCGGTTACGTAACCGCCATCGGTTCCCTATAAATGACCACCTCCAACCAAAAACAAGGGATCAGATTTTCATTTGATCGGAGGAGGAGAAATCATTGAAAGGATCCAGATTTTGCTTGGCCGAGCAGAGACAAGTCAAGAAACAAGAAGAGTTTGCAGAAAAGGACATCAAGCCCAAGACTACAACTGAATAACCAGAGCCCAGTGACACTCATCCGAACATCGAAGAGGAGATAGCTCATCTTGGATTGTCAAATCGTCTTACTTGATCCCTGTCTTCGTCATCATAGTCCTGGAACCTGCATCTTCATCAAGAACGAGTAAGTAGTGTCTTGTATGTTTCTAAGCACCATTTCTTGAGCCTGCGGATTGATAGTAATTACAAGCTCATTCTTAGATCTACTACCTACCAGCACCCTACACTTAACCTTCATCCATACATCCTTGTACTGCCCAGAAGACCATTTTATCACACTCTGAGTCTTCCCTGCCCTCTCATTATTCCCCTCAGCCATCCACCAGTCTTAATAACCCCACAATCACCCTGCAACCAACCTCTATCCAGAAGCACCTAGATTACTGACCCTACCGGTGTCGGTTATCCCCTACCGGCAATGGTTCTCTAACCGCGGTCGGTTATCCAGTGACCGGCATCGGTCACTGTGACTTATACCCCAAAACCTTCCTCTCACCTATTTGTCACCTAACAACCTCAGGTCCAGTCTGGTTTATCCCTATAACTCAACCTGAATGTATCAATGACCAGTAACCGAACAAACAACGTGACTCTTTATTATTGATAGTTTAGCCTCTATTGCTTTGTAATGAGGTACCTAAATCGTGAGTTTGCAATAGCTTTCTTTGTTATCATTTGTGTTAATTTGTATTAAAAGGGGAACTGACCACCTTCGAAAGGAAGTTTTATATTTCCTGGGCCTAAGGCAGCTCCCTCATTTATTGTCTAATTAAAATCTGGTGGTCTTGTATTCTTACTTGCAGGTAGTCCTTCCAAGACAAAAAGGAGTTCTTCGCAGTCGATCTGATCTTTCTCTACGGTACGCGCACACCATCTCAACATTCAACAGGTATTCCTCCTAGCCCTAACCCTTATCTGTTTCTCAAAGGAATGAAAGGATAGAAGCAAGTCTATTCCACAGAGCCGAAACATTCCGTGCGAAACATTTTGGCACGCCCGGTGGGACCCATTTCGGGTTTCTGTTTCTCTTGCTTGCTTTCATTTAGGAAGCATACTTGTTGTTTGCTACTTTTTGTTATATTTAGTAAAAGAATTTGTCTTGTTTTCCCAGTTTTGCATTAGTGAAAGTCATCTTCTTTGCTTCATCGAATATCATTTTCGATTTGGGTTTAAAACACGTGCATTACATTCTTGCTTGTTGTTTTCAATTCTAGTGAACATAGATTAAGTAACAGGTCGTACACGTGGGGGTGATTTCCACGGTATTGACAGGAAATTAATCTTACTTTCACTGCACAACACATACCAAATCACTTCATAATTAACACAACAGCTCAAAACATCCCCCCTTTTCCGCGGTATTCCTCCGCCCGATTGAGGTAACCTTATAAGCCAAAACAAACTTGACATTTCCCCTAAGTCTTTTGTTTAGGATTCTGACATCATTCTATGTCTAAAGGCATAAGCCCACAATAATTAAAATTAACCCTAGGGTTAGTCTCTGGATTTGCGTGTGCATCTTGCTTGTTTTCAGTTCTGTTTTCTCTGTTATACACTGTCTTCTGTGATCACCTTAGAACAATTTGATAAATGTACTAAGCGTTGTTAACAATCAAATCAGCAGCTTCTTATATTTTCTTATACCAGTCTTATTACACCGACATCGGTTAACTGACCGACGTCGGCTATAGTCTAACCGACATCGGTTATTAGACCGATATCGGTTACTGTCTTTTACAGTTCTTGACAAACCAGCAACCTACCAATTTCACCATTCTGAGGCTATTTCTGTTCCTGATAGATCGAAGCCCTACTGTGTACTCTTGTCCATGGTTGTTATCACTTAGAAGCAAGCCGCCGCCATGGTTTCACATGCCTGCTCTGTGCCTTTGCCTGAATCACCCCCTTCACATTCTATAGGGAACCCTACGGACACCAGTGAGATCCCCAAAATTCCTGTAGGAGATAAGGAATTTGCCAAATTTTTGGATGCTAATCCTAGCGCTGTACAATACTATTTGTCTCATGCCCCTGACCGTACGCCCGATGGTCAACTCCTTGTTGGCATGCCTATTAGTATAGCTGCTCATTTAGCTCCCACTCCACCTGATAACACCGTCTTGCCTTCTGCATCCTTAGCCCCGTCTCCCAATCCGACGGCTTCAGAGGTTCATACGACACAGATTGGCTTTCCTTGGGTTAATCTTGGGCCCCACATGTCATTACCACCGACTGCTCCTACCTCGTCTCTCTTGCAGACTGCTCCGTTCATGACTTGCTCTCTGCCACCTGTCCACATGAGCTTTCCTTCTCAAGCTCCGCCTACCTTTTCATTCCCACACACGTATCCAGTGACCTCAACATCTTATATAGGACATCCCTATTCGGTCACCTCAACATATTCGTCCCCCATACCTTATCAACACTTAACCCCACCATTGTCTAGCGGAGGCCCTTGGCCCAATTTTCCTCCGTTTACCACAACCGCACCATCATCTCATCCAACCACGGATTTCATCAAACAAATGATGGACAAAATGCAAAATCTGGAGGCTTCTGTTTCGGGAAGTCGTAGCGCCTTGACATACGAGCAAGTTTGTCGGGAGCCTATTCACCCTTCTCGTCCCCCTTCATTCATATCCTCCTCAATGGGAATTGCCGAAATTTACTCATTTTAATAGTAAAGAGGATCCTCAACAACACTTGCGATCATTTAGACATGCTTGTTATTTGATTGCTCATGATGATGCCTTGCTACTCCGCACCTTTCCCATGTCCTTATCAGGACCCGCCTTGGAGTGGTACAGTGCTTTAACCCAGCACTCAATCTTCTCTTTTAACCAACTAGCCCAATCTTTCTTGGATCATTTCTCCATTAACATTGCCAAGAAAGTATCTATCACCGACCTCTATGCCATCCGACAATTTGAAGACGAATCTATCGCAGATTTCGTTGGACGATGGCGGGGCCTTATCAACCAACTTACATATGCCTTGCCTCAGGCTGAACTTATCAAACTTTTTACGTGGGCATGCGCTAAGCACATCTCTCCTACCCTTCAAATTCAAACCTTCCGCACATTTGACGAGGCCTTTACTATGGCTCGAAACTAGAAATTCGAGCCTTAGAAGAAGAGAAATTGCGGTTGCGCAACAAAAACCCCAATTCCGAACTCCAGATTCCACCAATAAACCAAACACCACCACTCCTCACACATCTACTTCTTCGAAATCAAAAGGAGCTGTCCACGCGGTGATGGTAAAATCCCAACCACCGTCTAATACCCCACCGAAAACCACCTATAAGTATAAAGCAGAGCCCATCAACTACACTCCCTTGGGAGAAACATATGGTGTGATATTGGAAAAATTGCTTAAAGCAGGAGCCATTACCTTACCTCCTGTTAAACCTCACTCCGGGTTTGATTCCACTCATGCCCATACCTTCTTGGTACAAAGAAAATGACTTCAGAATCTCCACCGCGTGAAGGGACACAGTCATGAAAACTGCAAGATGTTGAAAAACATAGTGCAGGAAATGGTTGATGCGGGGGATATAGCCCTCGATAATCCTAACGCCCCTGCTAACCGAAATTTGAAAATCTTCAACAAACCATTCCCGAATCACTCTTCTAACAGTAACATAAACCAAGATATCTTAGCCGAGGAGAGTGTTCATGAGATCCATGCAGTCTTCGACTCCCAGCCAAAAGCCTCTATCGAGAAAATTTTGAATCAAGCCTCTTCACTGACGCAGGGGCCCGAACCTCCTTCACCACCATCAAGACAAGGCGAAATCATTCCTTTATCCGTAAAGGAATTAACCACCCAGAGTCCTCTTCTCATAGATGAGTCTTCTTACACCACATCCCTACAAGACTGTGAGCGGATGTTATCCAACTTATCTATTTCCCAAACGTCTCTTTCTACCATTCTTGCTGTACAAGAAGAAGGCTCGCCACTTCTTTTGTCATCCTTAGATGAAAAACCTCTTGAACCGACATCACCACATTCTTTAAACATGACGGATCCTCTCAAACACGCCCTCCTACCTATTAGTTCTTCATCACCTAAATCTTTTCAGCGACCGATTGACCTCTTAACGCCCATTGATATAGTGCCTCATCTACCCCCAGTATCACACCCACAAAGGGACCGGAATCACAACCAACCTTTCTTCCATACAAAAGTTCCTATTCACACGTGAGGACTTTTCATTCCCGGAAGATAGACAGTCCTATGGGAACGTTTGAGTACGCCATATTCTACTCAAATGCGATGACCGATCCAGATGCCTCTACCATATACCCAAAGTGTTTACGAAGCTTAAAATGCCTATGTCCTCATCTTCACCTCTCTCATCTTTACCAATACCTCATCCACTTCTATTAACCTAACCAAATCTTCCCCTACGCTTGGGACCTCACCAATACCTAGTCTAACACACCCACCTAAGCGGCCCCATTTATCTAAAAATAAAGTCTTCCATCCCATTAGGAGACAGACTCAATCTCCTCAATCTATGCCTCTATCACAACTAAAACCCTCATCGTCACACCTACCTTCCATATTGGGACCCCATCCCTCTACCTTGCATCAATATATCATACCTCCTGCGTTTTCTTTAAAGTGACCTACGCCTTCTGCACCCATACAGAAATCCAAGGGTATAGCAACACCATCACCCCGCGTATCCTGTCCACCTACCAATCCTAAACAAATTCCATCATCAAAAGAATTGTTTGTTGCCACTCCTATTTCTCCATGGTTGTTTTCTGATACCACATCATCTGTGGCCTCATCATCTAACCAGCTAAACATAGCTTCTGCGCCAAAGAAGCCACGTTTAGTTAAAACCCATTATCAAAACCCCTTGGCTAAACCACCACCCATACAAACCAACTATACCACGTCATCACCAGAATCGACCCAGTCAATAGCCTCCTCTTCCTCTGACTTTGACCCACTCAAAGGGTCTTACGCCAAAATCCTTGCTATGTTGGTAGAGAATGCGACCATTTCCCTACCCCCACTTAGACCTTATGATCCATCTAAACCTCGACCTATAGGTTACGATGAGTCTAAAATCAGCGCTTACCACCGCACACCAGGACATGACGTAGAGGGATGAAAGCGTTGAAAGCCATACTTCGTCGGTCCACCTCTCTCGAGATAGAAAAATTAAGAAAGACAACTTACGAAGAGAGAGACCTTTAGCTTCAATTCCCTCTCCTATACCACCTGTCCCCGCCTCACCAAGATCTATCATTATTACAGCCCCACCTCTCGAAGACCATGACCTATCCCTACTGTCTTCCTCCTCTCGTATTCACGAGATCAATATGATTAGTGTTGCTACTACTGAGGCGAGAAAAACAATGGGAAAGCAAAGAAAACACACTGCAGGCATCTCTTTCTCCGTCCACCATCCCGATGCACCACCACCTAAAGTGGTTATTCACGGACCCACCCCGCCCATCTCTAATGGAATTGCCCACCAACCATGATCAAACAACTTCACCAATCGCTCAAAAATGACACTGTATGATCTCATTCGACTTCAATCCCATCGACAAGCTCTCGTGAAATCCTTCAAGGGATAGAGGTCTTACCTAATGAAACATTTCCTGTTACCTCTATTCTAACACCCAATCACGTTGCTTCACTCACCAAACAATCTATCTCCCCAACCACTTCTGTCTCTGTACAGCAAGCCGCTGCTATCAGTTTCTCTCGAAGATGAAATTATCGACTTTGGTGCCGAAGATCCTGACCCTGCTCTTTTCATCTCAGCTTATGTCTGGACATTCGGGTACGTCGTGTTATGATTGACGGGGTGCTAGCCTAAACATCATCTCTTCAAAATCCTTCCAACAAATGAATATCCCTTCTAGTTGCATGTGTGCCAACCCCATCATGTTGCGGTCATTCAATGATGCTATTACTTCTACCTTAGGCACCGTGATCCTTAACATTCGTGTAGGGCCACGCACTTTACCCGAACTCTTCTATGTCCTTGAGGGAGAGTTCCAATACAATATGTTGTTAGGCCGCCCTTGGATCCGGGCTATGGGATGCGTTCCTTCCACCTTACATAGATGCATAAAATTTGAGTACGAGGGGAAGTCCTACACCGTAAAAGCTGATCCTCCCCCCTTCAAAACCTACAATATGTTGTATCGCCCTAATGATGTGCTTGTACCAGTCAAGACACCCATTCATCCAACCCAACCATCCACTTCAACCGCACCTACACCTTCAACCAATGAAACCGCCATCACAAATACCACTTCCTTTCCCGCAGATAACATCCCAACCTCCGACCCCTTAGTAGATGTTTTTCAATGCCTTACGCTGGGGGAGTACCACCTATATAACGTTAGCTCTTTCCATACCCCACAGGAGTACGGACGATTCATGAGCATCCTACCTACGACCGTCGTGTGGGGAGGTAATCTCTACGACCACCCCATTGCCGCACCAACCTAACGTATGGGGGTGTCGACGCATCCTCTATTACCCCTGAACCTCCTTTTGGGGTGGTTCCCTTCCAATCCGATTTTCAATACTTGACAAATCGTCGTTTCGCCCTCACCTTCTTGACTCACTGTGCTTGGAAAGGCTTTGGTTTTGGTCTTTATGAACAAGGCCGACATACACTCATTCCCGTGACTACACGTAAACACAATGATCGTAGTGGTCTCGGTTTTCCTGAAACACTTACACTGGAGAAACCTCGTGTCAGTTGTATCCTGGAAGATGACGACGTCACCCCTACCAAACCATCATCACCCATTTTGCCATCATCACCCACAGAGTCGATAGACCCTGAATCTATCCCTCCTAACTTTTTTTTTTTTTTCATAAATGCTATCTTCCTAGGTCCTCTCACTTATCAACGCGATAATGAGGACCCATCTTCTCTTCCCCTTCTGTATCTAGACATGATTAAAGAGGATTCGCCTTCAATTAATGTTGTTGAGTGCCAGGATGATGACTCCATCCTCACTTACCTTGGTGCGGACGACTCCTATATTCAACGCGCCTTACCATCTGAAACTCAAACCATGTTGAATGAGTCGACTATAGAAATCAACATCCACACAGAGGAGGATCCTCACATTGTGAAGATTGGACAATCCCTTAGTGCATCGTAACAAGTCACCTTTACTACCTTTCTCCATACCCGCAACCAAGCTTTCGCTTGTCCTCACGCCATGCCCAGAATTGATCCTGACATTGCTGTCCATAACATCACCCTAAATCCCGATTCCAAACCAGTCAAACAAAAACTGAGAAAAATGCATCCACGCATTGCCCTCTTGGTCAAAGAAGAGCTTCAATGACTTCTTTCTGTTTCCTTCATCTTGCCTATTGACTATCCTCAATGGATTTCTAACATCGTACCTATCACTAAAGCGACGGGGGGACTTCGGATATGCACGGATTTCCGAGACCTTAACCTCACTTTCCCCAAGGATGACTTCCCCCTCCCAAGTATTGATCAACTTGTTGATCTCACCGTGGCCATGAAATTCTTTCTCTCATGGATGGTTTTTCGGGATACAATCAAATTTTGGTAGCCCTGGCCGATCAACATAAAACTACCTTCATAACTCCTTGGGGAACCTTCTATTATCGTGTCATGCCGTTTGGCCTTAAGAATGCTGGTGCGACCTATCAGCGGGCTATGACTTACATTTTTCATGACATTATGCACACTATCCTTGAGGATTATGTCGATGATCTTCTTGGAAAATCTAAACATCGCAGTGAACATCTCGATGTTTTAACCATTATTTTCGATCACCTGTTACAATATTCGGTCCGGCTTCAACCAAAGAAATGTGTCTTTGGTGTTCTTTCAGGAAAACTTCTTGGCTTCATCGTCTCTTTGCGTGGCATTGAGGTCAATCCATCTAAATTCAAAGCTATCCTAGAAATTCCCCCACCCAAAAACCTCAAACAATTACGTAGTTTGTAGGGTAAACTTCAATCCATCCGGCGTTTCATCTCCCAACTCTCGGATCGATGTCAACCTTTCCATCACCTTCTTAAAAAGGACATTGTCTTTCAATGGAGCGAAGAATGTCACCAAGCCTTTGAAGCTCTCAAAGCCTATCTCTTGCAACCACCCGTGCTTATCCCACCACAGGACGATCGCCCTTTCTACCTTTACCTTTCCGCCACCGACCACGCCATAGGAGCCATGCTCACACATCGTGACTCTGAGCATCGAGAACAAGCCGTTTATTATATAAGTCGTACTCTCGTGGATTACGAGACTAGGTATACACATGTAGAAAAATTGTGCCTAGCCCTATCATTCATAGCCACCAAACTCCGACACTACCTCCTGAATCACAAAACTTTTGTCATCACCAACATGGACCCCATTCATTATATGTATGCCAAACCACATCTAAACCAATGCATCGCCCGATGGCTTATGCTCCTCGCTGACCTTGACCTTGAATTTATACACCAGAAGTCAATCAAAGGACAAACTATTGCGGACCAACTTGCAGAGGCCCCTTTACCTGGGGAACAATTCACCAATTTTAATTTCCCCGACGAACTCATCGCCACTCTTTCACTCAGGGAAGAGTCGTATCCAATGACCCTCTTCTTCGATGGATCCAAATTCCAGCGCGGCAGAGGGGCCGGCGTTGTTCTCATTCCTCTTGACGCTGAGCCTATGACTCTTTCATTCTCGCTCGATTTCCCCCACACTAATAATACAAATGGAATACGAGGCCCTTGTTTTGGGTCTTCAAAGTTGCGTTACACTTAGGTGTCAAATCTATTAACATTTTTGGCAACTCTCAATTGGTAGTCAATCAAGTTATGGGCATCTACCAATGTAAAAATGAGGAACTTCAAAAGTACAAACATTACGTGGATTCACTTTTGACCTCATTTACTCGTTATTCTATCCGCCATTCCCGCTCCACTAACAAATTTGTGGATACTATGGCTTGCTTAGCTTCGCAAATTCCTACCTCACCAACTGACTCTGACATATTCGTCTTGGTCCAACAACTCTTTTCCCCATCTTACTCAGCCCCGGTTGTTTATATGATAAATAATGTGTCTGCTAATTCGCAGGATACCTGGTACCACAAATTTCACTACCTTACAACCTCTGTTCTCCCACCTGACCTAACTAGTACCGGCAAACGCGCTTTTCTTAAACGTGTTTCTCGTTATGTCATCATGGGGGGACTCCTTTATAAACGTGGCTTTGATGGTATCCTCCTTCGATGTCTAATCGGCGCGGAGATCACCTATACCATCCAACAGGTCCATGACGGTATTTGTGGTGGACATTTTAGTGGCCTTGCCATGGCCAAACGAATCCTTCACCTAGGTTATTATTGGCCTAATCTCAATAACGATCACTATAATATGTTAAGCGTTGTGTTATGTGTCAACAACATGCCAACCTTCAACATACTCCTAGCCATCCGCTACAGGTCGCACGAGATCTTTGGCCTTTCTCACAATGGGGTTTAGACCTTATTGGTGAGATTCATCCGCCCTCTTCACAACGTCACCATTGGATAATCACAAAGAACCGAATATTACACAAAATGGGTGGAGGCCATTCCACTCATTTCAATCAAAAAGAAAAATTGTCGAATTCATTAACCATCACATTATCTCGCCGTTTTGGTATTCCTCATCGCCTAATAACAGATAATGGTAAATCTTTCAAAAATAAGTTGTTACAAGACCTTTGTGACAACTTTGGTATCAAACTTAGTTTCTCATCACCTTACTATCCACAAGCCAATGGTCAAGCTGAATCTTCTAATAAAACCCTAACCAAAATCCTCATGAAAGTTGTCAATGAGTCTGGAAGAAATTGGCATGATCACATTCCATTTGCCCTTTGGGCTTATCGTACTAGCATTCGTACCTCCACTAATACCACACCATTTTCTTTGGTATATGGTACCGAGGTGGTCTTGCCTCTCGAAATACAAATACCCTCCCTCAGAATATCTCTTTAGGATATTCTCACCAACGATGATTTCCGCCAAGAGCGGTTAGCCCAATTAGAGCTTCTTGACGAGCGTCGTCTTACGGCTCTTGACCACCTTCAAATCTACCAAAAACGCATCAAGCATGCTTATGATAAACAACTTCATGAGCGTACCTTTAAGGTTGGTGATCTTGTCCTCAAAGAGAATCAACATGTAACCAAACTAGAAAAGAGCAAACGTGGAAAATTTGCTCCTAATTGGATTGGGCCTTACATTATCACTCACACTTATGGATCAGGCACTTATCGTTTAGCTTCGCTTAATGGTAAACCTGAGCTTGAGCCCTTAATGCCTTGCATCTTCGACCATTCTACTATTGAAATTAGTGTTATATCACTTCTTATCTACCTTACGCTCGTCCCTTGAGCTCATTTACCACCACATACACTTTGTTTCTTACATCTCAAAATCAAATCAAGCTCACATGGTTTGATTATCACCTCCCCTTAAAAGATGCCTTCCCCTTTTTAGTCTAGTCCATGACTTCAAAGTATCAAAATAACACATTCTTAATTAAAACACTTATGGGATTTTCTTGAGTCAAACTTCCTACAAAAACTAGATGCTTTATGCTCAACGGACATCTAGACCTCTAAATTATACAATAGACTACTCCTCAAGGACAAATTATATGCCAAACTATTACTACTATTATATATAGACGCTTCCCAAAGGACAATATACATAAACACCGCATTCTGCTACTATAAATAGATCGCTCCTTGAAGGATAGCTATACACAAATCATCCTTTATCGAAGCTTCTCACATTGATCAGCTTCGTGAAGACCTCAAGAATAACAAAATACATATCCCATGTAGACTTCCCGCATCGATCGCCTATATCCAAAAAATAAAATAAAAATAAAAGCAATATTTCAAAACACTTTTGAGTCATGGACTTGTCTATTTAGGTTTGGTTCTCTTTTGTCAGAATAATCATCTTATAATAAGTTCTCTGCACCCTCGCCCACATCAACCACCTCACCTCACCATTTGTCAAAGCAACAAAACTCAAGGGATGTGACGTATATCCGATATATTGTGATTATACCACTCTTTTCACCTATCGACTTCTCGCCTATGCAAGGTACCTAGGGACTCAAGCTCATCCTACATTAATATGTGGTTTGTTTAGCTCTTCTCAACTACGGGACACTCTGGCCTCTTTTGCTCGACTCTAGGATTGTGTGTTGACCTTAATCAGGACACGATTCCCTACTACTTGGGTATGCTAACTTTCGCTTTACCCTACCAACACCAACAACATTACCCTACCAACATCAAATTTTTACCAACCAACAAATTGCCTAACCACAACCAAATTGCCTGAATTCACCTCTCCCTGGTCCTAAGGGAGAACTACATCGGTCTGAGGCCCTTCCTTGCTTTGTGCAATGGGCTATGTAGGCAGCACTTAGGAGACATGGGGTCTCCCAAGGTTAGCTCGACCATCCCCTACCATACCCTATCATGTGTTGTAAATATAAATATTTTTTGTGTATTTCTATTTGCCAACATTCATCTTTATCCTTTTTCAAACAAAACAAAAACAACATTCAAAACACAACCATTCTTATTATTATCATCACTCAAAACCACATACATCTTTAGTTTTATTTTAGATGTTAAACAAATACATCTTCTCTATCATCGACTCGCAGGTCGGCATCCTTATTTATTCTTATATTCCTATGAAATTCACTTAGACCCTTGCACCTCCTCCCGAATTAGGTGGTGATCGTGATCGCGGTGCCCCTCGCCTTGGCCTCTCCATCCTCAAAGGTGCCACTGCCATTGGTTCCTCCCATTGATCCGCCAACATCTCCTGTAACATACGAATACGTCCTCTCACGTGGAGGAATCTTGCCTCCAGTCTCTCCACTCGTAACTGTGAAACCTCTAACAATCCCATTGTCTCATTCACCTGTGTTTGAAGCTGGTGAGCCAAATCCTGCAGACGATCTCTCTCCGCTGTAATCACAGCTATGTCAGGACGCTCACGTGCACCTCGCAGTTCTGCTACCCACCATAATCTATAAGCCTCTGTCACTCCCGCATCCATTACCCTGCGATCGACTGCTATCTCTTCTGGCCCTTCTGGAGGTGTCGGCCGGGAGGTGAGAATGATGCCTCGGCGTCGATCCTCATATATGGTCTATAAGCCATGGGTATATCCTGAACAAATCCAAATTGTCGCCACACATGATCTAGAGGAATCCTCTCGTACTCACCTGGCCTGTGCCCCGCGATCCACCTCAATCGCTCTACACCCCTCAAATCCTCAGCTATGTGCTCTGTCACCATATAGTTCCCGTAAGGCCTCCAACAAATATCCGCAATCATCACCATCTCCCATACCTGTCTATAATACTCGATGTCATCTATCACGGCCTGGGATCTCGCTTGCTTGCGCTCGAACCCATCGTCTGAATCCCAACCTTTGCACTCCTGCCTCTCCCGACTCAATGGGTCGCCTATTGGACGCACACAAACAATATGCTCATAGGCCCAACAATGTAATAAGTATGAACAATCCAGTGTCGTCCTGTGTTTTCACTTGCAGCCCATAAACCCCTATATAACTCTATCGATATGCGGGTGCCCATGCGAAAGTCACGCTCATTTCTATCATTTCCCAAATAACACTCATCAATGCTTTGGGAAATATTCCACCTTCCGCCCTCGGTAATGCATAATACCCCACCACTATCATTAATAACATGGCCAACCTCGTCTCCTCAGGGTGTGTTGCATACATTGTACCATACGTAAATGATAAACCTCGCTGTGTCAAATCTCGTGCAGCTGACCCAAATACTGCATTATCGCTGCCCGCCCCGCGCTAGGCAACGCCTGATACACTATTTTTCCTATCATTGGGAGTCTCAAAATACGGAACACATCTTCCAAAGTCACTGTCATCTCCCCTGTTGGCAGATAGAAGGTATTCTTTTCTGGATTCCATCTCTCAATCAACGCCTGCAACATAGCATGGTTACGCGTGATTCTTGAATAATAGCGGATTCCACTTAACCCCAAACGATTTATCAATGCCCATTCAGCTGGTGTTACATCCGCTTGGATTCATGACAACAACGTTGGCACAATATCATTCATCCTTAACCTTGCTTCTGCCTGCATACATCAAAACAACACAAAATTATTCAAAAGAACAAATCTCTACGGTTTTTTTTCTCAAGTTCTGGAAACTCTTACAGTGACCGATATCGGTTATGAATAACTGATACCGGTTTGCTAACCGATACCGGTTATTTCCAAACGATACCGGTCACTGTCAAAAATATACCTACCCTGCTTAAAACATACACCTACGATAATTATTTTGCCCGTTTACTCCTATTTTTACCTAAAAACCTACGTGACCACCCTGTTTACCTACCCCATAGCACTCACCCCATCCCCAACCCTTGCCTATCACCTTTTCTTTCTCATCTTTACCCACTTACACTTCTCTCATCCTATTCACAAAACATGCAAGAATCAAATTACAACCAAACAGTTTACCTCTCGGGATGCAAGCAGCTGGGGCGAACATGTCTTCCCCCTCATCCTCGCTCTCGCTGGATGCTTCTCCTCGTTCAGCCATGTTCACCACCCTCTTCAAATATAACTTGTCTTTCTAGCTTTCAATCTCAGCCCACGCTCACTTCACCTGTCTCTTTCCTCCTTATCACTCAAAATCTTTCATGCAATTACCTCGTAGTAGCTGCCAAACAAATCACATTTCATATTTAACTTGTTGCATGACTCTAAAAATAAGAATGCTAAAAATAAGAACTTAAGTTGCCAACCCAGCAGTTCTATTTTTAGGAAAATAATTCTTGAATAACCGATATCGGTCATATAGCTACCGACATCGGTTACATAACCGATATCGGTCAGGTGTCCCCTTTTGCTTTAACCTAATCCGTTTCTTCATTTTTGCAAATTTTTGTGGCGCCCGTCCCTTTTTCCTGCATAAACAACACCATTATCTATAATTTTTCATTAAATCCATATCTCATCACAATTTCATCAACATCATCTATCCATATTACAAAAACAACTAAGCCATCAACAAACGATATCAAAAACCATCAATCTATACACCATTTGGATCCAATTCAGCAGCTACATACATTCAATTTCACAAACCAACGACAAAACACATCCAACATTTCATAAACACAACATGTCAATTAAACTCATCATCTATATATACATACATCCCATCAACAAAAGACATCAACACCATCAATATATAAACCATGTGGATCAAACTCATCATACATTAAATATCACAAACCATCGACAAAACACTTAAAACATTTTAAACACAACATGTGGGTCAAAATCATCATATCTATATATCAAAAGTTTCAAATATACAATGTGCCCTGCATAAGGGCCTCTGTGATCTCATCATAATAAAAAGCCGGCACGCAGGCCGCAACAACTGTCAAAATATCGACTCGGCTCGCAGGCCGATCTCTCATATCAAAAATATACTCGGCTCGCAGGCCGGTATCAACTATACAACCCGTACTCGGCTCGCAGGCCGGTATATACAATAAATGAATAAATGAATGAATACATCATGTGTAGGCACGCAGGCCTCTATAAACATAACCGGTTTGCAGACCGGTGCCCATATCCAATGTACAAACACAAAAATCTATCTCCTCTGTAGGGATCCCTCAGCTCTCTCCACCACCCTCCGCCTGTCTCCCTGCTGGTCCCTGTGCCGCCTCTCGCCTCCTCCCTGTAACGGACCCACTGGCTGTGGCTGCACCCCCCTGGGATCTCTGACTCCGCGAGGTCTCGGCTCTATGCGCCGCATATGGCTGATAGTCAGCCCCGGTACCATCAAGAACATCCTGATAATACCGGCCTCCGCTCTCGCCTCCATATAGCGGGCCCGTGCCACCATCGCTACTGGGGCTGGTCCCCCGACTCCTAATAATAGTGCCCCCTGTGCTGGTGCCACTGGTGGTGCCTGTGGCTGCGTCGGTGGTGGTGCTGGTACACATACTGTGTTGGTGCTGCCGGTGGTGGTGCTCGTGGCGGTACTCTATACTGTGGTGGTACTGCACTCCGTGCCTGGCTAACTACCCTGTAAGACACCTATCTGTGCCTGTGTGGCAGCAAGCTGCCCCTGTAATAACTGTACCTGCCCTCTAAGCTGGTCCCTCTCTACTCTAACAGCAGCCGCTAAGTCTCAGGCCAGTGGCTGTGTTCTCCTCGCGCTCTCTCCCCTGCCCACCATACCAAAAATGATCCTGTACACCCGGCATCATCCATCAGATCATCTGCTGCCGCTCGCTGCTACCCAATCTGGGTCCATAGGCTGTGGTGCAGTAGTGGAGCCTCTACATCATCCCTCCAATCGAGGGAAGGGAGGTGGCTCATCCTGTCGTAGCCCCACTGCCGCCGCATTCTCTCTGGGGTATCCACTGCACTCTCCCGCCTCCGTCCTCCGCCATATCCAGAATGTATACTGGATCCACCGTAACTGTGATCGGGCTCCTCCGCGGGGCTGATGACCTCTGTAAGGTCTCCATACAATATCTAAAGCTGTCAAGCCCTCTAATACATGCCGGTAATATGCTACATCTCGTCCGGCGAGAACTGCTCGTGGCTGGCCCACGACCCCCAACCACCTCTGAAAGCCATATCTATAAATCACCTGTGGCCCTGGCTGCTGGGGCAGCCCTACTGGTCGAATGCATATGATATGCTCATATGCCCAGCAGTGTAACAAAAACGTAGAGCAAATCCCGAATCGCCTCATCCGGCGATAGCCCCACAGCTCTCGGTATAACTGCACTAGGTATACTGGTGCCCACGCATAACATGTATGCTCCTCAACCATCTCGTGTAAAACCCCCATCAGCGCCCATGGAAAGCGGCCTCCCTCTGAGTCCGGGAGGGTGAAGCATGTGATGCCGATCATCATCAACATGGCAAGCCGTGTCTCATGTCGGTGGGCACGGTACATATCTCCATAGGCGATGCTCGCGCTGTGATAAGTCAATAGCGCGGCTGCATCCCCGAATACCTGTAAGATGCTGTCCATGGCTGTCTCTGCGTCCACCTGGAAGACTGCCTCTCCATCAATCGGTAATCTAAGGATGCGATACACATCCTCCAATGTAATGGTCATCTCTCCAGTCGGGAGATGGAACACATTGGTCACCGGATCCCATCTCTCGATGAGGGCGACCATCAGACTGTGATCCCTATCGATCGCCCTATACCGCTGGACTCCGCCGAGTCCCACCTCGCGCATAATGCCCCACTGCGCTGCGGACACGTGTGGCCGCATCCGTCCCAACAGCGGGGGCATCCTGTCCCGCATCGTCAGCTGCTGACGTGCCTGCAAAACCACCTAACTGCATTAGCCCTACTCTTTATCACAACAACTACTTTAACCCTCTATACCCCTTTTTTTATCCCCCCGACCACACCCCGACTCTATAACACACACCTCCACCCACCTATCTTCTACACTATCCCCCTCCATCTTCACACCCAAAACACAAAACCCAATCATAACTAACAACAAACAACACAACACGCCAACCCCAACAAGAACTTAACACCCAAAACCACAACAAAACCATGCAACAAAAATAGAAAATCCTGGCTAGGGACCGGTACCACTCTGCACCACCCACAAACCCCCACCGCCCCCAAAACTTCGTGACCTAAATGATGACTGATCGCTTAGTGACCGCATCGTCACATCGGAAAATAGCCGAGCCGAACCCGACGCGGCCCCCAAATGCATTTTTTCCCTATTTCTCCCTATATACCCACCCAAACACCCTAAAAACCTACCCACCCTGCCGCCTTGGCCTATTTCACCTATCTACCCTCTCCTTTTTTCAAATAATTTCCATTTATTAATTATTTTCTAAAAACCTTACATTCCTACCCAAAACCCAAATCCAGCTTAACACAATCAAATTCACACAATGAAGGGTTTCGAACCTACCGGTACGACGACACGTCGTCGTGGTGGGATGGGTGGTGGTGGTCCAGCTGGTCCAGCACCTCCTGCTCCTCCTGGCTGTGCCATAGCTCTACCTCTCCTCTGTTGGGTCCTCCACCAATCAACTGCTGCCTCCTACTCACTCGGGCCCACTAACCACTCACTTCTCCACTCCAATAGCGCCACCTCAACCAACAAATGCTCCAATCTCAACAATACACCTCAGACAACTCAAATTGGGTTTCAAATTGACAATATGACAATGACAGGCCGTATTTTTTCTTTTTATAGGTTTTCGACCTATAACCGATACCGGTTATATTGTGCCCTAAGGAACCGGTATCGGTCACCTAACCGATATCGGTCATGGACAATCGATATCGGTTTTATCCCACCTCTTCCCCAATTTCTACCCTTATTTACTAATCGCCCTTTCTCACAACATCGCCTATATCCACCTTGGCTGAAAACCCTTTGTTAACTTCTTGCTTTGACCCACCCCAGTAACTTCACCAATTTGGCCCGACCCAAGGCAGAATTCAACCATCCGGCCCGACCCAAGGCAGAATTCAACCAATTTGGCCCGACCCGCCCGACCAAGGTCAGAATTAACCATTTGGCCCGACCCAAGGCCGTAACCAACCAATTTGGCCCGACCCAAGGCCGTAACCAACCAATTTGGCCCGACCCAAGGCCGTAACCAACCAATTTGGCCCGACCCAAGGCCGTAACCAACCAATTTGGCCCGACCCAAGGCCGTAACCAACCAATTTGGCCCGACCCAAGGCCATAACCAACCAATTTGGCCCGACCCAAGGCCGTAACCAACCATTTGGCCCGACCCAAGGCCGTAACCAACCAATTTGGCCCGACCCAAGGCCGTAACCAACCAATTTGGCCCGACCCAAGGCCATAACCTACCATTTGGCCCGACCCAAGGCCGTAACCAACTCATTTGGCCCGACCCAAGGCCGCAACCAACCCATTTGGCCCGACCCAAGGCCGCACCCAACCATTTGGCCCGACCTAAGGCCGCACCAATTAAATACCTTGCCCACAATCAACACAA
Organism: Taxus wallichiana var. yunnanensis; assembly: GCA_018340775.1. Lineage (NCBI taxonomy): Eukaryota > Viridiplantae > Streptophyta > Pinopsida > Cupressales > Taxaceae > Taxus > Taxus wallichiana. The sequence continues at coordinate 421,801,498 of CM031239.1, read as the reverse complement.
TACAATTTTATCCACCCGTCATGTAGCGTTTTGTTCAATCGAGCCCACCTATTCGTGTTTTAGCATGATTAGGGTCCTTGACTTGATCAGTCAACCAACTTTGCCTAGACCAAGACCGTGACGTTTATCTCAACCAAACCAACCATTTGGTACTGCCGAACATGCCTAAACGTTCCTGTACCTTACCCGTTATATCCCCTGGAGCTACTTCCTATGCCTTGGATACCAGGATTATATCACCCTTGTTTGGATAAACTATCGACCTTTGCCTATGAATTGCTTGTTTGCTCTTTCAAATCATGTACCTCGGTCGCACTACTACATTTCAACGTGCGTCTTTCCTCGACATACCCCACCATCTTACCATCATATAAACACCATTTACCCTTTATCAACCCTATCCCTGATTTCACGCTACCTCAATCTATGATAGATTTGAGGGGGATTACCTATACCCTTAACAGGGGTAACCACTTCTTATTATTGTCAGTGCAGCTTTAACAAGACAAGCTACACAACAACAAGGGGCTAATGTAGACACCAAATTTGTGTCTTACGACCCCCTATGCCCCGCATCTCATTTCGCAACCTAACCTCATCACCTAAACCTTACACAATTATTTATTAATTACCTTATAATTAATAAATCCACATCGCCATACCTGCCACCTCATTTCGCCACCTCATCATAACCTAGTCTTAACCCTAAACTAACCTAATTAAGACCTATAACTTGGTCCACATCCACACCCATGACTAATTACTCCTCACCCGCACCTAAAACCAACCTCATAATGACTTGACCAAGCCCGCAACTAATCCCTCGGAGAAAAGGAGGGAAAGCTGGCTATTTTACCAAAAATAGCCCGCTTTGACCTGACCGACATCGGTTCCTACTCGACCGCCGTCGGTTGCGTAACCGCCATCGGTTCCCTGTAAATGACCACCTCCAACCAAAAACAAGGGATCGGATTTTCATTTGATCGGGAGGAGGAGAAATCATTGAAAGGATCCGGATTTGCTTGGCCGAACAGAGACAAGTGAAGAAACAAGAAGAGTTTGCAGAGAAGGACATCAAGCCCAAGACTACAACTGAATAACCAGAGCCCAGTGACACTCATCCGAGCATCAGAAGAGGAGATAGCTCATCTTGGATTGTCAGATCATCCTACTTGAGCCCTGTCTTTGTCATCACAGTCCTGGAACCTACATCTTCATCAGGAACGAGTAAGTAGTGTCTTGTATGTTTCTAAGCACCATTTCTTGAGCCTATGGATTGATAGTAATTACAAGCTCATTCTTAGATCTACTACCTACCAGCACCCTGCACTTAACCTTCATCCATACATCCTTGTACTACCCAGAAGACCATTTTATCACACTCTGAGTCTTCCCTGCCCTCTCATTATTCCCCTCAGCCATCCACCAGTCTTAATAACCCCACAATCACCCTGCAACCAACCTCTATCCAGAAGCACCTAGATTACTGACCCTACCGGTGTCGGTTATCCCCTACCGGCAGCGGTTCTCTAACCGCGGTCGGTTATCCAGTGACCGGCATCGGTCACTGTGACTTATACCCCAAAACCTTCCTCTCGCCTATTTGTCACCTAACAACCTCAGGTCCAGTCTGGTTTATCCCTGTAACTCAACCTGAATGTATCAACGACCAGTAACCGAACAAACAACGTGACTCTTTATTATTGATAGTTTAGCCTCTATTGCTTTGTAACGAGGTACCTAAATCGTGAGTTTGCAATAGCTTTCTTTGTTATCATTTGTGTTAATTCGTATTAAAAGGGGAACTGACCACCTTCAAAAGGAAGTTTTATATTTCCTGGGCCTAAGGCAGCTCCCTCATTTATTGTCTAATTAAAATCTGGTGGTCTTGTATTCTTACTTGCAGGTAGTCCTTCCAAGACAAAAAGGAGTTCTTCGCAGTCGATCTGATCTTTCTCTACGGTACGCGCACACCATCTCAACATTCAATAGGTATTCCTCCTAGCCCTAACCCTTATCTGTTTCTCAAAGGAATGAAAGGATAGAAGCAAGTCTATTCCACAGAGCTAAAACATTCCGTGTGAAACACCTTTTAATGCTCAATGTTTCCTGGGAGTTTAGCATCAGTAACAAGTTGCTTCATCTACTTATTACCTAGCCCTTTTTAAAGATACCTTTTTCTATTTTTCATTCATGGAAGCCATGGTTTTCTAAGAAAATTTTGTAACATAATTATATATACTTCGCAGAGGATTGCTCTACAAAACATAAAAATAAAAAAATGTCTATCTGTGAACAATTTTAAAATTTGAAATCACATAGCCTCAGGTTGTTTCATTCACCTAATGTTTTTTTAAGATCTAATGTTTCTCGCCAATTTTGCGTAATAGACCTTCTCGCCAAATCTCATTCTCTCGTTGACCTTCTGTGTATACAAATGCAAAGTTCTAATTTTTTCACTTCTCCCACAATCAACCTTCTACGGATACAGTTACAGAGTTCCCGGTTTGGCCGCTAAATTTTTTTATGTGTTGCTTGTTTAATTGATGGAATGGGGTAGGTTTTCCAAATATATGCATTAAATATCGCCACCTTCTCACATCCTTTCCTTGTCCCATTTATCTATTCATATATACCTCGGGATCGACCTTGAGAATGGAGTGGCATGACTCATTGAGATAATGTTGACTAGGTTGAGCTAAATGGAGGTCATGGAGGATGATGCGGGTCCCACAGAAGGTGATGCATGTATGTCATTTTGTATGACATTTTATGGTCATTTTTATGGGGGTCATTCGATCCTGTCGCCAGGATAGATGACTCCCTAGATTATGCCCATTTTACTGGGACTATCAAGAGGACAACAATGTAAAACATCGAGGCTTTTAGAGCCCTCTCCACAAAATCTCCATCTTTCTCTCGAAAATGTCTTGTCACCGAATCCAAAAAATGGGTTACATAGTTATGATATTTTATCCACGTCTTAAATCACCTTCAGATTCATATTCCCGATAGCTTCAATAAATGGATTCTTCTTGTATGTGTCTTTATTTTTTTCTAATTTACCTATTGTACAGAAAATTCCTCTAAGTTAAGATATTTAAGCAATCTGTATGAATATTCATGCGATGAATTAATATATGAAGTTGTTATTCTTAAATAAGTCTTGATATCAAGATGGTAGTAACCTTTTAGGATTGATTTTATGAATTCTTTAACCTACTCATTTTTCAACATAGCATCCCACACAGCTTTATCTGAGGCCGTGTGATAACCATCCCCTGCATTAGAACATTCCATAGAAAAATCATTAGTCACTCAAATATTATTTTGTTAATGAAATAATTAAAGGGGCCTCCAAAGTGAACATTGAGAGTCAAATATTAAAGGGTGAGATTGGTGGTTAATGCATCAATAATTCAAAAGTCACAAATCTAGAAGAATCACTGCATGGTTGAGATAAATACACAACTATCTATACATGGTGTAATGTCTTGGTCATGACTATTACTATGACAACTTCCACTTTTGACATTGCAAATGTTGACATGTGATTTGTCTTAGGAAGGTGTATTATTTTGATGTTGAAAAATATTTTTGCAATCGATAAGTTATTACTGTTCAAAATTCATGCTTGTTGTAATTATGTTTACTTGGAAATGAAGCCATTCTGCGCTATGAATTGTAAGTTACAAATTTGTACTGTTGTTTTCATATTTACCATATGATAACAACACACCTTGAATCAATTCCATTGATCCAAGGTATGCTTCAGTTCTTCTTTAATGTCATCTTGTTAATTGACATTTTGAATGAAATTTATTATGGAACCGAGCTATGTTTTGTTGTAAATTGTAAAGGACCTAGCTTCAAGTATTCTTACTTGACATCATGTTGCAAACGGTAAGTTTGGACCTCTTCTATGGATGTTTTGTAACATTGAGCAGCGTAAGGAGATTGAGGATCTGTATTGATCTATTTAGGTAGATACCTCAGCCTCAGTTAGAATGGTTGGAACTATTCGGATCTGACCTAAATTGTAATGTTTTATCCTAATTGGATTTTTAACCTAAGGTAAAAATACTTACCTAGGACCTATTACTAAACTATTACGGTTTACGCCTAAACCTATGTTGTAGTTTCCTACCCTATATGGATTCTAATCTAAGGTTTATAACCTAACCTAAGGTAATATGGTTAGTGGATATGGGGTTTTGGAAATAACCTAAGGTAAATTCTAATGACCTAAGAACTAAGGTGGAAACCTAACTAATGTTAAGGTGACCTAAACTATTACTAAGCCTAAAGGGGACCTAAGGGTTACGTGGCAAGTGGGAAGTTGGTGGCGATGGTTTCTAAGGTATTAATGTGGATTAATTTCAGTCCTTACATCCTAAATTCACCAAGATTGGCAGAGGCATAAAAAATAATGGGATGCCTAACTGGCATCACTGCTAAATTTAAAAACACATGCAAATTTTGAATGGAACTCGCCAAGTTTGAAATGGCGGTGGCATAAGGAAAGAGGAGGGAATTGGCATTTAATGCATTCAATGGCCTTGGTTTTAGTGGAAGAAACCACCTAGGAGTTAGGTAGGTGGAATTGTGGGAAGTTGTATTGTCATTTGATATTTTTGGTTTTTGCTCTACATGTGGGTTCTGATTCTTCGAACCAGCAATTCCATTTTTGACCCTTTGTGATCTTGGGTATCTTTGAGCTATTTCTAAGCCTGTGGAAGAAAAAGGAGAGCAAGAAGATTTGGTTGTTCATGTTGTTTTGGAAAGAAGAGGTTTTTGAGAGGCTCAGCTGGAGGTCTTCTGCAAATAAAAAGAAAACACTATCAGCATGATAGGCTCTTGTTATTAAATAGTTCTGCTTCTTTCTAAATGTCTTCATTAAAATAACTCTGCTCTTAGAAGCAACTAGTTTTGTGGAAATTCTTATGGCGTATTTTTGTTGTATTCTTCTGCTTAGATTGTGGTTTGGAAAAGATTTGATATGGGTATTTTCTTGATAATGTTTGAGTTAATTGTGCTATATCTTTATCTGGAACTGAAATGTTGCCAAAATAGTGTGATTTTCTGTTGACTGTGTGTAAAACGGATTAAGGGAAAAGCATTTTTGGTTTAAGAATTGATATGGGTTTGTTTTCCTTTAATGGAAGAAATCATGAAGTGTGTTGTCTTCTGCTGAAACTTGAGTTGTTCGAATCTGGTTGTTTTTGTTGAGCTATGCTGGAACAGTTTGTTCGATTTAACACCTTGTGGATTCAAACTTGTTTGGATATAAAAGAAATGATTATATTTATTCTGAGCCTTTTTCATTTTAAATTTGTGAATACTTGTTAGGACTACTCTGAAGTTGTATGAAAGAAGTCACTATTATGAAGGAAGATGTTTCGAGTTTTGGTTCCTTCTGGTTTGAAACTTTATTTTGTACGTGCTAGCTTCTGCTTGAACTTGCTAGATGTCGATTTTGTGGCTTACACATGTATGTAGTGGAAATATTTGTAAGTGCCTAACCTGGTAAGTGAGGCAGAATGAATTCTTCATGAAGCAAGTTAACCAATAGCATTACTTTGAGGGAAATGGAATGGGGTGATTTTTGGTTTTGTTATTCTTCTTTCAAACTTTATTTTGAGCATCTAACTTGGGTATTATGTCACTTTGTTGTTCTTCATTGTTTTCTAATCTGAGTTGAGCCATTTCTTTTCTTACTTGTAGACTGATTCTTTCATCCCTGTTAAGTTGAGAATACGTGTTGACTTGACTATGATCTTGTGTTCGTATTCTGCAAGGATGACTAAGTTTTACTTGTAATACCTTAAGCTATTAATGTGAGAGGAATTACAACGTTATGTTTTTGTTGCGCTTCATGTAATGCTACCAATTGAATTTATTTGAATCTCTCTGATCTATACGTAGCTAATGCACTACCATAATTGTTCTTATTATCCGTTGAATGGACCTTTTTGGTATTCAACTTGCATGTTGCATTCATTTATGTCAACCCAGATTAGTTCCTTGCCTTTAGTGTTTGGGTAAGAAGTTAAAAGATCATTTGATTAGGACTATAGCAGCTCTTTTATTCTGATATGTACTTCTATTCTTGGGAAAGATTATTGAGATCTTCTCTCTCTTCTTAGGAAAGGCATTAATTTTTGTTCTTCTTCAAGTCTGAAGGAATTTACATTATGTTTTCTCTCTCTGAGTTGTTGAATACAATTTTGTATTCATTGAACTTCGAAGGATGACTAAAGTTGTCTTACTTGTCATCTATTTACTTTCTCTCTTTTGCATTAAACATGTTTGAAGCTGGATGGGTATTAGAGGGAAAAACCTACACTTCTTTTTCTCCTTGAACTGATAATTTGTAAACGGGATTCGAAATTGCTTTACTATTTCATAAAAGAAGAGTTCAGTTCAAAATGATGTGCTTCTAACTAACTATTATCCCTTTTTTATCCTTATTTATTTATGGGATATCTATCTGAATTGCTTTACTATTTCATAAAAGCAAATTTCTTTTTATGCGACAGTTAGTTGGAAGCACATCATTTTAATGTTTAGTGCTTATCATGCTCAGTTCTCAAATTGACCCATGCTAGCAATTTTTGCAAATGGAATTCCGTAAGTGATAAAAGAAGACAAGTTCTTTTATGATGCTTTTTATGTTTACCTAAAGGCTGGATATTTATGAGGAATTATTATTCTTATTGAAATGTAATTGAAAAAGGGAAAATTTATATTCTTGTTTGAGTTTATCAATGTTGATTGGCATGAGTGAAGTCTAAAATGTTTAGACTTGTAAAATGTATATTTTACTTTGAGGAATGGGAAAAAGATCGAGTGTCATTTGTATTTGATGTATCATTCACTTTGGGCTTACTATAAAGGAAATTTGTAAATTTTTCATTATTCTCTCATAAACATATCTATTTGAATCAATTCAGATAGACTCAAATGAAATAGATAAAAAGGAATTGATACTCTATTCTTTTATTAAATGCAACTTCTAAGTTGGCATGCATAGATGAACACTCAACTAGGTCATTATGGTTTATTAGATGACATAAATAAAAGAGTAATTTACTTATGATTCTTGTATAAAGTAAATGGCAGCAATGAACCCTAATGAATATAAGTTAAAGGAAAGACAAACATTCTAAGGGGATAAGCATTCTGTTAATACCTTTTGAGAATCATACTCAATGAGGTTCTGAAGGAAGAAATATATACTTCCTCTTGTTAAATCAAAATTAGAATAGGGTAACCAAAATGAAATAAATACATACGTAATAAATAGACTTCATCTTAATGAAGTCTATTAATAAGGAAACAAAATCTAAATTCAATCATGCTTAAACTTGGTTAAGCTAAGTAAGATAAACCTATTGTTGGTATGTTGATCTTGTTATAAGTCTGAATCTTATAATAAGATACCAAAGAATGAAATATAAACCTTCAAGAAGAGGGATTGGTTATAGGTTAATCTACATGACAATTATAAGTCATTTATGGCTAGAAACTAATGATCAAAGAAGTTAAGAAATCAGCAGGGTCGCTGAAATTAAATCTTAAATTAAGAAGATAAGAAAGCATTTAACTTCTTAGCTAGATATGTACCTCTAGATGAGGTGATTCCATAGGATGTTGGTACATGCCAACTATAGTAGTATTATGATATCATGAAGACTAGGGTCTTCATAATGGCACAATGTTGTAGCTGACATATCACAACACCCTTCCAATTAGATCATCTAGGTTTACATAGACTCAGACTTGACTTGGTTACATCCTAAGTCGGGTTAGGAGCATGCTTTTGTATAGGAGGTAACTCATGGTGACTAAAGGTAACTAGACACACGCAATCAGCTTGGGTCGATTGAGTATGTCTATGTACCCTTAGACATCATGAGTGATTCTCTATACCAATCCATGTTGCTAACCTGGGTTAAGGTTAAACCTTAGACAAGTGGACTGATAGGAGTCAGTGAAGACCATTCTAGATAACATATGAAGTGGGGTGAAGGATGTATTTCTGTTGATGAGTATGTCATCTAGGAATATGAACATGCACAACATGTGAAAATCTTTGGCCAAAGTATCATAAGCTACTGTTGCGTTGTCCTAAGTCACCTAGTTTAAGAAGTAGGATTTTAGATGGATATTGGTAACAAATATTTAGATAGGCCTCTTAAATGGAACACTTCAAATACCCAAAAAGGGTAAGAGAACCAAGTATACTTAGTATATGATACATTGAATTAACATTAGAGATCGATGAAACTCTGAGTAATGAAATGAGAGATTGGCAGTTCACCGAGTCATTACAACTACATATGGTTATCTATTATGAGATTGATTGGCATGGAATGTGTGTTCTAAATTATGATCATTTAGAACAGAGAACATTATTTGAAAACTTGAAATGTGTGTTCTAAATTATGATAATTTAGAACAAAGAACACTATTAAAAAAATCCCTTGTTTCTAAAGCTTTAAAATGGGAATGTTACATCTTGGTATCAAAGCTGAAGGTTACTAGATCTTAGACCTATTGTGTCCATAATATGATAAGACTTAAATTTTCTTGTTAACAAAAATGGTTAGAACAAAAGGAAATGTTGCAAACAATCCACCGCCTGGTGGAGAAGTAGCTACTGCTCAAAAACTCGACGAGATCCTTACTACCCTGATGGACACAAGGGATCGTTTGGCTGTACTGGAACAACAAGTTATGGGAAATGAGGAGGAGGAAGAAGATGTTGATAATGATAATCAGCCACCTCCTGTGGACAACACCAATGGGGGAAATCAGGTGTTGATAATAGTAATGCAAACTTACCTAATCAGCGAAAATAAAAAGGCAAGATTAGCAACTGAACTTACCAATGATATAAAAATAATAATTCCTCCTAATTTTGATGGAACTACACTTAGGGATGGGCTGAGAACTAGCTCAGTGAAATGGAGAAGTACTTTGTAATAAGAAACTTCTCGGAGGAAACGAAGGCCATTTGGGGAGCATATCAACTTTCCCATGAGGCATCTTCATGGTGGGACAGCCGTAAGGCTGAGCTGAACATTGTCAAAATAGACATAACTTGGGACCAATTTAAAAGTTACTTTAGGCAAACGGTGGCTGCCTCAACTTTATTATGATCAGAAAATGACTAAATTTTAGAACTTATCTCAGGGAAAGTTCACCGTAATGCAGATTGGGAAAGGTTTACTAAACTCCTTAAGTACGTGCCTCAGTATCAAACAGACGAGAAGTTTAGGATACAAAATTTATCATGGGATTAAATCCCATTATAGGTGGTGAGGTGGATTTTTACAGTCCAACCACTATGGAAGGGGTTGTTGAAAAAGCCATGAGGCAAGAACAAAAATTAAGAGCAATCTCTGCTCATAAGGAGGAAATTAGGAAGAAGGTTCCAAACTCTTCTTCATCTCGTACACCTAAAAAGGGACCCTATAAGAGGTTTGGCATGAAAAAAAAAATTCCAATGACAAAAATAAGAAAACAACAACAAACAAGCCTGCTGCTAGTATGCAAATAGCTTTTTCAAGAACAATAATAATGGACAGAAGTCCTATAGAAGCCAGAATGATAACTTCAAGGCTGGAAATAAATTTGAGCCTAGGAAGGGTCTTGTTGGAGGTTATTTTAATTGTGGCAAGGATCACTACGTGCATCATTTTCATTTGAAGAAGGATGCCCGTAATTAGTAGCATAAGATACATGTTGCAGTAGTAGACAAAGCAAGTTGAAAAGCAAGTCACAGCCATAGAAGTTCCAGGTAAGTTATTTGGTATACATGTGACTATACTTTTTGATATTGGAGCTACTGAATGTTTTATTTCTAATAAGTTAGCTTCAAAATTAAAAATAAAAGATGAAAGAATGGATAAATCATGGGTTGTACATTATGGAAAAAATGTTGTTCATATAGTTAGTATGTGCCTTTTTGGGGAAGTCCTTGACTTGCCTAGTTTTTCCACAGAAGTTGACCTTTATGTTGCTCCTTTGGGGTCATATGATGTAATCATAGGTGTTAATTGGCTAGCTGAGCATAAGGCAAGGGTTGACTGTTATGAAAAATAGATTAGTTGTTTTGATGACTCAGTAGAAAATAACAGTCATTCAGGGTGTAAAACGTGAGATTTCAGTTAGGAAACTGACAACTATGCAACTTAAAAAGGCCAAAAATAGAGGTTGTACCTTATATGTAGTAAAAATGTTCAAAACTAAAGAAGGTAATAACTTCATGGAAAGATATCCGTTGTTGAGAAATTTCAGTGATGTGTTTCTAGAAGAGTTACCGGTCTTCCACCCAAATGAGAGTTTGACTTCATGATTGAGATCAAACCAGGAACCGAGCCTATTTCCAAGGCACCTTATAGAATGACTACCCTTGAATTGGTAGATCTTAAGGCTCAGTTGCAAGAAATTTTGACAAAAGGCTTGATAAGGCCAAGTGTTTTGCCTTGGGAGCACTGGTAATTTTCATGAAAAAGAAGGATGACACACTTAGATTGTGCATTGATTATAGAATGTTGAACAAGGAAACTATTAAGAACTGATATCTACTTCCTAGAATTGATGATCTATTTGATCAGATGCGTGGAGCATCGGTGTATTATAAAATAGATCTTTGATCTGAGTATCATCAATTGAGAATAAAGGATGAAGACATTCATAAAATAGCTTTTAGAACAAGGTATGGGCATTATGAATTCATAGTTCTACCCTTTGGGCTGACGAATGCACCTACCGCTTTTATGAATTTGATGAATAATATTTTTCAAGAATACTTGGACAAATTTGTACTTCTATTCTTGGACAATATTCTTATATACTCTAAAAGCATTGAAGAACATCATAAGCATCTGAAGATAGTTTTGGGAATCTTGATAAAGAGAAAATTGTATGGTAAGTTGTCTAAATGTTCTTTCTATGATATGAAGTGCATGATTTGGGTCACGTTATAAGAAATAATGGAATAGCGGTAGACCCCTCAAAGATTGTATCTATAACTGAGTGGCCTCCACCCAAGAATGTACATGAAGTTAGAAGCTTCATGGGTCTTTCTAGTTACTATAGAAAGTTTGTTAAAGACTTTTCTAAGATTGTTGCACCAATAACTTCATTACAAGAGAAAGACAAGAAATTTGTTTAGAATGAAAAATGTGAATTTTCTTTTAAGATTCTAAAGGATCAGTTAACCACAGCACCTATTTTGACTCTACCTGATCCTAATGGAGACTTTACTGTTGTAACAAATGCATCTAGGGAGGGTCTCGGAGGTATTCTATTGCAGGATGATCATGTCATAACTTATGAAAGTAGGAAACTCAAGTTACATGAATTGAATTATGCTCCACATGACCTAGAGCTTGTTTCCATTGTTCATGCGATTCAAGTATGGAGGCATTATTTTCTTTTAAGGCCTTTTGAACTAAAAACTGATCATCTTGGTTAAAGTATATTTTTACTCAGCCAAATCTGAATGCAAGACAATGAAGATGGTTAGAATTTTTATCTCAATATGATTTTGACATAAGTTACATTAAAGGAAAATAAAATAGAGTAGCATATTCTCTAAGTCATAGGAAGCATATTTCTACTCTTATAACATTGAGAACTTAGTTTAAAGATGAGGTGAAAAGTGTCATGGAATCTGATTCTTATTTTCAGCAAGTAAAGACAGCACTTCCTGTAGATCCAAACGATGTGAGGTATAAAGGTTTTCACCTTGACAATGAAGGAATCTTGCGGTTTGAAAATAAGGTATACATACCTTTGGAAAATGATTTAAGAAAGAAATTATTAGCTGAATTTCATAATTCACCTTTTTCTGGGCACCCTGGCATTACGAAAATGCTTGCTAATATAAAACAACAATATTTTTGGTGTTGGCGAGGAAATTTTTTGGGTGGAAAAAACTTGTGGATTCCTTGCCAACACTCTGGGAATCTAAGTCCCTCTACTTAACTAGTGCAACTTCCATATATGCATGTGTGAAAAAATGTGGATTTCTGTGGTGGCCTTTTGACCGGGGATCCAACAGGGGCACTCCACTGACCCTGCATGGAAAATCTTGCAGATACTTGCAAGAGAGAAATTTGTCTAAAAGTGGGAAAGGGAGTGAGAAAAGAGGTAGGAGAACTAATGTTGTAGGTAGGAAATCAGATTCCTACACACACTAGTTAGAAAATTCATCACATGCATTCATGAGAAGAAACAACCCTGTAAATGGCAACAAGATGAGATAAGATTGCAAACTCAAAGTTTCTAAAATCTCCTCATCAAAGAAAGCTAGAAACTCCTTCTTCTTATATTGATGCTTAAACAAAAATTATACATAGTGGGGAAATGGAGGAAATTGAGAAGGGGGATGAAAGAAAATGGCTATCTCTGTGTTTTCTCAAAGTACAATATACTCTTGAGTTTACAAGATCAATCACCAACCTTGTACAATGGCGTGAAGAAGCCATTAAATATCTTGCAAGAAATGATTTACAAGCAAGAAATGATTTACAATCTTTTCAATCATTCGCTTCCATTCAGATTCTTGATTCGCAAAGAAATGCCAATTTCTGGAAAAAAACTAGACTTTTCATAATGCAGCCATTACATTCATTCTGTAACTTTGAATTTGAACCATTCATCTTGCCTTTGAAACTTTAAACCAGAGTCGTCCACGTGGGAGAAATTTACTAGAGTGGGCATGGAGGATGCTTTTTGCATTTTGTGACTTTATAGAGATTTGGAATTTTGGAACATTTTGGCCCGCTCACCCGCTTTGGATATGGTCTTGACACGTTGTCTCACTTTACTGGAGATAGAGTCACGGGTCACTTTTATAATTTTACCTTTTTTCAATGCGGGCTCAAAAACACAAATTGCTCTGCAGCCCACCTCCCCACTTTGACCTTCGATGCGGGCTTAATATTTGACTTTTCCTATAAGCTTGATTGAGGATGCAAGTCACTTTATGACTTTATGCCTTTTTTACAAAGAGGCTCAAAAACACAAATCGCTCCGTCGACCCGCTTCCCCACTTTGACTTTCTAAGGTGAGCTCAATATTTGACTTTTTCCTTTGTGCTTGGCTAGGGTTGTGGGTCACTTTTTAACTTTAAGCCCCTTTAATGAAAAAGGATCAAATTCTCAAATCTCCCCGATGATCCGCCTCCCGCTTTGACTCTTTTGATGCGGGCTCAACATTTGACTTTTTCCCTCTTAGCATGATCGGGGCTGTAGGTAACTTTATTACTTTACGCCTTTTTTACAAAGAGGCTCAAAAACACAAATTGCTCCACCGGCCACCTCCAATTAGATATGTCCACGTACCCATGGATAATGGAGCCAAAATTTGATAGGAAGAAAATGCACGTCATTCACGACTGTGGAAAAAATGCAGAGAAGAAGAAAACTCCACCATCTTGCACCCGATTTTCAAATTTCTTTTCGCAAACCAAGGAATTGAAAACAATACAAGGTTCGATGATCCATGGCCATAGAAATATTGACAATTTCATTTAGATGAGGACAACAATAAAATTTTCACGCGTCCAGAGGAAAATAGAAAATTTATCAAAACATGCAGATTGAGAGTTTAAACAACTTCAAAGCATGAATTTCTCTATCTTTTCAAACTTCCAACTTTACTTGAACACTCTAAGAGGGCGTGAGCTCAAAATTTTCAAATTTGAATTAAAAAATGAGGGGGGGATTTTGAGGGTGAAAATATTTGGCTCTAGCTTGGGGACATGACATGAACTAAGCATATTGAAGACATGACATGGGAATCTAGAATCTCAATCTCTAGACCCTGTAATTCATTGACCATTGCCTTATCCATTGGGCCTTGCAAAGTCATATACAACTTCAAGAAAGAAATATTAGAAGAAGGAAACACACAAGCACACAATGGGAAGGAAACACACGACACGCAACAGAAGGGGAAACAAAACCACACAACAGAAAGGGAAACACACCTATGGTACAAGGTGGGGGAACAACCCGCTTTCACTGATGATACAATTTCAAGTATTGCCCACTCCGAGGAAATTCCAGTGGCATTCCATCCAAATATGAGAGAAGAAAAGTGTTCTTGCCATAAGCTTCATGAATTTGGAATGGGCCAAGCCATAATGAATAAAACTTTCCATGGTTGCCTTTTGGTTCTCTTCTCTTGTCCCATAGCAGGATGAAGTCTCCAACTTTGAATTCTCTTGCCTTGGCCTTCTTATCAAAAATATTCTTTACTTTCAATTGGTGCTCCTTAATGTGATCCACCACTTGGAGTCTATTTTCTTCCAACTTCTCAAGAAAGAGGATCCTCTTGTCAATGGAATCCTCAATGGAATCCTTGTCTCACCTTCGACTCATCTTCTATTGCCTATTACCTTCTTGGGAGTGAATATCATCTTGAGAGTTGGAGTTGGCATCTCAATCGTGAGAGGAATTTCTTCTTCGACTCCATACAGCAACAATTGGAATGGTGACATGCCTATTACCTTCTTAGGAGTGATCATATCCACCCACAATGCATCGTACAACCTTTTGTTCCAATTCCTTTGATTCTCGTCTAAAAGCTTGCGGAAAATGGTCACAATGTTCTTGTTGCTTGATTCGGCATGTTTGTTTCCTTATGGATAGTAGTCAGAAGAATGAGCTAGGGAGATTCCATAGCTATAGAAAAACTCGGTCATCTCTCTTGAAGAGAAATAGGTAGCATTATCTGCTACAATCTTCTGTGGCACTCAAACGGACTATGATATTCTCCTTGATGAAGTTGCATACAGTTTCAATGTTGGCTTGTTTGGCCGGAATGGCTTCCACCACTTGGTGAAGTAGTTCATTGCTTGTGAGTACATAGGTGTTCCCTACACTTGAGTGAGGGTTTAGAACACCAATGAAGTCCAGCCCCCACTATTGAAATGGTTCTTCAATAACCACAAGACTGAGTGGTAATGCAGCGAGTTATGGTCTTCTAATGAACTGTTGGCATTCTTTGCATTTAGAAACCCAATCTTAAGTGTCTACAAAGATGGTGGGCCAATAATACCTTCCTCAGAGGATCTTGTGTGTAGTGACCATTGCTGAAAAATTTCCACCACATGCTTGGTCATGGTATGCTTTAAGCAACTTTTCTTGTTGCTCTTTATCTATGCACCTGAGGAAGCAACCATCCAGACTCTTTTGTAAAGCACATGATTCCAGATTATAAATTTAGCTTCCTTCAGCTTGAGTGTTCTCCTTTTCTTGTAATTAATATGGGGGGAATTCTCCATAATTCAAGTAATAGGCAATATCATCATACCACTCATCATTAGTGGTAACAAAGAGAACCTGTGGGTTGTCTTCTGAACAAGTTGATCAAGCACAATTTTCTTCACCATGTTGAACTTTGAGTGTTTCATCTTCAACAATCAACTTGCACAAACCATTTCCCCTTACTAGATTGGAGGGTCAAATCTCCAAGTCATATTCTTGAGTCTTTGCAATCCAATTTCCTCTTTTAGCTCTAGGATCCTAGTTCTATCAAGATGGACTTGATTGTACTTGTCGAGGACCATCACCACCGTATGGGAATTGAGGATGTAAAACCTGAAGTTTTTTACAGCCTTGACCACTACATAGGCATGCTTCTCCAATTGGTTGTATTTTAGCTCATGCTTTTTCAAAGGACAACTCATGAAAGCAATAGGTGGTTCCACGTCTTCATTGTTTTTATGAATGAGAATGGCAAAGAGTGTATGTTCTGATGCATAACAATACATGATGAATTCTTTATTAAAATCTAGAGATACAAGATTCGGAGCCTTGAAATGGATTTCTTGATTTCTTCAAATGTTTCCTTCCCTTCATTGTTCCATTTGAATTTTCTTGTGGTTTCATCATGGAAGTGATGTGCTTCGTCAACTCAACAAACTCAGGCACAAAATGATGAAGAAAGTTCACCTTTCCAAAGAATGAATGAACTCCTTTCTTGCTTGTGGGTAGGGCTAATGCTTGAATGGATCTAATCCTCTCAAGATCAATGTGTGCTCCATGTTTGTTCACAATGTGCCCCAATAACTTGCCTTTTGTGACTCCAAAAATGCACTTTTTTGGATTTAGTGATATGCCATGTTTCCTACACCTTGCAAGTACTTGTTCCAAGTGATAGATATGATCTCCCCTCTTCTTTGAAAATATTGTGAGATCATCAAGATATATGACAATGCAATGCTTCAGATCTTTGAAGGCCAAATCCATCACCCTTTGGAATGTAGCTCCTGCATTGATTAGGCCAAAAGGCATTTTGTTGTAGGAAAAAGTGCCCCAAGGTGTTGTAAAGGCTATCTTGGTGTGGTCCTCCTCTGCCACTTTGATTTGATTATATCCTGAGAATCCATCAAGTAATGAAATAATTTCAGATCTAGTGACTTCTTGTAGGATATGGTCCATGATAGGAAGAGGATAATTGTCCTTTAGTGATGCCTGGTTCAGGTTGCAAAAATCTACACATATCCTTATTTCACCATTCTTCTTCCACACTAGCACAATGTTAGCCACCCACATTGAATGGTGGATGGGAAAGATGATCCTTGCATTAAGCATCTTTGTTACCTCCTCCTTGATGGTATCAGCAATCTTTGGGTTGTACGGCCTTTGTTTCTACCTGAAGGGCTTAACACCCTACTTCAAAGGAATTGAGTGATGCATTTCCTTTGGCTGGAAGGATTTGAGTTCATCATAAGAGTAGGCCAAGACATCTGAGTATTTCTTGAGTAATGCAACAAACCTTCTTTTTTCTTCAGTGAGCAACATTTTCCAATATTGACCATCCTTGGCTCCTCTGGGGTACCAATGTTTTCTTTATCAAAATCAGTTGGGCACCAAGAAGATTTCTTTTCTTTCTCTTGAATGAATCTGTCATGTTTGTCAAAGAGGTCTTCTAAAGAGACAAGGCCTTTGGGTTTTTGTTCCTTTTCAATTTGATTACTTCCTCATCATCAATCCCTTCAATTCCTTCTTTCTCTTCTTTGGGGACTAGCTTCTTGGTGTGGATTTTCACCTCCTTTGAAGAAGAGACTATTAAAATTATCCCTTTGCTCTAAAAAGGCTAGAATTTGGTTATCATCATTGAAGACTTGCCAATGATTTGCATTGTCTGGTACACTAGGCCTGAATACCATTTCAATGGTCACTTTTTCTTTACCAAAAGAAGGATGAGGTGTCACTAGGGAAGCTGACACTATAAGAGAATCAGCCTTTTCATTTTGTTCCCTTGGAATAGCTTCAATGGAAAATGCATCAAAAGATTCAATGCAGTCCCACACTCTATTTCTATAATGTCGAGTCTTGGATTCTTCACCTGATATTGTTGGTGGACCTGCTTTACTACAACCTCTACATCACCTTGGCATCTCAGTTTCTTGATTCCCATGTCCTCTGCTGCACTCATGCCTAAGAGTAGTGCTTCATACTCTT
This sequence comes from Taxus wallichiana var. yunnanensis, assembly GCA_018340775.1. NCBI lineage: Eukaryota > Viridiplantae > Streptophyta > Pinopsida > Cupressales > Taxaceae > Taxus > Taxus wallichiana. The sequence goes on along the minus strand of CM031239.1, from coordinate 421,784,006 downwards.
AGTGTTATTTGTATTATCAAATTACAGCTTGAAGGCAAATGGGTATAACTCATTGGAAGGAGAGTACAATACTACACCAGCTCCCAAGCCCACACTGGAATGACTACCATCAAATTCCATTTTCCAAATTTGATCTTCCTCTTCCTACATGAGAAGTGGCAAGTTCTCCTCTTTTTTGATGTGAGGAATTAGTTTCCTAGCCCACAATTTTGAAAGAGAATGTTTGCTTTCGGATCATCAGACCTTCGTACTGTGAACTTCATCTTTCTTACTGGTAGAAACTTCTTCATCTCGCCTTTTACTAGGATAGTTGTAGATGACCAATCCATTTTTATCTCTCCACCTAAGTCTCTACAAAACTCCTACTCAATAGCATACCAAAGGATGTTGGGATGTCTGCTACCAATATGGTTAGGAGCACCTTTTTTTCTAGAAAATCAGCTAGTGCTACCTGTGCATCTTTGATTCTTCCTACCAATGGCACTTGTTTGGATTCCATTGAGTAGCAGGTGCCATTTACCTAGGTCAAGGTGAGGCCTAGAGCATTTGCAACTTTGGTTGGCATCACATTGTCTGAGGCTCCAAAATCTATGATACAATTATTTAGCTTGGAAGCCTTTAATGAGGAGTGATAGGTAGAAAGGTTCAACCCGATGGTTTTGGAGGCACTGAGGGCTAGCATGTTTTGGGAAGGTGGTGTGGATGGTGTGGGCAGTAAGCCTTTAGAATTAGGACTCGAGGATATAGGGTTACCACCATGAAATTACATTAATGAACTTGTCAAACTGGGTAGGTGTGTTTGTAGGTATTCTATTTCTAAGAGTTGGACTTTGGTTTTGCTTGCATGTTCCACAAAGTCAAATGGGGTTATGGTGAGCAAGGAAGAGGTTCCAGAAATGGAGGAAGATTTACATGGTAGAGGCTTTGCTACTTTGGGTGTTGAATTCTCCTTTTCGGGTGTAGCAATTGGCTTGGAAGGGGGTGAGGGTGTAGCTTTTGATTGAACCTTAGATGTTTTTATAGGAACAACATTTAAAGGAGAATTGTTCTTAGCAAATTTTGAGCTGGGAGAAGAATTAGATGACTTACTTGGCATAGTAGCATGATCCTTGACAACCAGTGAGTCTGGTTTTTCTTTGGCTAACTCCATAGAAGGTGGTAATGGTGATCCTCTGCTGATGATTTTATTTTGTGTGACCTCTAGAGGAGAATCTTCTTTATTCTTCTTATCCTTTACCGCAATCATTGAGGATGAAGCACCTTTCCTGGATTGTGCATGAGTGAAAATAGCACATGAGAAACTTGGAGCTTCTTCATCATCCTCATCTTCATCATCAACGTACTCAATTAGGCCATTGTGCATATCAAATTCCTCGACCTCAAGATAGTTTTCATAGTCTTCCATATTTTCTTCTTCAGTTTCATCAATTTCTACTTCCTCCTCCGGCTCTTTGGTGTCACAGATGGCATTGACTAGTGGTGCTTCAAGAGCAAGTTGATGAGGAGGTGGAGCAATCCTTGGCCTATCTGGAGGGTTTGGTCTCCTTGAATCATTCCACATTATGATCTGATATAGCTACTTCTTCAAGGCAACCAAGTAATTTTCCATTTTTGGAACATCGGATCTATGGTGATAGAGTTTGAATTTTGACCCTTTTTCTTTCCATTGGGGCCTTTCACCTTACCGGACAAGATTAGATCATCATTGGTTTCTATTGCATGGTCTTGAGCTTCCCTTAATGTTCTTGGTTGGGTTCTTCTAAGGAAGAAACCTACTTCTGATGGCGCAATGATGAAGAATCTCTTCAAATTATTTTTAGGAGGCACCACATCTTCAGGGATTCTTCTTATCACTCTGTTATATCTTACTACGAAGTCTCTCATTGACTCGGAGGTTTCTTTCTTCATTTGTACCAATTAGACCAAAATATCCTACAATATTTTTTGTGCTCTTGAACCTGTGTTTGAATGCACTTCTTATATCTTCCCAACAGGTGACAGACCTCGAGGTAGCATGTAGAACCATTCAAGCTTTCTCTTGAAGTGACTCCACAAAGAGTCAAACTAACACATCTTCATCCTCAACACCCAACACACCACAAGCAGTGATAAATGCTGCTACATGCTCTTCAGGGAGTTGAGAACCATCCCCTCTAAATTTTGGGAAGTTTTTTCGAGCCTCTCGGTAGCTCATGGAGTGGTTGAGCAAGATCCAGTGGACCGGTGTTTCCTCCCCATGGTACATTAGGCCTACGGCCTCACGATCACATTCACGCTCATGCTCACGATCCCCCATTCTATTTTTTTTCTAGGTTCCAACCATGCTAAGGTTACGTCTTCTACTACTACTCTTTCATCTACCTCGGCTTGAAGTCTCTCGATTTCTTCGAGTTGAACTCTTATTTCTTCGTTGGATCTCACCTCTCATTCTCTAGCTTCTTCTTCAGTCTTCACGTCAGTGAAGTATACTAGGTTCTCGTTGATGTATGAAAATTCACCTTCCAAAGGATTGGTAACACTTAGGTTCCCAACGTGACCGAGTTGCTTGAAAAGGAAGCCTCTGGATTCCGAGTAGTTCTTGTCTCCTTTGAAGTTCTTCAAAAATGGGATCAGTTTTTCCCCCTTGTCTCTGTTGCCGGGTGTATCTTTTATCCACCAACTTGAAAATATATGCTCTTCTTTGTGGTGCTAGAATTTGTCTTTGCCTCTCCAATTTAGCAACGTGTTCTTCTTCAAGGTCCAGAATTCTCATGGTAATGAAGTAGTGATTGGTACTTTGTCTATTATGCCAGATAGCTTCCCTCAAATCTGAAGCAACGTCTTCTTAGATGTGGAAGAGAAATTCAGGTCTTTCAATAGGAGGGTTTCTTGGAATAGCCATGATTTGAATCCATGTGGCTCATATAGCCATTTAAATTCCAAAAAAATCTTTTTTTTTAATTTTGAATTTTCTGACCTTGTAGTCGCATTCAGGTGCAGATGTTTGCTAAATCTACCCCACGGTGGGTGCCAAAAACTATTGGCGAGGAAATTTTTAGGTGGAAAAACTTGTGGATTCCTTTCCAATGCTCTGGGAATCTAAGTCCCTCTACTTAACCGGTGCAACTGCCATATGTGCATGCACGAAAAAAAATGTGGATTTCTGTGGTGGCCTTTCGACTAGGGATCCAACAGGGGCACTCCACTGACCCTGCGGCAAAGCTTGTAGATACTTGCAAGAGAGAAATTTGTCTAAAAGTGGGAAAGGGAGTGAGAAAATAGGTAGGAGAACTAATGTTGTAGGTAGGAAATCATATTCCTACACACACTAGTTAGAAAATTCATCACATGCATTCATGAGAAGAAACAACCCTACAAATGGAAACAAGACGAGATAAGATTGCGAACTCAAAGTTTCTAAAATATCCTCATCAAAGAAATCTAGAAACTCCTTCTTCTTGTATTGATGCTTAAACAGAAATTGTACATAGTGGGGAAATGGAGGAAATTGAGAAGGGGGAATGGAAGAAAATGTCTATCTCCTGTGTTTTCTCAAATTACAATATACTCTTGAGTTTACAAGATCAATCACCAACCCCGTACAATGGCGTGAAGAAGCCATTAAATATCTTGCAAGAAATAGTTACCACTTCTTCTTTGTTAGCAAGAAATGGTTTACAATATTTTCAATCATTCGATCTTCGATTCTTGATTCGCAAGAAACACCAATGGCGGAAAAAAACCAGACTTTTCATAATGCAGCCTTACACTTCATTCTAGAATTTGAATTGAACCATTCATCTTGCCTTTGAAAATTTAAACCAGAGTCATCACTTGGGAGAAATTCACTGGAGTAGGCATGGAGGATGTTTTTTGCATTTTGTGACTTTAAAGAGATTTGGCAGTTTGGAACATTTTGGCCTGCTCACCCACTTTTGATATGGTCTTGACATGTGGCCTCACTTGAGTGGAGACAGAGTCGCGGGTCACTTTTATAATTTTACCTTTTTTCAATGCGGGCTCAAAAACACAAATTGCTCCATAGGCCCGCCTCCCTGCTTTGACCTTCGATGCAGGCTTAATATTTGACTTTTTCCATTAAGCATGATCAGGGTTGCGGGTCACTTTATGACTTTATGCCTTTTTTACAACGAGGCTCAAAAACACAAATCGTTCCGCCGACCCACTTCCCCGCTTTGACTTTCCAATAGAAGGCTCAAGATTTGACTTTTTCCTTTGTGCTTGGCGGGGTTTTGGGTCACTTTATGACTTTACGCCTTTTACACAATGAAAATATTGTACTCAATGCTCTCATGTAAAAATTTTACACAATTATGGATAGTAGAGGCGACACCTTGCATGGCATGAAGCCATGGCCTACCAAATAAATAGTTATAGGAAATTGGTAAATCAACAACGAAAAAGCCAACATGGATAGTCTTAGGACCAACAGTGATAGGCAATGTAATGTGACCAAACATGAACAGACATAACCATCATAAGTACATAATGAAACACTAGAGGGACTAACGTCACGAGTGGAAAGACCTAAAGCTTTAAGGAATGACATAGGACATAAGCTAAGTTCATATCCATTATCAATCAAAGTGTGTTTAACAACTACATTATGAATAAAACATATGATATGTAGAGGAGGGTCATTATCAAAAGTGTGAACATCAGTGAGAAGGTTAGATTTGAAGACTAGGTGTGAAGAGAATGCATTGGAAAATGCTTCATAAACCGAATCTGGATGTATGTCAACATGAATGTGAGTGGTAGAAAGAAAATTTTAGACTTTATGTAGTAGGTTAGGATTTGCAAGCAAATAATCATTGATTGAGATACTCGTGATGACCAAATCCTAGGATGACAAGCAATGAATGAAGAATCTATAAGCGTAAATGATCGAGTCGAGTTCACCAAAATTATTAACTAAAATTAACTAAATATGTGAGGGTAATAGTAGTTAATCTAATCTAGAATGACATGTAAACGTAGTAAAGGAATGCAGTAAAATAACTCAAGTAACCAATCTCAAGAAATTAGAAACCCTAATGTGCAAGGAATGTTAGAATGAACTCGACTGATTAGAGTAGCTCGTTAGATTATATCGCAGAGGTGACTAGAGGAATAAAAATTAGGAACAACTATGTGGAAGCCCCAAAAATGATGGATATGGAGTATCTAGCTAGACTGGAGCACCTGGAGGGGGACTAGGGTTCCTACTGGTACTTTGGTCTGAAGAATGGGTGCCCTAGTCTCTACAAAAGATCTAGAACTGAATCTCACAGTTCTAGAAGGTGGTCTGAAACCTATCACTATATGTTGCATCAAATTTGTTGCCCTAAATTAAGTGTCACCAATAATCCAAGTTTATGAAAAGGCCTGCAAAAGACCAAAAGAGTTATCAAAACCCTAAAAAAAGAAATATACAAATGAATGGGTTGAAATGACCTCAGATACCACAACAATGGGCTTACTAACTGAGCGTTGCACTACATTTCAGACCCAAATGTAGTTTTGGTAAGTGTTTGCATAATGTGCCCTAGGTGCTTTTGTGTTAGTCGCACTTTGTGAAGTAGTGAGTAATAACTAAATATAGAAAATGTAATAGTATGTGTGCATGGAATAGAATGGAATCCCTCCCCTATGCTTGTGTGATGCAGATGAACCAACATTTCCTTGTGATGGAGCTAATGGATGCAAGTGATCTCCAAGTGGATGCAACTCTAGGTGGATGATAGTAGTGACTAGTACTTGGTCTCTCATTATCATCTCATAACTTTATATTTATAGTGTTCTCTTGATCTAATTTTGTAATTAACCCCGAAATGGCCGACCACCAAGAAGATAAGAAGCTAAAACTGCTAGAAAGAACCCAAAAGATGGTGGAAAGTTCAAAAAGGACTGGGGCACCCGTGGTAGGACCAAGGCTCCCATGGGCACCCTAGTCATCCTAGGCACCCCAGTGGGGGCTAAAATAACATAGGATGATAGAAGCCGACTAGGCATGTGGATGTAAAAGGTCAGAAATGATGAAATAAAATAAAACAAGATGGCCAAAAGATGGGGGTTAATTAGTACTTTATTCATTTAAAAACCCTTGAAATAATAGTATGAGACCGGAATAAATAATATATAAAGTGCATGATTTTGTGACTACAATTTACACATATGCGACAAACCTCACACACAACGTTATAGGATACTAGTATTTGAAACCTATGGTATACATAGGGTCTCACATTTGCGTGTACGTGACAAATGTCACAAACAATGTTATAGGATAGTGATATTCAAAACCTCTATGGTATACACATGGTATCACGTTTACGCGCATGTGAAAAATGATGCAAACAATGTAAAAGGAAACTGCTAGTCCAAATATATGGTATACACAGGGTCTCATGTTTGCACGTATGAAAAACATCGTAAAAACATTATAGGATACTGGTATTTGAAATATGTCATATACACATGGTGTCACATTTGTGCGTATGTGAAAAACATCACAAACAACGTTATAGGATAATGGTATTCAAAATCTATGGTATACACAGGGTCTCACGATTGTGTGTATGCGACAAACATCACAAACATCGTTATAGGATATTGGTATTCAAAATATGTGGTATACACAGGGTATCACATTTTCATGTATGTGAAAAATGTGGTAAAAATCATTATAGGATACTGGTATTCAAAAATTTTGTTATACACAGGGTGTCACATTTGTGCATATGCAAAAAATGTCACAAACAACATTATAGGATACTGGTACTCAAAATATTTGGTATACACAGGGTTTAACATTTGCACGTATACGACGAATGTCACAAATAACATTATAGGATACTGGTATTTGAAACATGTGGTATACATAGGGTCTCGTGTTTATGCGCATGGGACAAACGACACAAACAACGTAATAGAAAACTACTAGTCAAAATCTGTTGTATACACACGGTGTCACGTTTGCGTGTATGCGACAAATGTCACAACAATGTTATCGGATACTAGTTTTCAAGACCTATGGTATACATAGGGTCTCACGTTTGTGTGTATCTGACAAATGAGGTTACATTTAGTCCCAGGGAGCATTTGGTCTCTTCAGAGAATCCATATATGTTTCACTTTTTTAATATACAGTGAAATTGACTGGAGGATTATTGCATGGGGTTATTTCCAGCCACATTCTTGGTCCACATTTGACAATGAATAGTGAAGAAGGTATCCTTTTAATGCCCAATGTTTCATGGGAGTTTAGCATCAGTAATAGGTTGCTTCATCTAATTATTACCTAGCCCTTTTTAAAGATATCTTTTTGTTTTTCATTCATGGAAGCCATGGTTTTCTAAGAAAATTTTGTAACATAAGTATATATACTTCACACATGATTGCTCTACAAAACATAAAAATAAAAAAATGTCTATCTATGAACAATTTTAAAATTTGAAATCACATAGCCTCAAGTAGTTTCATGCACCTAATGTTTTTTTAAGATCTAATGTTTCTTACAAATTATGTGCAATAGACCTTCTTGCTTCTCATTCTTGTGTAATAGACCTTCTCAATAAAAATGTAGAGTTCTGTTTTTGTCAATCTCCCACAAAACCTTCTACGAATGGAGTTACAAATTTTTTTACATTTATGCTTGTTTATGGAATTTTCTCCAAATATATGCTTAAATATCACCTTCTCAGATTTTCCTATTTATCTATTCGATAGCCTTAAATAAAAATGGATTGGCTTGACTCATTGAGATAATGTTGACTAGGTTATTTGTTTCATATGATGTTCCCACCTATGTGATGCATGTAAAATTTCTCATATGACATTTTATGATATTTAATGCATTCGATCCTTGCTAGGATAGATGAATTATTTTTATGGGACTATGAGGATTAATAAATGATGTTGTTATTCTTAAAGAAGTCTTGATATCAAGATGGTTTTAACCTTTTAGGAGCCCTCTTCTTCCATCTTTCTCCGAAAATGTCTTGTCAATCCAAAAATGTTAATTTTATGAATTCTTAAATAAAAGGATTCTTGTGTCTTTATTTGTTTCTAACCTTCCTCTAAGTTCATTATTTCATGCAATTAATATATGAAGTTGTTATTCTTAAAGATCTTGATATCAAGATGGTAGCCTTTATCCGAGGAATTCTAACTTACTCATTTTTCAAAGATAACCCATCCCCAATCCATCCCTATTAGAACATTCCATAGAAAAATCATCAATCACTCAAATATATTTTTGTCAATGAAATAATTAAAGGGGCCTCCAAAGTGAACGTTGAGAGTCAAATATTAAAGGGTGAGATTGGTGGTTAATGCATCAATAATTCAAAATTCACAAATCTAGAAGAATCACTTTGCATGGTCGAGATAAATGCACATCTATCAATACATGGTGTAACGTCTTAGTCATGACTATTACTATGACGAACTCCACTTTTGACATTGTAAATGTTGACATGTGATTTGTCTTAGGAAGGTGTATTCTTTTGACGTTGAAAATCATGTTTGCAATCGATAAGTTATTATTATTCAGAATTCATGCTTGTTGTAATTTTGTTTACTTGGAAATGAAGCCATTCTGCTCTATGAATTGTAAGTTACAAATTTTTACTATTGTTTTCATATTTACCATATGATAATAGCACACTTGAATCAATTCCATTGATCCAAGGTATGCCTCAGTTCTTCTTTAATGTCATCTTGTTAATTAACATTCTGAATGAAATGTATTATGGAACCGAGTTGTTTTGTTGTAAATTGTAAAGGACCTGGCTTTAGGTATTCTTACTTGGCATCATGCTACAAACGGTAAGTTTGGACCTCCTCTATGGATGTTTTGTAACTCTGATTAGTGTAACATAAGAGATTGAGGATTTGTATTGAGCTATTTAGGAAGATACCTCATCCTCGATCGGAATGGTTGGAACTATTCGGATCTGACCTAAATTGTAATGTTTTATCCTAATTGGATTTTTAACCTAAGGTAACAATACTTACCTAGGACCTATTACTAAACTATTACGGTTTACGCCTAAACCTATGTTGTAGTTTCCTACCCTATATGGATTCTAATCTAAGGTTTATAACCTAACCTAATGTAATATGGTTAGTGGATAAGGTGGAAACCTAACTAATGTTAAGGTGACCTAAACTATTACTAAGCCTAAAGAGGACCTAAGGGTTACGTGGAAAGTGGGAAGTTGGTGGCGATGGTTTCTAAGGTATTAATGTGGATTAATTTCAATCCTTACATCCTAAATTCACCAAGATTAGCGAGGCATAAAAAAATAATGGGATGCCTAACTGACATCACTACTAAATTTAAAAACACATGTAAATTTTGAATGGAACTCACCAAGTTTGAAATGGAAGTGGTGTAAGGAAAGAGGAGGGAATTGGCATTTAATGCATTCAATGGCCTCGGGTTTAGTGGAAGAAACCACCTAGGAGTTAGGTAGGGAGAATTGTGGGAAGTTTTATGGTCATTTGATCTTTTGGTTTTTGCTCTGCATGTGGGTTCTTGATTCTTCAAACCAACAAATTCCATTTTTGACCCTTTGTGATCTTGGGTATCTTTGAGCTATGTCTGAGCCTATGGAAGAAAAAGGAGAGCAGGCAGATTTGGTTGTTTGCATTGTTTTGGAAAGAAGAGGTTTTTGAGAGGCTCGGCTGAGGTTTTCGTAAATCAAAAGAAAACACTATCAGGCATGATAGGCTCTTCTTATTAAATAGTTATGCTTCTTTCTAAACGTCTTCATTAAAAGAACTCTGCTCTTAGAAGCAATTGGTTTTGTGGAAATGCTTATGGTGTATTTTTGTTGTATTCTTCTGCTTGGATTGTGGTTTGGAAAAGATTTGATATGGGTATTTTCTTGATAATGTTTGAGTTGATCGTGCTATATCTTTGTCTGGAACTGAAATGTTGCCAAAATAGTGTGATTTTCTATTGCCTGTGCAAAACGGATTAAGGTAAAAGCATTGTTGGTTTAATAATTGATATGGGTTTGTTTTCCTTTAATGGAATAAATCATGAAGTGTGTTGTCTTCTACTGAAACTTGAGTTGTTCGAATCTGGTTGTTTCTGTTGAGCTATGCTGGAACAATTGGTCGGATTCATGGCCTTGTGGATTCAAACTTATTTGGATATAACATAAATGATTATATTTATTTTGAGCATTTTTTCATTTTAAATTTGTGAATAATTGTTAGCAATTCTCTAAAGTTGTATGAAAGAAGTCACCATTATGAAGGAAGATGTTTTGAGTTTTGGTCCTTCTTGTTTAAAACTTTATTTTGTATGTTTAGCTTAAAAAAACTTGCTAGATGTCAATTTTGTGGCTTACACATGTATGTAGTGGAAATATTTGTAAGTTCCTAACCTGGTAAGTGAGGTAGAACGAATTCTTCATGAAGCAAGTTAACCAATAACATTACTTTAAGGGAAATTGAATGGGGTGATTTCTGATTTTGTTATTCTTCTCTTGAACTTTATTTTGAGCATCTAACTTGGGTATTATGTCACTTTGTTGTTCTTCATTGTGTTCTAATCTGAGTTGAGCCATTTCTTTTATTACCTGTAGAATGATTCTTTCATCCCTATTAAGTTTTTTTTTTTTTATTAAGGGAAAATAGTTTTGAAGGGACTATGCCCTGTATACAAAAGGGCTCAAAAGCCAGATAGCATAGGTGAGAGAAACAACCTAAAGAAGGGAAAAATGGCCAACCTAAGAGGGCTCAACAGCCAGATATGACAACACATGAGAAGAAAGGATCCAGACGTACAATGATCCAAAAAGTAGCAGAAAATATCAAAAAGCAAACAAAAGATATTCATCATATAATAACTCTGCCAAAAAATAGCTCCAAAACCGCCAAAAAATAGGAACTTCACAGACAACAAACAACATCACAACAACCCGTTACTTGATAGCCCTGTTAATCTTGGTTTTGATATCCTGCAGCAACATGAAGAAGGTAATGGCAGTGGCCTAAGAGGAGTCTTTCATATCCACCTGAGCAATTACAATATCCCTTTTCTCTTTGGGGCCCCAAATGTCTTCATTAATCCCACTTAAACTGCAAACACTATGAACATGTTGTTCAATGAAATTATAAATGATTTTAAGGGTAGATAGTATGCAGTCATTATGACTTTTGCATTTCCCATTCTGCCATCCAAAGACTGTAACTTCTTGAAAACTTCAGCAATAACCCCCTCCTCATCATCACTTTGAAGTATTCCTTTTCCCTTAGCTTTTTCCATATTTTTTATAGTCCCTTTGAGCTCTTGTATTTCCTTTTCCATCCTGTCCACTCTGCCCATCAAGTCCTCCTCCTTGGGTTCCTCCATCGGTTGGCTGATATGCAGGAGGTTCTCAGCAAGCTCAAGGTCTTTGTGACTTCTTAGGACCCATTGAGAAGTAGGGATTTTAGTTTTTATGCTCTTTCTTTTCTTGCTAGAAGCAGCAACTTCAATCTTCCTTTTCAGCAGGGGGAGTGAAGGCGGTGTGAGCAGGTGGAGGTATGGAGGAAGAGGGTGGGGTAGGATTCATGTGGGGGCAATTTGAACAGTGGCGATGGATCAGTAGGATTAGCCCTTGGTGCAGAGGGACAGCCCTAGAATGGCTCTGAACTTCCCTAATTGATTTCTCCAGTGAGTTTATCAAGTAGTGAGGGAAGCTGATGATAATATTTCTACGAAAGTGATTAAGAAATATCAAATTTTTTTGAGGTATAGTCACAAATCTTCCTTCAAGAGTTACAAGTTAAGTTGAGAATACGTGTTGACTTGATTGTGATCTTGTGTTCGTATTCTACAAGGATGACTAATTTTTACTTGTAATACCTAAAGCTATTAACGTGAGAGGAATTACAACATTCTGTTGTTGTTGCACTTCATGTAATGCTACCAATTAAATTTATTTGAATCTCTCTATCTATACATAGCTAATGTACTTTTGTAATTGTTCTTATTATCCGTTGAATGGACCTTTTCTCGTATTCAACTTGCATGTTGCATTTATTTATGTCAACCCGCATTAGTTCCTTGTCTTTAGTGTTTAGGTAAGAAGTTAAAAGATCATTTGATTAGACTTTAAAATCTTTTATTTTGATATGTACTTCTATTATTGGGAAATATTATTGAGATCTTCTCTCTTTTCTTGGGCAAGGCATTAATTGTTGTTCTTCGAAGTCTGAAGGAATTTACATTTTGTTTTCTCTCTCGAGTTGTTGAATACGATTTTGTATTCGTTGAACTTTGAAGGAAGACTAAATTTGTCTCACTTTGCATCAGTTTACTTTCTCTCTTTTGCATTAAACATGTTTGAAGTGAATGGGTATTAGAGGGAAAAACCTACACTTCTTTTTCTCCTTGAACCGATAATTTGTAAATGGGATTCAAATTTGTTTAGTGCTTGAAAGAAGGGAATTCTTGTTTAGGGATATTATTGGTTCATCCTAAATTCCATCCTTTAAGATTGAAGGAATTTGGTCTTTGATATTATATGAAGAATTATGTTAGTAATGTGTATTGTGAATCATTACTTCTTTAAAAATAATTCTAATTGGGACTATCAGAGTTAGTAACCTTATTTGATCTAGTTGCATGAATCAAGAATGGACTATAGATAACTATAGTAAAAATGAGATAAGTAATTAGGTTGAAATATTACTCATCTAATGTAATTTTTCTTATGAAATCATTGATTGAAGAGTGTTGATTTGATCATGATCTTACTTAAGGTAATGTGGTTGCTCATTCTGTTCTCCTTTTTTTATCCTTATTTCTTTATGGGATATCTATCTGAATTGCTTTACTATTTCATAAAAGCAAAGTTCTTTTTATGAGACAATTAGTTAGAAGCACATCATTTTAATGTTTAGTGCTTATCATGCTCGGGCCATCGAATTGACCCGTGCTTATAAATTTTACGAGATGGAATCTCGGAAGTGATAAAAGAAGACAAGTTCTTTTATGATGCTTTTTATGTTTACCTAAAGGCTGGATCTTTATGAGGAATTATTATTCTTATTGAAATGTAATTGAAAAAGGGAAAAGTTATATTCTTGTTTGAGTTTATCAATGTTGATTGGCATGAGTGAAGTCTAAAATTTTTAGACTTGTAAAATGTGTATTTTAACTTGAGGAATGGGAAAAAGGATCGAGTGTCATTTGTATTTGATGTATCATCCACTTTGGGCTCACTGTAAAGGAAATTTGTAAATTTGTCATTATTCTCTCATAAACATATCTGTTTGAATCAATTCAGATAGACTCAAATGAAATAGATAAAAAGGGAATTGATACTCTATTCTTTTATTAAATGTAACTTCTAAGTTGGCATGCATAGATTAACATTCAACTAGTTCATTATGGTTTATTAGATGACATAAATAAAAGAGTAATTTACTTATGATTCTTATATAAAGTAAATGGCAGCTATGAACCCTAATGAATGTAAGTTAAAGGAAAGACAACCATTCTAAGGGGACAAGCATTCTGTTAATACCTTTTGAGAACCATAGTCAACGAGGTTCTGAAGGAAGAGAATATATACTTCCTCTTGATAAATCAAAAGCAGAATAGGGTAACCAAAATGAAATAAATATATACGTAATAAATATACTTCATCTTAATGAAGTCTATTAGTGAGGAAACCGAATTCTAAACTCAAACATGCTTAAACTTGGTTAAGCTAAGTAAGATAAAACTATTTTTGGTATGTTGATCCTATTATAAGTCCGAATCTTATGATAAGATACCATGGAATGAAATACAAACCTTCGGGAAGAGGGACTGGTTGTAGGTTAATCTACATGAAAATTACAAGTCATTTATGGCTAGCAAACCGTAATGATCAAAGAAGTTAAGATGTCGATTTTGTGGCTTACACATGTATGTAGTGGAAATATTTGTAAGTGCCTAACTCGGTAAGTGAGGCGAAATGAATTCTTCATGAAGCAAGTTAACCAATAACATTACTTTGAGGGAAATGGAATGGGGTGATTTCTGGTTTTGTTATTCTTCTTTGAAATTTATTTTGAGCATCTAACTTGGGTATTATGTCACTTTGTTGTTCTTCATTGTTTTCTAATCTGAGTTGAGCCATTTCTTTTCTTACTTGCAGAATGATTCTTTCATCCTTGTTAAGTTGAGAATACGTGTTGAATTGACTATGATCTTGTGTTTGTATTCTGTAAGGATGACTAGGTTTTACTTGTCATACCTTAAGCTAGTAACGTGAGAGGAATTACAACGTTATGTTTTTTTTGCGCTTCATGTAATGCTACTAATTGAATTTATTTGAATCTCTTTGTCTATACATAGCTAATGCACTACCATAATTGTTTTTATTATCCGTTGAATGGACCTTTTTTTTAGGTATTCAACTTGCATGTTGCATTCATTTATGTCAACCCAGATTAGTTCCTTGCCTTTAGTGTTTGGGTAAGAAGTTAAAAGATCGTTTGATTAGGACTATACAGCTCTTTTTTATTCGATATGTACTTCTATTCTAGGGAAAGATTATTTAGATCTTCTCTCTTTCTTAGGAAAGGCATTAATCTTTCTTCTTCTTCAAAGTCTGAAGGGAATTTACATTCTATTTTCTCTCTCTAAGTTGTTGATTACAATTTTGTATTCATTGAACTTCAAAGGATGACTAAAGTTGTCTTACTTGTCATCTATTTACTTTCTCACTTTTGCATTAAACATGTTTGAAGCTGGATGGGTATTAGAGGGAATAACCTTTTTACATTTTTTTCTCCTAAATTCCATCCTTTAAGATAATTTGTAAATATGAAGAATTACGGTAATGTGTATTCAAATTTCTTTACTAATTCATAAAAGTAGAGTTCAGTTCAAATTGATAATGGACGATGAGATAAGTTTAGGATGAACTAACTCATCTAATGTATCCCTTTTTTGATCCTTATTTATTTATGGGATATCTATCCTTATTTCTTTAATATCTATGCTTTTTATTTCATAAAAGCATATTTCTTTTTATATACAACAATTAGTTAGAAGCACATCATTTTAATTTTTAGTGCTTATCATGCTCGGTTTCTCAAATTGACCCGTCTAGCAATTTTTCAAATGGAATTTCGTAAGTGATAAAAGAAGACATGTTCTTTTATGATGCTTTTTATGTTTACCTAAAGGCTGGATATTTATGATTAATTATTATTCTTATTGTAATGTAATTGAAAAAGGGAAAATTTGTATTCTTGTTTGAGTTTATCAATGTTGATTGGCATGAGTGAAGTCTAAAATGTTTAGACTTGTAAAATGTATAATTTACTTGAGGAATGGGAAAAAGGATTGAGTGTTATTTGTATTTGATGTATCATTCACTTTGGGTTTATTGTAAAGGAAATTTGTAAATTTTCATTATTCTCTCATAAACCTATCTATTTGAATCATTTCAGTTAAACTCAAATGAAATTGATAGGAAGGGAATTGATACTTTATTCTTTTATTAAATGCAACTTCTAAGTTGGCATGCATAGATGAACATTCAACTAGGTCATTATGGTTTATTAGATGACATAAATAAAAGTAATTTACTTATGATTCTTATATAAAGTAAATGGCAGCTATGAACCCTAATGAATGTAAGTTAAAGGAAAGACAACCATTCTAAGGGGACAAGCATTCTATTAATACCTTTTGAGAACCATACTCAACGAGGTTATGAAGGAAGAGAATATATACTTCCTCTTGATAAATCAAAATCAGAATAGGGTAACCGAAATGAAATAAATATATACGTAATAAATATACTTCATCTTAATGAAGTCTATTAGTGAGGAAACAGAATTCTAAACTCAAACATGCTTAAACTTGGTTAAGCTAATTAAGATAAAACTATTATTGGTATGTTGATCTTATTATAAGCCTGAATCTTATAATAAGATACCAAATGAAATACAAACCTTCAAGAAGAGGGATTGGTTGTAGGTTAATCTACATGACAATTATAAGTCATTTATGGCTAGCAACCGTAATGATCAAAGAAGTTAAGAAATCAGGTAGGGTCACTGAAATTAAATCTTAAATTAAGAAGATAAGAAAGCATTTAACTTCTTAGTTGGATATGTACCTCTAGATGAGGTGATTCCGTAGGATTTTGGTACACGCCAACTACAATATTATGTGACATCATGAAGACTAGGGTCTTCATAATGGAAAAGTGTTGCAGCTGACATGTCACTACACCCTTCCGAATTGGATCATCTAGGTTTACATGGATTCAGACTTGACTTGGTTACATCCTAAGTCGGGTTAGGAGCATGCTTTTGTATAGGATGTAACTCATGGTGACTAAAGGTAACTAGACACACGCAATCATCTTGGGTCGATTGAGTATGTCTATGTACCCTTAGACATTGTGAGTGAATCTTTATACCAATCCATGTTGCTAACATGGGTTAAGGTTAAACCTTAGACAAGCGGACTGACAGGAGTTAGTGAAGACCATTCTAGATAACAGATGAAGTGGGGTGAAGGATGTTTTCTATTGATGAGTATGTCATCTAGGAATATGAACATGCACAGCATGTGAAAATCTTTGGCCAAAGTATCGCAAGCTACTAGTTATGTTGTCCTAAGTCACCTAGTCTAAGAAGCAAGATTTTAGATGGATATTGGTAACAAATATTTAGATAAGCCTCTTAAACAGAACACTTCAAATACCTAGAAAAGGGTAAGAGAACCAAGTATACTTAGTATACGATACATTGAATTAACATGAGAGATCGATGAAACTCTAAGTCATGAAATGAGAGATTGGTAGTTCACCGAGTCATTACAGCTGCATATGGTTATCTGTTATGAGATTGATTAGCATGGAATGTGTGTTCTAAATTATGATCATTTAGAACAGAGAACATTATTTGAAAACTTGAAATGTGTGTTCTAAATTATGATAATTTAGAACAAATAATGCTATTCAAAAAAAAAAAAAAATTTCCCTTGTTTCTAAAGCTTTAAAATGGGAATGTTACACATGGTAAGCATTGAGAATCACAAAACTGATAGATATCAAAGTAGATGATTTCTTAGTTCAGTGAGCTTGTTCCTTACTGTACACTAACCATAATACTCCATAGTTTGACTGGTTGCACAGGATTAATAGAGTGAGTGGTGGATATAAAAAAAAAAATCACACATGTGTGAGCAAGTGCTAGGTAGAGTTGCATGAAAGATCACCTTAAACAAGTCCACTCTATAAGCACTATTTAATAAGTAACTAGATTGAAAAAGTGGTGTGCTTCTCTACTTTTTGCAAGTTTCATTCACAAATGAAAACAAATGAATGTCTAAGGTCTTGTCAAGCACAAAGTCTAATCAGTTTTAATGCGGGCTATCAACTAGCAATCGCATGTGGAATGTGCGATGGAAACATCAAAGGGGATGTGTTGAAGGAGTTAAACTTTATGGAAATAAACTTGTGAGGAGGGAAACAAAGAATAATATTGAGGGAGGATAAGTTACAACACCGCGACATCTCATTTCGTTGATGCGTGAATGTTTACTGATACTTGTATTTGTAAATGTTTTTTAGGTTTATCAATGGTTGATGCATTGAAAAGAGAGGGATTTTTTCTATGCACACCATGTCCTCCTTCGATCATCAAGGTCATAGAAGGTTACAAAAATTGAACATACAAGAGAAGAGGTTTATTGAAATTGGAATAGCGAGGTGGTTTGCATCTCAGGTGGAGGAACCTCTAAGAAGCACAGAGCACGAAGGGATGAGTCAAGAAGGAAACTAGGATCTCTTGTTGCAACGGGAGAATGGATGTGTGGGTTTGAGAAATAGTAGACAGACACATGTACATGCCCATCGCCTCCTATGGATAAACAAATAGTTCTTAAAAAGCATCCAGAGAATTTGGTGGCACTACCTTGATGTTTGCTTTCATATTTCATCACTCACTCACACCTACACACCCATCCACTTCCAATATTATACTCAGATGCCTACTCGCTCTCATATTCTCTACCAAAAACAAGCAATAAATTGGAGCTACAAATCAAAATCTATTTTGTACATCAAATTATAGATTTTAAATCATTTTTGGGAGGAGGCCATGAGATCTAGCAGTCGTAAAAACTAGGTTAACAATGTTAGTAATTACTATTACAGTTCAAAATAGAAGTGGATAGTGATTTCCCGAAAAGAAGCAAATTAAGAAAATCCTTGCAAAAGTGTCAAAAGGGGTGCATGAAACTATCTTAATAGTCAATTTACCAACTAAATTTAAATCCATATATTTATGTTTAGTGTGTTTCATATATGTTCTATTTTGAGTGCTAAAAGATTAATTAGGTGAACTATCAAAAAAAACTATCTAATGGTTATACACAATGATACACTTTCTCAAACATTTTAAAAATATTAAGAATTTATAAAATTAAAAGTATATGAAGTTTTCAAGTAATCTTTTGTCCATTGATGAATTTGTATGGATGAAAGTTATATAGCTTAAATAAATTTAACAAATTATATTCATCTGTATAGTCTAATATATTTAAATTAAATACAAAACTCTTAATTTCTTAATATTAAGATATATAAAATAATCAGTTTCTTTTAAAATCATACAAATTAAATTAAATTAAATCTAATTTAAACTGAAATAATATATAAACAAAATATAAAAAATATATTATAAAAAGAATCATATTGTATTAGGAAAATCCTTACAAAATGGTCGAAGAAGGGAGAGGTGAGCGGCGGAGGACATATGAAAAATGGGTTGCAGAGAATGTTACAAGGAACTATGCTAAATGGAGCTCTCACTAATAGCCATCCTAAAATCAACACCATTATGGGTTAAAGCAGACCTGTAAACGGAGATAAATTTATAACCCTAATATCTCCTCATTTTACTATATATGAATTGATTAATATGTATCTGTATCTATATCTATATTTGTATCTATACACTGCACCCCATACCCCATACCCGTACCCCATACCCATACACCATACATACATGTACTATGTACATGTACCTATGTATATACATGTACCAGTACATGTACATATACATGTACCTATACCTGTACATGTACCTGTATTTGTATCTATATCTATATCTATATCTATATCTATATCTATATCTATATCTGTATATGTATATGTATATGTATCTATATCTATATCTGTATCTGATACCCATACCCATACTCGTATTTGTACCCATACTTGTACCCGTACATGTACCCATACTAATATATGTACACATACCCATACTCGTACTTGTACCCATATCGATACAGGTACATGTACTACTACTATACCTATATGTACATGTACATGTATCTCTATATATATATATGTATCTATATCTATATATTTGTATTTATACGTATTTATATATTGTATCTAGAGTGAGTTCAATGGTCTCGAGAGGAAACTATTTCCTACCGTTATTTTCTTGGTTGTATGCAGAAGAAGAAGAATATTGAGGATTACGATGTGCTTCATTCAAGTGTAACCTTTGATTTTTCTTATGAGCACCTGAGTAGGTTGTCTAGCTGTATTGATTTTACTTCTGAGAAGTTGTGCCATGTGCACTATAACCTTTTTAGCACCCTTCTCGAGGTATAAGAAAGTCACCACTGAAACATTTCTCCACAATGAATGCATACGTTGACCTATTTGCACCCTTTGATTTTCAACGATTTTTTCTTCTCCAATGAAAAAACAAGCTATATCTAAGAATATTTTCGCTTCATCATCTAAGGCATCATAAATAATGTGTATTGTCCCTTGAAATTCTTTGAGAAATAATCTTGAGATTTTATTTAACTAAGACTCCCAATAATCCTTTTACTTTCTATAAATGTGTCCTCGCAATAATCCATCACAAATATTTACAAACCTTTCAACAAGATCTTCAAATCCATTTAGTGGAAATGGTTGCAAAAAAGTGTGCCAACATAAAATTTGACTTACATGACCCATACCTAATCCTTTCATTTTGTAAATGGAGGAGATGCCCCATGATGTGAGAACGTCAAATTCCCGACTTGTCCCAATAATTATACTCCCTGATCCAAAACCATCTATCCCTGGCAAGAGAGCATCCATTTGGTCATGAGGATCTATATCATCCAAAATTATAAACACATAAAGAGATCTCAAATGGCTAGCTAGGACTCTCTTTCCTTTTTCTACATTATCAAATGATAAATCTCTATCTTTGAAACCAAGGTCTTGCAATAGTGTTTTTTTCTTGGTATGTAAATATTTTTTAGCTACCACTTCTCGCACATTAAAAATGAAATTGCATCTATCAAAAGAGGAACCTTTTCTATTGCATATTTCCTTATCCAGTTTTGTCTTCCCAGATGCACCCATACCGAAAATCCCACCAATGTTTACATCGTGGAGACTATGAGAAGATTAAAGTGCACTTATTTCAAAGTCATGAACAAGTTTATCAATACCCACTGGATGTCTGGCCATCTCTAGTGGTACTTTGTTCATGTTCTTCAACACACAATTCACAATGCTCTTCAACAACCTTCCTTCATCACTACCCACGATAAAATCATAATAAAAATGTCAAGCAAATAGGTGTATACAAAAACATTTATAAATAGTAAATATCATGAAAAAGTACACTTAAAAAGGAATAGCTTAAGCTTTACATTTTATTTAGAAAAAACCAAATTTGAATAATCAAAAAATTCAAGAGAGCACAAAGGGGAAAAAAATCAAAACTTGGAGATTATATAATATATATGTGAATCTAAAAAGATCAAAAATTGTTGTTGTCGACTCTATTTTCATTTATGCAAGAAGAGATCCCATTATATAAATACCATGTTGTAACAAAAGGGAACAAACTAGTTGATACTTACTCATATGAAATGTCGTGGAGCGCCATTTTCTAGTGCTCGATCGTTTCTGAACTGTATATGCCCTTGTCTTCATGTTCGGAAAATGCACCGACATAGATTCCTTTGGCCGCCCTTCTGATATCAGCGGGCTCAACATTGTAGAAGATAATAATAATTTTTTTGGTCAGTTCTGAGCATAAATGAGATCTCATCCAAACACCACAGAGACTGCATAATTGGGGGAAAATATGAAGGAAAGAAGTACGCATGGAAAGTTGTATTTGAAATGGTATGAAATCATTAAATTAAATCTCTTCTTTATCCAAAAACTCAGAGTCTGAGGCAATTTAAGGAACCATAGATTATCATGGCGAGTGTGTGTTTGACGTCAATACCACGATGGCTTATGAACACATCGTAAGGCACCAATGAAGATGATTCAGTAGATGCTTCCAATTTCCTCAAAAACATTTGTGGTCTGAATCCTTATTTCCATCGATTTCTATTGAGGAGAAACAAGAAACAAAAATAGAGGTGGGTTTGGTGTTAGGGTTTGAAATTGCAAGAGTAGGGTATCTGAAGCTTAAAATGGAGAAGAAGAGAGTATTGGAGAAGACAGTGAGAAAAGTGATTTACTTTGAGAACCAATGCCATGTGCATTGTAACCTTTGCAATACCCTTCTCAAGGGATACAATAGTCACCACTGAAACGTGTCTCCACCCTGAATGCGTACGTGGACGTGTTTTCACCCTCCGATTTTCAATGCATGTATGGGAACATGGTCTGGTTCGTTGATCTCTTACAATTGTTAGTTTTAGAAATCCTCACCTCAACTGTATATACGCCTTCGGCGTAATAAGTAACTAGATTGAAAAAGTGGCATGCTTCTTTGCATTTTGTAAGTGTCATTCACAAATGACAACGAATGAATGTCTAAGGTCTTATCAAGTACATAGTATAACTAATTTTAATGCAGGCTATCAAAAATCAGCTAGATGAATTGATAGATTGACAAAGAATAATAAATGTCAGGCCACTTGGCCATTTACAATTTTTTAATTTGTTGGTGAGGTTTTTCTAGGAGGACTTCCAATGTCTACACGTCTCTCTCTAAGCCCAACTCCTGCTGCGATGGCCAGATTCTGGGCCTCACGTTTGTTTGGAGGCAAAGCTAGGGAGCCCTTAATATCATTCTTTCTTGGGTGGAAGGAGAACCACAGTTAGAGATCTCAGAGGACCTGGTGGATAGAGTGAGAGATAGTTTCAAGTGTGTTGTTGTGGGAATATTTGGGGTTTGCGACCAAATATTGACTTCGTCAGGGAATGGTGTAAGTAGAAGTGGTCCTACAGGATGGATGTGCATGCGATGGGAGAGGATAGCTTCCTTTTCTATTTCTAGAGGGATGAAGATCTGCAAAAGGTACTTATTGAAGGGCCATGGTTTTTTAAAAATATGGCTCTCATCATCTGCTGGTGGCACCTCGGGATGAAAACAAGTTATTTCCCTTCTCTCCCTATGTGGATTCACTTTGTTGGCTTGCCTCTAGAATTTTGGGATCCGGATGTCTTCCTTGGCATTGCTAGGTCCATGGGGGTGCTCATTGTAGTGGACCCTACTACTCACGTTTGATTTTTTCTAGGTTGTGTATCAATGTCCTTGTTGGTGCTCTAGTACCTAGCAAAATCTTCTAGAAAACCTCAAAATACAAGTTTGAACAAAAATAATTATCGAACAATCATGTGTTATTTGTGAGAAATGTAGGTGAATAGGTTATGAGGCATCGACTTGCCCCTACATCTCCTTGTCCTCCGTATTAGAGTGCCCTGTAGCCCAGCTAGAAGATGTAGTGCCTGAAGTGAAGACATCGAAAGAAATTGGTGTTTCAGAGGTAGTCGGGTCACTAGGTGTTCTCAGCCTATGCTCGATCTATGTAATGGTAAACCCAGTTTCCCGGTAGGCATGGTGCAGTCTGAGGAAGAAGATGATGAGGAGAAATGGAGGAGAAGGAAGATGGTGAAATGGTAGTTTGTTCTATTGAGGAGCCACATGCATTGCCTTTAATTGAGCATCGGAGGTTTGATGATGTGGAGGGGATGCAGGCCTACATGGCTCCACACATGGATAAAGTGTCAGGCCAAGTTGGCATGTTGGAAGAGCCACTCAGTACAAATTCAAAAAATACATTAAATGTTATTAGGGCAGATACTACAAAGATTTTAGTAAGTGGGTTGAGGTGTAATGAAAGGATGGGGGATGACAGGTTAGGTGAATGAGTTGTTGAAGGTATTCAAAACAAGGATTTTTTTGAATCAAGAGGTAGAACTGATGATGCCACTTTTGACAGATGTTTATAATTTGGGGAGAAGGTCACCCCTTTTGGAGGTAGATTGGACGGTGGAGGTGTGGGTGTGTCCCTGAATTCTTTTGAAGTGTTTCAAAATGAAGGTGGTATTTTGGTGGACCTTGGTTTGGGCCCATCCGGGGATGGTAGACTAAGGTCCTACCAAAGAATTCAAATTTTGAGAGGTCGTAGCGCGTGCTCCATAGCCGCCACCCCGGTGGTGGATCCTAAGGCTTATCTCTTTGTTGTGCCTTCTCGTGTTTTTCCTTGGCTAGGTAGAGGCCTCCCTATTTGTGTGTCATTGTTATATCCTTTCTCCCTTTATATGCGGGGTTTTTTTGGTCCCATTAAAACCAAACCATTTTTACCTTATCTAAAAAAAAAATTGATTTAAAAAAATAAAAACCTATAGCTCGATAAGGGTAAAAATTAGTCAAATCATCTTTTCTCACCAATCAAAATAACAATAAATTGATTTATGTAAGATTATATTTATGTGAATATGTCAATTCAAAGTTTATACATTAGAGATCTTGACATGGGAAAAAAACTCTTGTATATGATTGGGTCACAATAAAATTATGAATTGAATGATATGAAATGTATATTATCCTGCCTTTGGCAAAAACTAATAAAGATGAATGGTGTATTTATTATCCTGTTTATTGTCTCCACCTCTTTTATTAATTTTATTTTCCAAGACCAATCATATCTCAATGTCTTTATATATATATATATATATATATATATATATATAAAACTAATATTTATCTGGTATTTCATTGGACAATTGACTTAGTCCCTTTATTGTTTGCTAAGTTCGAGGAAACATAAAATTTCTCCTCGAACTATGGTTTCAAAAAAATAAAAATTCATTTGAAAACTATTGAGCACGGGGCTTAAAATAAATTATGATCTGCAAAAATATAGAAGTGACTACTTGGCTTGTGACATTTAATATGTCAGACCAACTCATTTAATATGTAAGACCAGCTCATGTTATCATGTTTGATGCACTAGAAAGATCTAGATTTGTTCGACCAGTATTGAGAAACAAGTGTTAGGTAAGACTTGAGCCTTCGAATAAGATTGTTGGCATGATTAGAAATTTTGATGTGTCCAGTCTTCTCACATGCATGGTTAAACTTTAATTATTATAACAGGTTCTTTATTTCTTGTGCTTACATTGTAGTGGGCATTTTAAAAGAATGGTGGAACATTTCCTATTACAGAGTTTTCTCAGTCAACCAGGTGTGTATCTCTTTGTTTTCTATTGATTTTCATTTGAAAGTAGTTGGATTCTATATTTTTTATAAAGATTCAATGTTCTAAACCTGGATGCTAGATGGTAGTAGAGATGATTTTGCATTTTTCTCTCAATGGTTTTTATAGGGGCTACTTCTTTTGGGGAAATTTACTATATGAGAAAGAAAAGATGTGGAAACCTGCCCCTGAAATGCTATATTCAGCACAATAACCTTTCTGCTTGGTGCTTTCACTACAAATTTACATGGTGTCCAAGGAATGAATATTGTAACTTATGAAAACATGAAAACTACGTTGGACGTCTAGAAGACACTAGTACAACAAATGTTTTTTTCTGTGATTATCATGTTGTCGGTTTATGGGGACTACATAGAATTCATGGTGGAATTTGAGCCTTTGGATGGGTGTTTTTCATTCTACTTTCCAAATTTTCTTTCCATTTCAGTGAATATTGGTTTTTATGTTCAATTTTATGTTCAGGATCTCTTCTATAGTTAACATATCTCGATATTTAATGAAATCTTCCATTATAGGTCAGCATTGCTTCTTACACTTGTAGGCCAACGAGAAAAACATGTGAGACATGGGTCATATGTTGCAGGGGCATCCATTTTTACAGGCACATCATTTATAATGTGTATGCTAGTTTTATTAAAAAAATTCCTTTCACCCCGAGGTATATTATCCCAATAGTAGGGATGATGGTTGGAAATGCAATGATGATAACTAGAGTGAATATGAAGCACCTTCGAGATGACATAAAGATTTAACAGAGCTTGGTCTTTTGAAAACTACCATGTTCTAAAAGCTCCTAATTTTGGCATGGCACGAGAGGATACTAGTACAATTTTTAAATTTTGGCTTTAAACCCACGATAAAATATTCTGAATGCATTTTTAACAAACTCATTTTATCTATATATTTTCACTATGGTGTTCCATCTAGTCGAGGAATTATCTTGGCATCACTGTTTGTTAGATACAACAAGTTGTACAACGTATAAAATATGAGAGAGTTTCCTTAGGAAGATGTAGAAAATTGGATAACCCCAAGTGTTCAAGCGCTAGTTGGCCCACTGGCATGCTTACTCTGTAATTGTAACAACATACTTTTTCTAAATATTCTTTAGATCTAAAAATATTAACGGTTTGATGGTGTTGTGAAAGAGATAAAGTTTGCATATACTATATTATATTATAAAATAACTAACATAAGATCCAATTGTTTAAAAAACAAGTCTCTATCAAAGAATCATCATTTTTTTATAAGTAAGCACACTTGTCAACATGACACGTCAATCTGATTCTCATTACCAGATTTTAAAAATAGGCAATGCAATATAATTGGAAAGGCCTTATTGTAATGCACAACATCTTATCAGGATTTTTTTTTAAACAAGCATCGTATGGGCATATATACACTTTCAGTTTCATTTACTTTCAAATTTAAAATGATATCTTTTTGTTTAGACATTTTTTCATACACAAAAAAATTGTTCACTTATTTCATTTTCCCAACTCCATGTTAAGAGTGGTCTTTCGATATTATTTTTGTTAAATTTGTGGAGTGTGAATGCAAGTTAAAGTGGTAGTTTGCTTTTACCTTGATTTTGGGAGGAATGCATGGCCATGGATAAAAATAGCATTGTCTTATTAATCGACGGGAGTTGTTATTTTTATGTTTATCTTATTTATATGCATGTCTTATTTATAAGCATGTTATATTTAGGTTACTTTTGGTTGAAGCAAACTTTTACAAAGAGGTGCACAAGTTATATATATGTGCATGGATTTACTCTTTGGAGTATGAAAAAGAAAGAGAATTGTATTGTATTCCTTAGGACTAAATAAAGGAGAAGTTTGGCTTGTTTCTGTGGATGTAGCCAAAATTGGGTGAACCATGTTAAATCTTGGGTTTATCTTGTGATTGCATGCTTCTTTTATTTTTGTTTTAATTTTGTTTTATTTCTCATCTATGTTTCGATCCTAACAACTGGTATCAGAGAAGGATTTTGTTTTGGCAGAACAAACTCACAAGATGGTTTCTTGTTTGAGTGGGAGCAATGGCAGAATATAACAAGTTCAGGGATGAGAAGTTTAATGGCTAGAACTTTCAGCTATAGAAGATGCAAGTGGAGGACTAACTATATCAGAAGGATCTTTATCTACCATTGAAAGGGAAAGCTTTGAATCCATCAGCTATGAAAGATGAAGAATGGGATGTTCTTGATCGGAAGGCACTGGGAACCATACGGTTGTGTCTAGCAACAATAGTAGATTTCAATATTTCTAAGGAAAATACAACGGTAGATCTAATGGAAAAATTGGGTAAATTGTATGAAAAACCCTCGGCCTCTAGTAAGGTATTTCTCATGATTTTTTTAATATGAAGATGTCAGAAGGTGATTTAGTAAATGATCATTTGAATGAATTCAATATGGTTACTAATCAATTAATCTTTGTAGGAGTAAGTTTTGATGATGAAGTTAGGGATATTTTGATTTTTACTCATAACTTGAAAGTTGGAATACTTTGGTTATGGTTGTGACTAATTCTATTTATGTTTCAAACACTCTAAAGTTTGATGATATTATTGGTGTGATTCTCAGTGAAGAGATAAGAAGAAAAATCACATGTGAGTCATCTGGTAATGCTTTGAGTGTAGAGAATGGGGAAGACAAAAAGTAAAAAAAAAAAAGAGTCATAACATCGTGGAAGGTTTAATAAGGACATATCTAAATCCAGAAGCATGATGGTATGTTGGAATTATGGAAAAGCAGGACATGCAAAGAAAGATTGTTGGTCTTTAATATCATGGAAAGATCAACAAGAAGGGAGAAAAGAGGAAAACGTAGCAGTGATGTGTTACAAGATGCTCTTATTCTTTCTTTAGATAGTAAATCAGAATCTTAGGTTTAATATTTTGGTGCTTCATTTCATGCAACTCCTCATAGACAGTATTTTCAAGATTATGTTCAAGTGAATTTTGGGCAGGTATATCTTGGTGATGATGACCCATGTAACATTGTTGGAAAATTCAGTGTTCAAATTAAATTGTAGAATGGTAACACTTCAGTGTTCAAGAATGTTAGGCATGTTCCTAGCCTGAGGAGGAATCTAATTTCTATTGGGCAATTAAGAGATGAGGGTTGTATGGTTATATTTACATCATACTCTTAGAAAGTTACCAAGGGTGCTCTTGTGGTTACAAGAGGTAAGAAAGTGGGTACTTTGTATTTATCCACTGTTAGTACTAATCCCTCTTCTATTTTAGCTACTACATGTATAGACACAACTCTATGACATCACAAAATTTTCCATATGAGTGAGAAGTGGATGAAGATTTTACATTCACAGGGAAATTTGACAAATTTAGAAAACATATACCTAGACTTTTGTGAGCATTGTGTGTATGGGAAACAAAATCATGTGAGATTTCCCAAGGTTGGATCAACCAAGAAGGAGCACAAGTCAGATCTTGTTCATACATATGTGTGGGGGTTGGCTTAGGTATCTTCTCTTGGTGGTTCATGATATTATGTTACCTTTATTGATGATACTCCTAGGAAGGTTTGGGTTTACTTGTATAATTAAGAAATCTGATGTATTTAATACTTTCAAGAAGTGGAAAGATCTAGTTGAGAATGAAACATGTTTGAATTTGAAGTGTCTCATATCAGATAATGGTGGAGAGTACTACAGCAATGAATTTAATAACTATTTCTCACATAATGGAATCCATAGGGTGAAGATGGTTCTAAGAACACCGCAATAGAATGGTGTGTCAGAAAGGATGAATATGACTATCATGGAGTGTGCAAGGAGTATGAGATTGCATGCTGGATTTCCCTTACAATAATGGGAAAATGATGTAGATATTGTTGTTTACTTGATAAATAGAGGACCTTCAAGTGCTTTGGAAGGTGGAGTACCAGAGGAGGCTTGGACCGTAGCAAGAAGGTAAACTATTATTTTCTATAAAAAATTGGTTGTGAAGCATTTGCACACATTGATAAAGAGAATAGGACCAAGCTAAAAGCTAAGTCAAAGAAATGTACTTTCATTGGGTATGACACTAATGATTTTGGATTCCGGTTGTGGAGTTTGGATGAGAAGAAAATAATTAGGAGTAGGGATTTTATTTTCAATGAAAGGGTTATGTATATGGAACAACTACAGATAAGAAGCTAGAAAAGTCTGAGTATGTAGCACTTGATGAGATAAAAGATAGAGAAGTTCTCAAAGGGCTAGAAAATCAACAAGTTGGCATCAATGTAGGCATAGTCGATGTTGATTTTGTAAATCAAAATCAACAAGAACAATAAGAGCCTCAAACTCCAAAAAGTCTTGTGAGACATTCTACTAGGGTAAGTAGACCTCTTGTAAGATTATTTTCATATGAGCTTTACTATTGTTTATTGATGGATGGTGGAGAATCAAATTTTTTGAAGAAGCAATACATGTATAAACACGTAAAAAGTGGGAGCATGGCATGGATGAGGAGATGGACTATCCTTGGAACACAACCAAACTTGGGATTTAGTTCAGTTGTAGGAAAGATCATTGCAGAACATGTGAGTTTATAGGTTGAAGGAAGAATAAGGTGGCAAAAAGAGGTACAAGACAAGACTTGTTGTGAAGGGATATACACAGGAAAAAGGTATAGACTTTGATGAAATTTTCTATCATGTTGTTAAAATGACTTCCATTAGAACTATTTTAAGTTTGGTAGTTGTGGAAGATTTGCATCTTGAACAATTAGATGTAAAAAACTACTTTTATTCATGGTGATTTGGAGGAAGAATTTATATGGAGCAACCATAGGGATATGAAGTCAGGGAAAGGAGAAATTAGAGTGTAGATTAAAGAAGAGCTTGTATGGCCTTAAACAAGCTCCAAGATAGTGGTATTTGAGATTTGAAAAGTTTATGATAGAACAAGGTTACTCTAAATTTCCTTCTGATCATTGTGTTTCTTTTAAAAGACTAGATAATGGAACATATATTATCTTGTTGTTGTATGTGGATGACATGCTTGTGGTAGGGTCAAACATGGAGGATATAAATGAGCTAAAGAGATAATTAGCCAATACATTTTCCATGAAGGATTTAGGTGCAACAAAGAAAATTCTTGGCATGAGAATCAATAAAGACAGAAAGAGTATAATATTGACTTTTTATGAAGAAGACTATGCGAGCAAGTGTTGGATAGGTTTAGGATGCAAGATATAAAACCATTGAGTACATCATTGGCATGACACTTCAAGTTAAGTAAACATTTTCCTAAAACACATGAAGAGATTGAATATATGTCTAGAGTTCCATATGATTTAGTAGTTGGAAGTTTGATGTATCTTATGGTATGCACAAGACTAGACATTTCCCATGCAGTGGGAGTTGTCAGCAGATACATGAGTAATCCAGGAAAGGAGCATTGGAATATAGTCCAATGGATTCTTAGATACTTGAGAGGGACCAGTAGAAGATAATTGTGCTATGGAGGGTTAGAGGTTTCCTTATATGGATATGTAGATGTAAACATGGTTAGAGATTTGGATGGTAGGAGGAGCAACACAGGTTATGTATTCACTATTGCCAACATGACATTTAGTTTGATTTCTAAACTGTAGAAGATTTTTTCTTTTCTACTACATAGGCGAGTATGTGGTGTTGCTACTGAAGAAGCAAAAAAAGGAGATTATATGGATGCAGTAGTTCATGGAAGAATTGGGAAAGAAGCAGGAGGATTACAAGTTTATATTCAATGATAGCCGAGTATAATTCATCTTGCAAAGAACTCAATATTCTATTTGATAACCAAACATATATAACTCAGGTATCACTTCATTAGATCAGTTTTGGAGGATGGACAACTGTAGTTGGAGAAGATGCATACAAGTCAGAATCTTGTTGATATGTTGACAAAGGCGGTGAAAAAATAGAAGTTGGAAGGTTGTACGACTTTGGTAGGTCTTCAAGATTGATCTTGAAGAAGAGAAACAAGTCAAAGAAGAGTCTGAGGATGAGTTGTAATAGTGGGTTGCAGCAATCAGTCTCCAAGTGGGAGATTGTTAAAGTTGTGGAGCCTAGAATGCAAGTGATGTGCCAAAATTAGCAAGAACTTGACAAGGTCATAACTTGAGCTCTGGGTGTCCGTTTGAGTCCATTTTTTTAAACCACATGTTTCGATGAGAAAAACACACGGAAACCATCCTTAAAGTTTGGGGAAAGTTTCGGCATGTTTTCGGGCCCTAAATCCGCCATCTTGAGGCCGAAAATTAGGATTTAAGTTGTAGTTTGATTTTTTCCTATTTTTGGGCATTAGTTAATTTTAGTCTATTAGTTGCATTATGAGTTAGAAAGTTGGCAATTCCTCTAATTTAGGAATGTAGAAGATGCGTGGAAATTTTTGTGCCCATACGAATAAGCATGTGAACTTACTAAGAATAGCAGGTTCTAGTAAATTGCTAAAAATAGTAAATTTCACCACCTAGAGTAGATTTAGTCAAAGTTAGTTAGGGTTTTCTTGGCAACTCGAGTTGGGAGTTGTTTTCCTATTTAGGAAACATTGTAATTGATTATTCAATAATGAAGAAGGAGATCTATTTTCTTTTGGAGTTCATATTATTTGCAGTATATCAAGTTTGTTTAGAATTTGGCTACATTATCTGGTATCGTAGCGAGTGGTTCGAGTCTTTTTTTAAAAATGGCAGGAGAGGAAGAGGAAGGGGAGGCGGTATTACCCAGATGAATATAAATATGCAAGATCTATAGAGGCAAGTTTTGTGCTTGCTTGCTGTAATGATAACCCAGAGAGGAAATCAAGGTGGAGATGACACAGATGAAGAAGAAGTTTGTGAAGAGGAGGAAACACAAGTGCCACCATTAGCTTTTGAAGAAAGGATGCTTCGAGCATTAGAAGGAAAGAATGATGGGATAAGATTTGATGTTTCAGAGTATGGTGGTAGTCTAAAACCAGAGGAGCTGATAGATTGGTTGACTAGCATGGGGAAAGTTTTTGAGTGGAAGGCT
The DNA here is from genome assembly GCA_018340775.1 of Taxus wallichiana var. yunnanensis. NCBI lineage: Eukaryota > Viridiplantae > Streptophyta > Pinopsida > Cupressales > Taxaceae > Taxus > Taxus wallichiana. Next base: position 421,752,501 of record CM031239.1, on the reverse strand, counting down.
ATGTCAGAAGAAAAGAAGGTAAAATTTGCATGCACAAAATTGAAAGGTCATGTTATGTTATGGTGGGATCACCTATAAAAAGAGCGGTCAAGAAAGGGGAAAGAAAGAATTAGGACGTGGAGTAAGATGGAGAAGAAGCTGAAAGATAAATTTCTCCCTGTGGATTATGCACAAACCCTTTACAGAGGTTTCAGAATCTCAGATAGAACTTACAAACAATGCAAGAATACACATATGAGTTCTACAAGTTGTCCATTCATGTAGAGCATGAAGAAACTGAGGAACAAATGGCTGCAAGGTATGTAAATGGATTAAAATTTTCTATTCAAGATGAGATAAGTATGCATAGGATTAAGATCATGGAGGATGCCTATCAATTAGCCTTAAAGGCCGAGGAAAAACAAAATCATCAAAGTTTTAGGAAATCACATGGAATGAATAGGGGGATCATCTTCCTTTCGGGGATGATCTAGTTTCAACCAAGGTAGGGGAGAATCATCTCGTGGATTAGAAAAGAAAGAAGATACGAGACAAGATTTCCATAATCAACAAAGAGGAGAGGATTTTCTAAGGGCAGAGGATATGTTGGTGATATAGATGGGAGGCTCCACGAAGACCATTTGTTTGTTACAGATGTGGTGAAGAGGGGCATCGGGCTTTTGAATGCCAACATTCTTATACACATGACAAGAGGCAAGGAGATGCTCCAAGAGTAAATCTTGTTGAAGCTGAACAAGTAGAAGATGAACACGACCTAGAAATTCCACCAGATGTTGGAGAAAATTTGATGATCAAGAGGATGATGATTTCTCCAAGAAAGGGAATCAAGGGGATGCATGGCTGTGTACAAATATTTTCAAAACAAGATGCACTTCAGGAGGAAAGGTATGTAATGTTATTATTGATGGTGGTAGTTGTGAGAACATGGTTTCAAATGAGATGGTCGAGAAATTGGGTCTTCATTGTGAGAAGAATCCTAACCCTTACCGTATTGCATGGTTTAAGAAGGGTAATGAAGTTACTATTGATAAGAGATGTTTAATAAGTTTTTCTATTGGGAACAGTTATAAGGATGAGATTTGGTGTGATGTTATTCCTATGGATGCATGTCATATGCTGCTAGGAAGACCATGGCAATTTGATAGAAAAGTTATTCATGACGGGGAAAGAATACTTATAATTTCTAGAAGGATGGCACAAAAATAGTTTTTCTACCTCTTAAGGAAGAGGGGAAGGCTGAAAATATGCTTTCTAAAAGGAATTTTTGAAGGAGGCAAAGGCAACTGATTTTTTTTATGCACTAGTCACAAATAAGGATGAACCTGCAAGTGCACAAATACCAGTAGAAAACAATAAATTAATAGAAGAATTTTCTGATGTTATTCTTGATGAGCTACTAGATGGATTACCACCCAAAAGAGATATTCAACACCATATTGATTTGATTCCAGGGTCTTCACTCCCAAATCAAGTGGCTTATAGGATGAGCCCGACATTACATGCAAGAGTTGAATAGGCAAGTGGTAGAGCTCGTGAGAAAGGGGGTCATAAGGGAGAGCATGAGTCCATGTGTGCAACCCCAGCTTTATTAACACTAAAGAAGGATGGAACATGGAGAATGTGCATGGATAGCAGAGCAATCAATAAAATTACAATCAAGTATAGGTTCCCAATACCTCGCCTTGATGATATGATGGATGTGCTTGTTGGATCTAGGTATTTCACCAAGATTGATCTTTGAAGTGGTTACCATCAGATTCGGATCAGAGAAGGAGATGAGTGGAAAATAACATTCAAGATAGGAAATGGATTATATGAGTGGTTGGTGATGCCATTCGGGTTATCCAATGCACCTAGTACTTTTATGAGACTGATGAACACTTGTGTTGTAGGAGTATAATGGTAAGTTTGTTGTGGTTTATTTTGATGATATCTTGATCTTTAGTAAAACTAAAGAAGAACATTTGAGGCATCTAAGGGTGATATTTGAAGTGTTAAGGAAAGAGAAACTCTATGCAAATATGAAGAAGTGCACATTTATGCAAGAGAGTTTGGTATTCTTGGGCTTTATTATTTCAACAGATGGGGTACAAATGGACTCAAAAAAGATAAAGGAAATTATTGAATGGCCTACTCCATGGAGTATAACAGAGGTAAGAAGCTTTCATGGTCTAGCAACATTTTACAGAAAGTTTATTAAAAATTTAGCAATATTGTAGCACCTATAACAGATTGCACAAAAGGAAGGGAGTTTTTGTGGACAAAGGCAACTGAGGATAGTTTTCAGTTCTTGAAGAAGAAGGTGACAGAGGCACCCATTTTGGCACTACCAGATTTTGATAAAGTGTTTGAGGTTGATTGTGATGCCTCACATGTGGGTATTGGTGTTGTTCTAAGTCAAGGTGGAAAGCCAATAGCTTTCTTTAGTGAGAAACTGAATGAGGTAAGAAAGAACTACTCTACTTATGATGTGGAATTTTATGCAATTGTACAAGCATTAAGGCATTGGAGGCATTACTTAGTGCCTAAGGAGTTTGTGTTATTTACAGACCACATAGCCTAGAGTATGTGAATACACAAAAGAAGTTAAATAGTAGGCATGCAAAGTGGGTATCATTTTTGCAGGGTTATACTTTTTCTCTAAAACATAAATCAGAAAATAGAATCAAGTTGTAGATGCATTGAGTAGGTGTGTGACTTTGTTTACCACTATGGAAAATGAGGTGGTGGGTTTTGAAGCAATAAAGGGTTTGTATTATTCTAATTCTAATTTCAAGGATATTGTTGAAAGGTTAATTCATCCATTGTCAGATAATGCAGGAGATGTCTAGGATGACTACATTTTACATGATGGCTACCTATTCAAGGGATGCCAACTATGTATTCCAGTTGGGTCTATGAGAGAGAATATAGTGAAAGAGTTGCATAACTGGAGGATTGGCTGGGCATTTTGGTAAAGATAAGACGATAGCCTTGGTAGTAGAGAAATACTATTGCCAAAGCTAAAAAGAGATGTGGTAAGATATGTGGAGAGGTGTCAAATTTTCCAAGTCTCGAAAGGCCATGCACATAATACAGGGTTATATATGCCATTGCACTGTTCCTAAAGGGTCATGGACAGATCTGAGTATGGATTTTGTTTTGGGATTACCAAAAACACAACGAGGTAATGACTCAATTTTTGTGGTTGTTTATAGGTTTTCTAAGATGGTTCATTTTATTTCCTATAAGAAAACAAGTGATGTGACAAGTGTAGTAGATTTTTTTTTTTAGAGAAGTTGTTCATTTGCATGGTGTTCCAAAAACCATTACTTCATATAGGGACACAAGGTTCTTAAGTCACTTCTAGAGGACTTTATGGAATAAATTGGGAACTCAACTACAGTTCAACAGTGCCTATCATCCTCAGAATGATGGGAAAATAGAGGTGGTCAATCAAGTTTGGGAAACTTGTTAAGGTGCATCATTGGGGAAAAGCCAAACAATGGGACTTAGCATTACCACAAGCTGAGTTTTCATATAACAATTCCATAAATAGATCCACAGAAAGTCTCCATTTTCAATTGTGTATGGGAGTAATCCAAATGGGGTGTTAGATTTGGTACAACTACCAGTTGATGGCAGAGTCAGTGATGATGCAGAAGCATTTGCCGAACATATACAATAATTGTAGGAAGAAGTGTGGAAGAAGCTGCAAAATAGTAATGATAAGTATAAGGAAATAGCATATGTGCACAGATGGAGAAAGGTATTTATAGTTGGTGAGTTGGTTATGGTATATTTGTAGAAGGAAAGGTTTCCAAAAGGAACCTATAACAAGCTGAAGTACAAGAAGATTGGTCCTTGTAAAATCATGAAAAAAATAAATGATAATGCTTATGAGGTAGAATTGCTAGGGAATTTTGATATTTCTCCAATGTTTAATGTTTCATATTTGTATTCTTTTCATGGGGATGGTGCAAAGGGGATGTTATTAATGAATTAGTATATTGGAGGCAACATGTTTTGGTGAAGAAGAAAGAAGAAGTGGATCAGATTCTAGATAAGAAAATAATGGACACGCGACATGGGAAATACAACAAATATTTGGTACATTGGAAAGGACTGGAACAAGAGGACAATACTTGGGTCACATAGTGGGAGATTAAGAAGTTGGATGCAGATAAATGGAAGTAGTTTGAAGAAGACAACTTGCAGGAGCTGCATTTTTTCAAGCAGGGGAGAATGATGCGCCAAAATTAGCAGGAACTTGACAAGGTCATAACTTGAGCTCCGGTGTCCATTTGAGTCCGTGTTTTTTTAAAACCACATGTTTCATGAGACAAACACACCGAAAACCAGCCCTACAATTTGGGAAATTTTTAGCACATTTTCGGCCCTAAATCCACCATCTTGAGGCCAAAAATTAGGATTTAAGTTGTAGTTCGGTTTTTCCTATTTTTGGGCATTAGTTAATTTTAGTCTATTAGTTGCATTATGAGTTAGAAAGTTGGCAATTCCTCTAATTTAGGAATGTAGAAGATGTGTGGAAATTTTTGTGCCCATACGAATAAGCATGTGAACTTACTAAGAATAGCAGGTTCTAGTAAACTACTAAAAATAGTAAATTCACCACCTAGAGTAGATTTAGTCAAAGTTAGTTAGGGTTTGCTTGGAAACTCAAGTTGGGAGTTGTTTTCCTATTTAGGAAACATTGTAATTGATTATTCAATAACAAAGAAGGAGATCTATTTTCTTTTGGAGTTCATATTATTTGTAGTATATCAAGTTTGTTTAGAATTTGGCTACATTATCTAGTATCAGAGTTGGTTTGAGTCTTTAAAAAAATGGTAGGAAGAGGAAGAGGAAGAGGAGGCGGTATTTCCCATATGAATAGAAATATGCAAGATCTACAGAGGTAATTTATTGCACTTGCTGCAATGATAACCCAGAGAGGAAATCAAGGTGGAGATGACACAAATGAAAAAGAAGTTTTGAAGAGGAGAAAAATGCAAGCGCCACCATCATTAGCTTTTGAAGAAAGGATGCTTCAAGCATTAGAAGGAAATAATGATGGGATAAGAGTTGATGTTTCAGAGTATGGTGGTAGTCTAAAACCAGAGGAGCTGATAGACTAGTTGAATAGCATGGGGAAATTTTTTTGAGTGGAAGGCTATGTCAAAAGAAAAGAAGGTAAAATTTGCATGCACAAAATTGAAAGGTCATGCTATGTTATGGTGGGATCACCTACAGAAAGAGTGGTCAAGAAAGGGGAAAGAAAGAATTAGGACGTGGAGTAAGATGGAGAAGAAGCTGAAAGATAAATTTCTCCCTGTGGATTATGCACAAACCCTTTATTTTAGAATCTCAAACAGAACTTACAATAGTGAAAGAATACACATGAGTTCTACAAGTTGTCCATTCATGTAGAGCATGAAGAAACTAAGGAACAAATGGCTGCAAGGTATGTAAATGGATTAAAATTTTCTATTCAAGATGAGATAAGTATGCATAGGATTAAGAGCATGGAGGATGCCTATCAATTAGCCTTAAAGGCCAGAGGAAAAATAAAATCATCAAAGTTTTAGGAGATCACATGAATGAATAGGGGGGCCTCATCTTTCTTTCGAGGATGATCTGGTTTCAACCAAGGTAGGGGAGAATCATCTCGTGGATTGGAAAAGCAAGAAGATATGAGACAAGATTTCCATAATCAACAAAGAGGCAGAGGATTTTCTAAGGGCAGAGGATACGCTGGTGATAGAGGATGGGAGGCTCCATGAAGACCATTTGTTTATTACAAATGTGGTGAAAAGGGGCATCAAGCTTTTGAATGCCAACATTCTTATACATATGATCAAAGGCAAGGAGATACTCAAGAGTAAATCTTGTTAAAGGTGAACAAGTAGAAGATGAACATGACCTATAAATTCCACCAGATATTGGAGAAAATTTGATGATCAAGAGTACGATGATTGCTCCGAGAAAGGGAATCAAGGGGGATGCATGGTTGCGTACAAATATTTTCAAAACAAGATGCACTTCAAGAGGAAAGGTATGTAATGTTATTATTGATGGTGGTAGTTGTGATAACATGGTTTCAAATGAGATGGTTGATCAATTGGGTCTTCATTATGAGAAGAATCCTAACCCTTACCATATTGCATGGTTTAAGAAGGATAATGAAGTTCTTATTGATAAGAGATGTTTAATAATTTTTTCTATTGGGAATAGTTACAACTTGATGAGATTTGGTGTGATGTTTTTTTGGAATATAGGGTAAAAAGAGGGTTTTAGAAGGTCCCACAACCTTTTACAAAAAAATTCCAAAAGGCTAGATATAAGCGATGAAAATTACATAACGATAATACCCAAGAAGATTCCAAAAAGGGCTGAGAGGAAAGCCAACAAGGGAAAGAAATACATCAGATGAGCTTTTTCAGCTCAGTAACAACATTCTTAGCCCTAGGGGAACCCGAGTCTTCAGTGAACTGATCTGCGAGAGCTAGGAGTTTGGAACAATCTTTGGCAATAGCAGTCCTAGTGGTGTCAGTGAAGGATTCCCAGGCCTTCAGAGTGGTGAAGGCACGTTGGAGCTTGTTCAAAATAGAAGAAATCAGATCGACCCTGCGATCATCCCTCAGAGAGTCAACAACTGCAGTCTCAGCAGATGAAGCTTTAGGCTTAGGAGGTGTGTTCAAGGAGTGAGCATGGGGAATGCTATCAGTGGAATCTGAACTGTCACCAACTTTCTGGATGATGGGGTCCTCAACAAGCAGATCCTCATTCATTTCCAATTCTCTCGAATCCGGGGAATCTAGATACAACTTAGCAAGTCCCAGGAGGGCGTCAGCAAGGGGGAGCCGGCTGGAAATAGGGGAGACCGCCAAGGTACCAGCGTCTTTCAAAAAAAGGCACGGAAGGTTGAGGGGACGAGGGGGCTAGCAGGGGGAACAGAGGGGGTTGCCACGGGGAAGAGCCCAGGATGGCCACATCCGAATCAAAATCGGAAGAGATGTGAAGGCGATGATGGCGGCTAGAGGAGGGGCGGGAGGCAGAGGAGGGACGGGGAGAGGATGTGGGGGTGCAACGGTGGTGCCCAGACTTAGGGGGAAAATGAGAAATTTTGGCATGCAAGGTAGCAGATTTAAAAAGAAGATACAAGAAGGCCCTGATGAAGAATAGCTCCCTCCCCATCATGAGCAAGATGGACGGAATGCTCCAAAGATTGGAAGAGAAAAGCAGCCAAATTTATCTTCTTATCCCAGCGCAGGTGTGAAAGGATAAAGAAATGGGGGCCATAGACCAGGCGGTAGCGGCCATCGATGGTGAAGTAGCGCATGATCACTTCAGCAATTCTGTCCCATGGAGGAGGTAGAGAGTCACGGGTATAGCCCGACAGATACTTGACTGGTTTCTCACCCGAGCTATGAAGTCCTACATTTCGAGCGGAGAGAGCATTTGAAGTAAACATCCCCTATAGCTAGGAGACCAGTAGCATCGGTAATTGCATTCATGGAGATTATGAAGGAGGTATTGCCGATTTTAACATGTCCCCACGACCAGAAGCCATGGCAGCATAGGAGACCAGAGCCGAATGACCCTCCATCCTTTCGAGAAAAGTGGTTATCCCATTCTCCAGCAGGATGTTCCAGACTTCATCATCCTCTTTCACCACGCTGCAGGAGGCAAGTTCGATGTGTTTCAGCTGGCCACCCATGCTAATGAGATTTTGAAAATGAGTGCGAAGGAGAGTACTATGGAGGGCCTTAAAAATCCCTCCCCAAGCATGGGAGTCATCTCGCCTCATCATTATCACCCTCCCGCGAGTACTTATGAGATGGGGAAGCGCCACGCGTGAGAGGATCCACATAAATATGACTCGCCTCCCTCTTAAAATTTTGTTGTGCCAATGGACAAATCATAATAATGGAAGAATCATTACCACCACCATTGGGAAGATTAATAATGACATAGCTGACACCAAAGGCAGCAATACCCATCCAACTGGAAGCTCTAAGAAGTGAGGTCATTCTTGGTAATTTGGAGGAGGTCTGACCGGTAAGTCATCCGACCAAATTTGTTGATTTTCAAGGTGGACGCCAATATTAGCTAAGCAATCCGCCACTTTGTTTCCTTCCCGAAGGATGTGTTGAAAGTGAATTTGCTTAAAAGTTCCTTTGTAAGATGCGTGGATATCAACAATAATATTTTTATAGACCATTGCCCCGTGTCAGCCGACTGCAGGAGTTTGATGATATTGAGGGAGTCACTTTCAACTTAGAGGGGATCATTGCCGTAATTGAGAGCCAGCTCAAGGCCCTTGAGGATGGCCAGGGCTTCCGCACGATGGTTGGTACCAAAGCTGAGGTTGACAGCAGAGGCAATGATAGTGAGACCAACAGAGTTCTGAAGGATGGCTCCCCCTCCCGAATTTCTAGGGTTTCCTTTAGATGCTCCATCAGTATTAAGTTTTCTCCATCCGGGGGAGGAAGCCATCACATGAAGAGTGATCCGTAGTAGAAGCCTTACCCGAGGAAGATTAGTCAATAGAAGATGCCACTCCTTAGAATTACATAGTTGAATTTTTTGCTGATACTTGATCCAGTAGTGAGTGTTGATGTTTTCCTGGAAGGTCAGAGCGATCTGGTTGGCCACGCTAGCAGGATCCCAACTCTGCTCTTTGAAGATCCTTCTGTTCCTTTCCTTCTAGATACCCCAGATGCCATGAGGGAGGAGAAGCCTCCAAGCCAGTGTCAGGGCTGGATGGGAGAAAGGGGAGGACCATTGGATGAGAGTATCCTGGATGGACTCGGGGAAAGTCCAAAGCACACCCATACGTGACAGGAACCAATGCCAAATAGCTTGGGAGAAGGGGCAATGAATTAAAATATGGGAAGAGGATTCCACAGCTTTGGTACAGAGCACACATCTAGTGGGAAGGGAGAAGCCCCTTCTTTTCAGATTTTCTCCCGATAGGAAAGCATTTTTAGAGGAGAGCCAGGAGAAGAAGCCAATTTTGGGGATAGTTTCCTTCAGCCAGATTTTGCTGAGGGGAGGGCCAGAGCTGGAGAGAGGCATGGAGAGGTAAGCAACTTTAACAGAGAAGGCTCCGAAGGGGAGAGTGGCTAGATAAGATCATCCTCGGGTAGGGAAAAGGGAATGTAGATGGAGGATAAATCAATTCTAAGCAGAATTAGGAGTTGCCTCTGTTGTTCCCTGATTCCCATCCAATCCAGGATACTCCAGGTAGGGATGGAATTCACAAAAGACCAATAACCAGAAACTAACCTACCATGACGATTAATGAGAATTCTTCTAACAGGATCCCAAGCGGGATTGAGGCCCAAAGGCTTTTCCCCAATCCAGTGATCATGCCAGAAGTCAATACTTCCACCATTCCCAAACCTCCATTTGGTGCCAGCACTAAGAGTGGGAAGGGAACTGATGACTGAATTCCATATAGCTGAGCCATGGGCTGGGGTAGAGGAAATAAAGTCTTCATTAGGAGCTAGATATTTGGATCTAAGGAGCTGAGCCCAGTGAGAAGTACCTTTCACCACTTCCCAACCCATTTTAGCAAGAAGGGCGACATTCATGTTAGCCATTTGTCTTACCCCGAGACCACCAAGAGGGGTCGGCTTACAAACTTCCTTCCAGGAAACCAGATGTATCCATTTTTTCTCTTCCACACCAGACCACAAGAAGTGTTTTTGAATCCTTTCCACCACCTCCTTCACCGAGCTAGGCAACTTAAGAAGAGACATGAAGTAGATCGGCAGACTCTGGAGGGTGGCTTTGACCAATTGAAGCTTGCCCGCCTGGCTGAGCAGAGCCCCTTTCCAAGCAGCAAGATTTTTTTGATATCTTTCGATTACAGGATTCCAAAGGTTTTTAGATTGCTTACCCTTGAAAAGAGGAATGCCTAGGTAGGAGGAGGGGAGATCCACAATTTTGCAGCCAAAAATATCAGCAATCTTTCGTTGGGTCCTAGGGGGTATTTATGAAGGAAATGTTACTTTTGTTGAAGTTGATGGTTTGCTGAGAGGTAGCTTGATAAAGAGTCAAGATTTCCATAAGCACGCGGGCTTCAATAACAGATGCAGAGCTTAGCAGTAGGGTGTCATCGGCAAATTGACTGTGGGTGGCCAAGGAAGGTTGAGGTGATCTTCAAACCCGAAATGACAGAATGGCTTTTAGCATCCTCAAGGGCTCTGACTGAGGGTATCAGCCATAAGAACAAAGAGAAAAGGGGACAGGGGGTCACCTTGTCTAATTCCTCTGCTGCTTTTGAAGAAGTCGGCTGGGATGCCATCAATAAGAATAGAGAAGCAAGGAGTCACAATACAAGAATAGATCCAACTGCACCATCTTTTATCAAAACCATAACTTTCTAGCACTCTGATCAGGAAGGTCCAGCTGACTCGGTCAAAGGCTTTTTGCATATCCAGCTTGAGGATCATTCCAGAGGATTTTGAGTGATAGGTCGAATGTATTGCTTTGTGTACCGTGATGATACCACCTTGAATGAGGTGACCCTTAATAAAGTCATTCTGGTTCTAAGAGATGAGAGTGTTCATTAGGGGTTTAAGCCTAGAAGCCAACATCTTAGTGATGATTTTGTAAGCAGTGTTGCATAAACTGATCGGTCTGAAGTTGGAGACAGCCTTGGAGCCCTGGGCTTTGGGAGCCAGTGCTAAGAAAGTGGTGTTCCATTCTTTGAGGAGGCTGTTGCAAGTCTAGAATTCATTAACTGCCTTGAAGAGATCCTGCTTGATGGTTTCCCAGAAAACTTGGAAAAAAGTAGCAGGAAAGCCATCCGGACCTGAGAGCTTTGTCCCCTTTCATGGAGAAAACGGCTTTGTGGATTTCCTCCATTTCAAAAGGCTTGATTAAATTTTCGTTCATCTCCGTAGACACAAGCTGTGGGATATGTTGCAGCATAGTGGACATCGCTTGCTCAGTGGGGTGGTGATCAACCTGAAGGAGGTTAGAGTAGAAGGAAACTAATTCATTAGAGATGTCAATTTCAGAGGTTAATAAGTTACCAGAAGAAGACAACAGCTCACGGATTTTGTCTCTGCTTTTGTGCTTGGAAGCAGTGATGTGGAAGAATTTAGTATTACGATCCCCCTGCTCAAGCCAAAGGGCTCGAGATCTCTGCCTCCAATAGGTCTCCTCCTCTTGAAGGGTGTTGTGGAATTTGCTAAGGAGGAGGGATTCTTGTTGATGAAGATGGTCCAACCTCCCTTCAGATTCAATTTGAGTGGCCACTCTAGCAATATCCTGTGACAGTTTCTGTTTGCGGAGTTTGATGCTGCCGAAGACCGTAACCTTCCAAATTTTGAGCTTTTTTTTATTTCTTTGAGTTTGCTGGAAAATCTAAACATATCAGTGCCACTGACATTGAAGTCCCACCATTTTTTGATGAGAGGGTTCAGGTTATTATTTTCGAGCCAAGCCAGCTCAACCTGAAAGGAGGGTTCTTGATGTTCAGCTTATTGTTTGCACAGAGCAGAAGAGGGCTATGATCAGAGGCGGCCCGAGGGAGTGAACTAAGGTAGAAATATGGGAAGAGGGAGATCCAATCCAGCAAACCTAGAGCTCTATCAAGTCTACTTTGAATATGATTCCTGCCCATTCTGCGGTTGGACCAAGTGAAGGAAGCCCCGTGGAGATCAATATCAAGAAGGGAATTCTCACGAATGAAGTCAGCTAGAGCTCCCATGCTGACGGGAGAGGCAGGAGCACCTCCTTGTTTTTCAGAAGGATAAAGGGGGCAATTAAGATCTCCCATTATTAATATGGGAAGATTTCCGCAAGAGCTGATGAAATTTGAAATGTCTTTCCACATGTTTCCACGCTGAGACTCTAGATTGGGAGCATAGACGTTGATGGCAATCTAGGGGGAATCAGACCCCACTTCTTGGAAAAGCATGCAAAGGAAGTTGGGATGCTTAAAAATAGTCACCTTTGTAGCTCCTTGGGTCCCAGAGGGTGCATAAACCTCCAAATTGTCCTGCCGAGGGTTGAGAAACAAAGGAGGAAGGCCAAATTTTTGAAAATCTATCATCGTTTTTTAGTTTAGTTTCCTGGAGCATAATGATATCAGGGGAATTCTAAAATTTCATATCTTTGAGGACCCTTTGTTTTTGAAGAGAATTGAGACCTCTAATATTCCAGGAGATGATCTTCATTTCTTGGATTTTGTTTTGTTCCCCACTATCATGTGGATAGTGCTCTGAGTACCTTGAGTGACATTAAGAGCTACTTCTTGCTGAGCTTGACATTACTCGAGTCCGCCCCCTTGCTTTTTCAGTTCCAATATCAGGTTTCTTGTTGCTGCTACGAGTCAAACGGGGTTAAAGCTGTCCTCCGAAGAGTGGGCAGAGGGGGAGAGCACGGAATCAGAGGTAGGTGGTAAGGAGAGGCCCAGGGGGCCCAAAGGGGGAAACATAGGGAGGGATGGAAAGAGGGGGAGGTGGGGCTAGAGGAAGGAGGTGGGGGAAAGAGCGGAGAGGGGGAGGAGGGAGGGGCCAAAGAGGGGGCCTCTGCCGAGGGGGGGAGAATAGAGGGGATCTCAGTGAGGATGGGGGACGAGAGGGTGAGAGGATGGGGGCCGAAGGAGAGGCCTCTTCAGGGTCAGTGTTTACCTCCCCCTCTTCAAGGAGAGCAAAAGGGTTGGAAGTAGGAATGACCGAACCTCATCAGAGGACACCTTTGGAATATAGATTTTCCTTTTTTTTTGGGGAGGATGTTTGGGGTCTGGTTTTTGGTTGGGGTTTTGAAGGGCAACCGAGGCTCTATGGCCAATGCTTTTACAGAAGGAGCAGGCTTGGGGGATATATTCGTAGTCAATATTTTTCTTCCAGGTTCCAAAGTCAGATAGGAGCTCTATCTCTTTTGGGAGAGGACAACTGACATCGAGTGCTAACACAAAAGTGGGCATGGATGAATCTAGTTTTTGCCTTAGTGGCTTGATCAATAGCTATTAAAGAACCCATAGCAAGAGCAATACCTTCTATAACTGTAGGATGCCAGAACTCCAGGGGGAGACCCGGAGGCGAACCCATATTGGAGCTTGGGTCATGGTTTCAGTGTGTGGGTTGAAGCCCGAGACCATTTCCTGAAGTAGAAGCCGCGTCTGCCAAAAAACCAAGGACCACCCAGAAGAGCCCGCACAAAGTCCTCTTTCATGCTGAAGGAGAAAAGGATGAATCCGTTTGGCATCGCTGCTATTTCAAGCGCCCCACATGGATTCCATTTCAGCCTGGCCCATTTTTTAATATCTTCAAGTGGGGGCCTGGGGCCCATCATCTTTCCCACTAGAGATAGATCACGTGAGGCAGCAGCAGCATCGGTGATGTGGGATGGGATGCGAAGGGAAAAGGACCCATCTGACAGTGTCGGAGAAAGTTTGTCTGAGTGCGGGGCAGAGGTGGAACCCTCTACTATTTTATTCCATGCATCTGGAGGCTTGGGAGGTAAGGTCCCAGAGAAGAGGGGCCCCTGGTCTGGACCAGAAGGGTCCAACAACATAGCAAACACCAGAGGATGCTAGGAAGTAGCAGGTGGCGCAGGCTAGGGCAACAACCAAAGCAGCACTCCCCAAGGATTATTTTTAAAGTGGTTTTGGGATAACTCTCATGCCACAATGTTAGACATGCCTTGTCACATTGAACACAGGATTCATGCCTGACCCCGACCCTCGTCGAATTAAACACCAAGTCAACTTGACACCACGTCGAGAGACCACCTCCACCACCAAAGTAGTTGACCCACTCGGAACGCCTAGCCAAGTAACGATGAGCTATAGAGGTGGCCAACCCGGGAATGGACCTCGAGACCTCCCACATATAACCCACATTCCCCACTACTAGGGTAAATCGGATGGGCTATAAGTGGTTTTTGGGATAACTCTTGTGCCGTAATGCTAGACATGCCTCGTCACATTAAACATGAGATTTGTGGCCCGACCCCAACCCCCGTCACATTGAACATCAAGTCGGCTTGACACCACATCAAGAGACCACCTCCGCCACCAAAGTAGCTGACCCACCCAAAACTACCTAGCCGAGTAACGATGAGCTATAGAGGTGGTCAGCCTAGGGAATGGACCCCGAGACCTCCCACATATAACCCACATTCCCCACCACTAGGGTAAATCAGACGGGATTAAAATTGGTTTTGGGATAACTCTCATGCCACAATGCCAGACATGCCTCATCACATTGAACACATGATTCATGCCTGACCCCGACCCCCATCGCATTGAACACCGAGTTGGCTTGACACCACGTCGAGAGACCACCTCCGCCACAAAGTAGTGACTCGCTCATAACTTCCTAGCCGAGTAATGACGAACTATAGAGTGGCCACCTGAGGAATGGACCCTGAGACCTCCCACATATAACCCACATTCCCCACTACTAGGGTAAACTAGACGAGCTAAAGTGGTTTTGGGATAACTCTCATGCCGTAATGCCAGACATGCCTCATCACATTGAACACAAGATTCATGCCTAACCCCGACCCCTGTCACATTGAACACCGAGTCGGCTTGACACCACGTCGAAAACCACCTCTGCCACCAAAGTAGCTGAACCCGCTCAGAACTTCCTAGCCAAGTAATGACGAGCTATAGAGGTGGCTAGCCCAGGGAATGGACCCCGAGACCTCCCACATATAACCCACATTCCCCACCGCTAGGGTAAACCGGATGGGCTTAAAAGTGGTTTTGGGATAACTCTCGTGCTGCAATGCCAAACATGCCTTATCACATTGAACACAGGATTCATACTTGACCCCGACCCCCGTCACATTGAACACCGAGTTGGCTTGACACCATGTCGAGAGACCACCTCCGCCACTAAAGTAGCTGACCCACTCGAATTGCCTAGCCGAGTAACAACGAGCTATAGAGGTGGTCAGCCTGAATGGACCCCGAGACCTCCCACATATAACCCACATTCCCCACTACTAGGGTAAACCAGATGGGCTAAAGTGGTTTTGGGATAACTCTCGTGCCACAATGCCAGACATGCCTCATCATATTGAACATAGGATTCATGCATGAGCCCGACCCCCGTCGCATTGAACACCGAGTTGGCTTGACACCACGTTGAGAGACCGCCTCCGCCACCAAAGTAGATGACCCACTCAGAATTGCCTAGTCGAGTAACGATGAGCTATAGAGGTGGCCACCCAGGGAATGGACCCCAAGACCTCCCACATTCCTCACCACTAGGGTAAACCAAATGGGCTTAAATAGTGGTTTTGGGATAACTCTCGTGCCATAATGCCAGACATGCCTTATCACATTAAACACAGGATTCATGTCTGACCTTGACCCCCATTGCATTGAACACCGAGTCAACTTGACACCATGTCGAGAGACCACCTCCGCCACCAAAGTAGCTGACCCGCTTAGAACTACCTAGCCGAGTAACAACGAGCTATAGAGGTGGCCATCCCGGGAATGGACCCCGAGACCTCCCACATATAACCCACATTCCCCACCGCTAGGGTAAACCGGACGGGCTAAAATGGTTTTGGGATAACTCTCGTGCCACAATGCCAGACATGCCTCGTCACATTGAACATAGGATTCATGCCTGACCCCGACCCCCATCGCATTGAACACCGAGTTGGCTTGACACCACGTCGAGAGACCACCTCCACCACCAAAGTAGTTGACCCGCTCGGAACTGCCTAGCCGAGTAACGACAAGCTATAGAGGTGGCTAGCCCAGGGAATGGACCCCGAGACCTCCCACATATAACCCACATTCCCCACTGCTAGGGTAAACCAGACGGGCTATAAAGTGGTTTTGGGATAACTCTCATGCCACAATGCTAGACATGCCTCATCACATTGAACATAGGATTCATGCCTAACCCCGACCCCCATCGCATTGAACACATAGTCGACTTGACACCACATCAAGAGACCCTCTACCACCAAAGTAGTTGACCCGCTCGGAATTGCATATCCAAGTAATGACAAGCTATAGAGGTGGCCAACCCGGGGAATGGACCCCGAGACCTCCCACATATAACCCATATTCCCCATCACTAGGGTAAACCAGATGGGCTAAAAGTGGTTTTTGGGATAACTCTCGTGCCACAATGCCAGACATGCCTCGTCACATTGAACACAAGATTCATGCCTGACCCCAACCCCCATCACATTGAACACCAAGTCAGCTTGACACCACGTAGAGAGACTACCTCTGCCACCAAAGTAGCTGACCCGCTCGAAATTGCCTAACCGAGTAACGACGAGCTATAGAGGTGGTCAGCCCGGGGAATGGACCTTGATTTGGTGTGATGTTATTCCTATGGATGCATGTCATATGCTGCTAGGAAGACCATGGCAATTTGATAGAAAAGTTATTCATGAAGGGGAAAGAATACTTATACTTTCTGGAAGGATGGCACAAAAATAGTTTTGCTACCTCTTAAGGAAGAGGGGAAGGCTGAAAATATGCTTTCTGCAAAGGAATTTTTGAAGGAGGAAAAGGCAACTGATTTTTGTTATACACTAGTCACAAATAAGGATGAACCTGCAAGTGCACAAATACCAGTAGAAACAACAAATTAATAGAAGAATTTTCTGATGTTATTCCTAATGAGCTACTAGATGGATTACCGCCCAAAAGAGATATTCAACACCATATTGATTTGATTCTAGGGTCTTCACTCCCAAATCAAGTGGCTTATAGGATGAGCCCAACATTACATGTAGAGTTGAATAGGCAAGTGGCAGAGCTCGTGAGAAAGGGGGTCGTAAGGGAGAGCATGAGTTTGTGTGCAACCCCAACTTTATTAACACCAAAGAAGGATGGAACATGGAGAATGTGCACGGATAGTAGAGCAATCAATAAAATTACAATCAAGTATAGGTTCCCAATACCTCACCTTGATGATATGATGGATGTGCTTGTTGGATCTAGGTATTTCACCAAGATTGATCTTCAAACTAGTTACCATCAGACTCAGATCAGAGAAGGAGATGAGTGGAAAATAGCATTCAAGATAGGAAATGGATTATATGAGTGGTTGGTGATGTCATTCGGGTTATCCAATGCACCTAGTACTTTTATGAGACTGATGAACACTGTGTTGTAGAGTATAATGGTAAGTTTGTTGTGGTTTATTTTGATGATATCTTGATCTTTAGTAAAACTAAAGAAGAACATTTGAGGCATCTAAGGGTGATATTTGAAGTGTTAAGGAAAGAGAAACTATATGCAAATATGAAGAAGTGCACATTTATGCAAGAGATTTTGATATTCTTGGGCTTTATTATTTCAACAGATGGGGTACAGATGGACTCAGAAAAGATAAAGGCAATTATTGAATGACATACTCCATGGAGTATAATAGAGGTAAGAAGCTTTCATGGTCTAGCAACATTTTACAAAAATTTTATTAAAAATTAGTAGTATCCTAGCACCTATAATAGATTGCACAAAAGGAAGGGAGTTTTTGTGGACAAAGGCAACTGAGGATAGTTTTCAGTTCTTGAAGAAGAAGGTGACAGAGGCACCCATTTTGGCACTACGAGATTTTGATAAAGTGTTTGAGGTTGATTGTGACGCCTCACATGTGTGTATTGGTGTTGTTCTAAGTCAAGGTGGAAAGACAGTAGCTTTCTTTAGTGAGAACCTAAATGAGGTAAGAAAGAACCACTCTACTTATGATGTGGAATTTTATGCAATTGTACAAGCATTAAGGCATTGGAGGCATTACTTAGTGCCTAAGGAGTTATTTACAAACCACATAGCGCTGAAGTATGTGAATACACAAAAGAAGTTAAATAGTAGGCATGTAAAGTGGGTATCATTTTTTCAGGGTTATAATTTTTCTCTAAAACATAAATCAGAAAATAGGATCAAGTTGTAGATGCATTAAGTAGGCGTGTGACTTCGTTTACCACTATGGAAAATGAGGTGGTGGGTTTTGAAGCAATAAAGGGTTTGTATTATTCTGATTCTGATTTCAAGGATATTATTGAAAGGTTAATTCATCCATTGTCAGACAATGCAGGAGATGTCCAGGATGACTACATTTTACATGATGGCTACCTATTCAAGGGATGCCAACTATGTATTCCAGTTGGGTCTATGAGAGAGAATATAGTGAAAGAGTTGCATAATGGAGGATTGGTTGGGAATTTTGGTAAAGATAAGACAATAGCCTTGGTAGTAGAGAAATACTATTGGCCAAAGCTAAAAAGAGATGTGGTAAGATATGTGGAGAGGTGTCGAATTTTCCAAGTCTCGAAAGGCCATGCACAAAATACAGGGTTGTATATGTCGTTGCCTATTCCTAAAGGGTCATGGATAGATCTGAGTATGGATTTTGTTTTGGGATTACCAAAAACACAACGAGGTAATGACTCAATTTTTGTGGTTGTTGATAGGTTTTCTAAGATGGTTCATTTTATTGCCTGTAAGAAAACAAGTGATGTGACATGCGTAGAAAATTTGTTTTTTCAAAGAAGTTGTTTGTTTGCATGGTGTTCCAAAAACCATTACTTCAAATAGGGACACAAGGTTCTTAAGTCACTTTTGGTGGACTTTATGGAAGAAATTGGGAACTCAACTACAATTCAACAGTGCCTATCATCCTCAGACTGATGGGAAAATAGAGGTGGTCAATAGAAGTTTGGGAAACTTGTTAAGGTGCATCATTGGGGAAAATCCAAAACAATGGGACTTAGCATTACCACAAGATGAGTTTGCATATAACAGTTCCATAAATAGATCCACATGAAAGTATCCATTTTCAATTAGGTATGGTAGTGATCCAAATGGGGTGTTAGATTTGGTACAACTACCAGTTGATGGAAAATTCAGTGATGATACATAAGCATTTGCTGAACATATCCAACAATTGCAGGAACAAGTGCTAAAGAAGCTACAGAATAGTAATGATAAGTATAAGGAAATAGTAGATGTACACAGACGGAGAAAGGTATTTACAGTTGGTGAGTTGGTTATGGTATATCTGCGGAAGTAAAGGTTTCCAAAAGGAACCTATAACAAGCTGAAGTACAAGAAGATTGGTCCCTGTAAAATCATGAAAATAAATAAATGATAATGCTTATGAGGTAGAATTACCATGGAATTTTGATATTTCTCCAGTGTTTAATGTTTTAGATTTGTATTCTTTTCATGGGGATGGTGCAGAACGGGATCTTATTAATGAAGTAGTAGATTGGGGCAGCATGTTCCGGTGAAGAAGAAAGAAGAAGTGGATCAGATTCTAGATAAGAAAACAATGGACACGCGACATGGGAAATACAACAAATATTTGGTACATTTGAAAGGACTTGAACAAGAGGATGATACTTGGGTTACATAATGGGAGATTAAGAATTTGGATGCAGATAAATGGAAGTAGTTTGAAGAAGACAACTTACAGAAGCTGCTTTTTTCAAGCATGGGAGAATGATGTGCCAAAATTAGCAGGAACTTGACAAGGTCATAACTTGAGCTCTGTCTGTTTGAGTTCATTTTTTTTAAACCACATGTTTCGATGAGACGAATGCACGGGAACCAACCCTAAAGTTTGGGGGAAGTTTTAGCACATTTTCGGGCCCTAAATCCGCCATCTTGAGGCAAAAAATTAGGATTTAAGTTGTAGTTTGATTTTTTCCTATTTTTGGGCATTAGTTAATTTTAGTCTATTAGTTGCATTATGAGTTAGAAATTTGGCAATTCCTCTAATTTAGGAATGTAGAAGATGTGTGACAATTTTTTTGCTCGTACGAATAAGCATGTGAACTTACTAAGAATAACATGATCTAGTAAACTGCTAAAAATAGTAAATTCCACCACCTAGAGTAGATTTAGTCAAAGTTAGTTAGGGTTTGCTTGGCAACTCAAGTTGGGAGTTGTTTTCCTATTTAGGAAACATTGTAATTGATTATTTAATAACAAAGAAGGAGATCTATTTTCTTTTGGAGTTCATATTATTTACACTATATCAAGTTTGTTCATAATTTGGCTACATTAGCAAGTTAAAGTGACAATTTGTTTTTTCCTTGATTTTGGGAGGAATATATGCCCATGGATAAAAATAGTATTCTCTTATTAATAGACGGGATTTGTTACTTTAATTTTTATCTTATTTATAAGCATGTTATATTTAGGTTGCTTGTGGTTGAAGAAAACTTTTACAAAGAGGTGCACAAGTTATATATATGTGCATGGATTTACTCTTTGGAGTATGAAAAAGAGAGAGAGAATTGTATTTTATTCTTAAGGACTGAATAAAAGAGAAGTATGGCTTGTTTCTGGTGGATGTAACCCAAATTGGGTGAACCATGTTAAATCTTGGGTTTATCTTGTGATTGCATGCTTCTTTTATTTCTTTTTTAATTCCATTTTATTGCTCATCTATGTTTCGATCCTAAAATTTTTTTATTAGGATAATGATCCTTTTAACAAATTGTCTTTTTAATTTTTAATTTATTTTAAATCTATTTTTCAATATTCTTCTAAAACAAATCACTCAATGATCAATTTTAAATGACTAATAATTGATGTCATTACCAGGATCATTGTTGTATGGTATGGTATGATATTGAGCAAGTTTCCATGCATATTATGTTTGTTTGCAGTGGCCGAGAAAAAATGAATACAAAGGGATGCTTACATTCCTTGTACCTATGACATTTACATCTCCATGCCTACATAAGTTTGTTCCTATATTTTTCCTCCAATTTTGTCATTACAACTCTTGAGTCTCCACTTACTTCAATAAAAAAATCACGTCTTTCCTAATTTTAACGAGTTGCTTCTTTTGCTTTTTAAATATTTTTAGAATAGTATGTAACATGCACTGTGGGAATGCCTACCCTTTACCCAAACAAGTTATGTCACTTTCATTAGTTTTTCAACTTTGTATGGTTGTGGTGTTTCATTTCTCATGTTTTAAGAAATATGTACATTATCAATCTTAATGTGATCATATTTTACCCTCCACACATTTGTGGAGCCAATCGTTATAAATGCACATCAAAATTTAAAGAAATTATGAGAGATTCCTTCTACATTCATACATTATGTGTTAATAGCATTGAGTTGAATATGTTTATTGAAATATTTAAATCTTTATTGTCTTCAGTTTTATTCTAATAAATTATTTATTCTAGTGTTCAAAATGGAGCTCATGGGTCTTATTGTTTCTAATTTCTTATTGCCTAGTACCAGTAATTCATCAATCTTTATGAGAAAAGATTGATGCTCGTAAATATTTTCGTTGTTTTCAATTTCAAATTAAACAACAAATACTTGATCAAACTTCACATCAATTTCTTTATTGTCATCTTTTGCTTCATTGGATGTCAAAGAGATAAGGAAAAAGCTTGGAGAAAGTTACTGATTTTGGAATTACATGTTAAACAAAACTTCCTCCAATCCCACAGTCCATGCATATTGTCAATACCCAGCTAGTAATTTCAACACTTGCATAGATTATATTTTCACAATCATATACTTGCCATAATATGCTTGTATTGAAACCGATCAAATTAAGATAATGTTCATTTCACAAAATAGAACTCCATGGAACTTGTTTGGTTTTGCATTATTCTTGAAGTCTTTAGTACTTTATTTCACTACTACTTGCCACAAAACATCACCTTCAGTAGAATTTGACATGGCCAAGTTAAAAAGCTCATTTTTATGTAGTGGACGTATGTGCGACCTACCCACTTCCAATGCATGTGCTCTCTCACAAACTAAAATTAGGGCCATAAAAATAATTTGGTGGCAAACACTATAGTAGGAATCGTTATTGCTGCAATGGTTACTTTTACACTTGTAGTTGTAGCTTACATATATTGTTTGAATAATTTAGAGACCTCGACATTCCTATATTTCCCAGCCCAATACGAAATGTATCTCACAATTTATTATGCCTGAAGTTTAAGTTCCTCAAACCCATAATTTGTGCCACCTGAGGACCTATGACTGCTCTACATAACACTCACTTTTTAATGTCTTGAATATTTATTCACTTTATGCTTTCTAAAGCTTCTTTTTTTTGCTGATTAGTATGGTAGTGTGAATGTGGGTAATTACACTAGCTTGTTTTTGCCTATTTGGTCCAATTATGACATGTTGTTTGTTGAATATTTCTTAAAACATATGAACTTTCTCGGTTCATTTATCTATACATACTGTTCAAAGGTCATTAACAAAGGAAAAATTCATTGGGAAAAAAGATATTTCTAATTTCATCTTTCATGATTTTGATCAATCTATATTTGGTAAGATAACTCTTAATGGTTTTCCAGGTCCTCCACTCGACTCATTTCTCATTTCTTCCACATGTACAACCTTCAGCAATCAACTTCCTCCTTTAATGGTTTCGCCTCTAATTGTTTTTGTATTCTTTACAGTATACTTCCATTCTCTAATATACACATTTTCTGATGGTCCCACCAAAGTCAGACTTATGTTTATCATTGAAATACATATTGTATCATTGATTAACTTGTATTTTTCTATTCCTAGTGTGTATCGAATTGTACTTACAAAATCAACATACTTTGATTTTCCGATCTACACATTCTCAAACATGGAAAAATCCTAAAGTCAATACAGTGACATTTTCAATGGATCTTTTAATTATTAGTCATGGTTTTTATAAACTTTTACACATTGTTCTTATTCTCCCTAGCCACAAACACCACCTTCTGTGGGATTTTCATTTCACGACGTTGTTCAATTTAACATTTCCATAGTTTTTACTAACTCAATTTAGATTTTCACCTTTTTGATCTTGAAGTATTATGTTTCCTTTTACTTCCCTATAACATATCCATTACATATTAATAAATATTCAAATTAGAAGAAAAGAAAAAAAATGATTTAAAGAATGTAAAATTATTATAATATAGTTTAAAATACCAACCTAAAAAAATCCAAAAAAAGTTCACCAAACTTAAACATGTGCATAGACCCATCAAAAGTAAGCATAACCCGTAATTTTTGTTATTAAAAGAGTTGTTTATGGTAACTAAGATAATTTAATAAATGAGGATAAGATTTAAAATATCCGTCTTAAATGTACAATGGGAAAAAACATGAGATAAGTAGACCCTAGCTTCAGTGGTGAGAGACATGTCCTTAGCTAGCATGGCATTCTTCGGTAGTGAGAGATATACCCTAGTCTTTCAACTTGGATCCCATTTTTGGGGCGTGTTACAGAGATATTTCCGGAGGGTTCAAAGGAAGGGTTTTGAGGATTTTCGGGGGCTTTTAGGAAATACAATAAGAGGGCTCTAGATCGGACTCGTAGCTTCCACCACCTAGGTCAGGCGTGGCGTGGCACGTGGAAGGCACCTCCCTCATTTCTCGACTCCATTCCTAGCGAGGTGACTTGCAACCTCTATTTGGGGGTTTGTCCAGTCGGTCATTTTAGATATGTAGGTGGCAATACTATTTCCTATATCTTCCATTGTTATTTCAAAAGACCCTTATTTTTGCTCTTGTATTTAGAGGGTTACGAGCGTCTGAAGTTTCCAGCTATCTAGGGCACGCTGTGCTTTTTCTGGCAGCATTGTAATTTATGTAAAACTCCAAAATAGTGTTATTATGTCCTTATAATAATATCAAGCCCTCTTCAAGTTTTCAAGTGATTCGAATGAATATTTAATGAGATATAGATTTTATTTAGTTCGCTGTCCTCACTGTTAAAATCTGCATAAATCAGTATTTTACTTTGCTACATTTGTCATATATTTTGTGCATTTTTAAGTGGTATCCCACAAGGGATATTTTAGTTTATCATTGAAATACATATTGTATCATTGATTAACTTGTATTTTTCTATTCCTAGTGTGTATCGAATTGTACTTACAAAATCAACGTACTTTGATTTTTTGATCTACACATTCTCAAATATGGAAATATCCTAAAGTCAATACAAAGAACATTTTCAATGGATTTTTAATTATTAGTCATTGTTTTTATAAACTTTTGCACATTGTTCTTATCCTCCTAGCCACAAAACACCACCTTATGTGGGATTTTCCATTTCACGGCCTTGTTCAATTTAACATTTCCATAGTTTATACTAACTCAATCTAGATTCTTCACCTTTTTTATCTTGAAGTATTATGTTTCCCTTTACTTCCCTATAGCATATCCATTACATGTTAATAAATATTCAAATTAGAAGAAAAAATGATTTAAAGAATGTAAAATTATTATAATATAGTTTAAAATACCAACCGAAAAAAAATCCATAAAAAAAATCCCCAAACTTAAACATGTGCATAGACCTATCAAAAGTAAGCATAACCCATAAGTTTTGTTTTTAAAAGAGTTGTTTATGGTAACTAAGAGAATTTCAACACTTCATAGATTAGATTTTCAAAATCATGTACTTGCCATAATATGCTTGTATTGAAACCGATCAAATTAAGATAATGTTCGTTTCACAAAATAGAATTCCATGGAACTTGTTTGGTTTTGCATTATTCTTGAAGTCTTTAGTACTTTATTTCACTACTACTTGCCACAAAACATCACCTTCAATAGAATTTGACACGACCAAGTTAAAAAGCTCATTTTTATGTAGTGGAGGTATGTGCGGCCCACCCACTTCCAATGCATGTGCTCTCTCACAAACTAAAATTAAGGCCATAAAAATAATTTGGTGGCAAACACTATAGTAGGAATCGTTATTGCTGCAATGGTTACTTTTACACTTGTAGTTGTAGCTTACATATATTGTTTGAATAATTTGGAGACCTCGACATTCCTATATTTCCCTGCCCAATACGAAATGTATCTCACAATTTATTATGCCTGAAGTTTAAGTTCCTCAAACCCATAATTTGTGCCACCTAAGGACCTATGACTACTCTACATAACACTCACTTTTTAATGTCCTGAATATTTATTCACTTTATGCTTTCTAAAGCTTCTTTTTTGTTGATTAGTATGGTAGTGTGAATGTGGGTAATTACACTAGCTTTTTTTGCCTATTTGGTCCAATTATGACATGTTTTTGTTGAATATTTCTTAAAACATATGAACTTTCTTGGTTCATTTATCTATACATACTTGTTCAAAGGTCATTAACAAAGGAAAGATTCATTGGGAAAAAGATATTTCTAATTTCATCTTTCATGATTTTGATCAATCTATATTTGGTAAGATAACTCTTAATGGTTTTCCGGTCCTCCACTTGACTCATTTCTCATTTCTTCCACATGTACAACCTTCAGCAATCAACTTCCTCCTTTAATGGTTTCGCCTCTATTGTTTTTGTATTCTTTACAAAGATACTTCCATTCTCTAATATACACATTTTCTCGATGGTCCCACCAAACATCGGACTTATGTTTATCATTGAAATACATATTGTATCATTGATTAACTTGTTTTTTTATTCTGTGTGTATCGAATTGTACTTACAAAATCAACGTACTTTGATTTTTTGATCTACACATTCTCAAACATGGAAATATCCTAAAGTCAATACAGTGACATTTTCAATGGATCTTTTAATTATTAGTCATGGTTTTTATAAACTTTTACACATTTTTCTTATTCTCCCTAGCCACAAAACACCACCTTCTGTGGGATTTGCCATTTCACGGCCTTGTTCAATTTAACATTTCCATAGTTTATACTAACTCAATTTAGATTCTTCACCTTTTTTATCTTGAAGTATTATGTTTCCCTTTACTTCCCTATAGCATATCCATTACATGTTAATAAATATTCAAATTAGAAGAAAAAATGATTTAAAGAATCTAAAATTATTATAATATAGTTAAAATACCAACCGAAAAAAATCCCAAAAAAAAAAATCACCAAACTTAAACATGTGCATAGACCTATCAAAAGTAAGCATAACCCATAATTTTTGTTTTTAAAAGAGTTGTTTATGGTAACTAAGAGAATTTAATAAATGAGGATAAGATTTAAAATATCCGTCTTAAATGTACAACGGGAAAAAACATGAGATAGGTAGACCGTAGTAGGTACTAGGAAAACTTATTTATAAGAATTCACTTTTTGGTATTTGTCTTGTTTAACACGCAAAAGATTGAGTGGAAGATTCATGTGGAAGCTTCCGGACAGTAGACAGCTGGAAAGCATATCTGTCCGTTGGCAGAGCCGTTGATACGGGCTCTATAAAACAGCTGTCACTCACATCCTTTCTTATTTGATTTTTCGGCTGTGGCATTTGGAGGTCCGATCTTCAGAAGACTGCTTTCTTCCCTTTCGTTTTTATTGTCTGGTTTTTTTTTTTTTTTTGTGGAGGTCTGATGTCTGCAAAGCATGGCCATGCCTGTGTGAGTCTTGTGTCTGTGTCTCTGTCTCTGTTTTTAGTCGTTTGATGAATGTATTATTGTCTGGTGAGTGTCTTTTTCTATATTTTGTGAGTCGGATCCTCCACAAGAATAGCGGTTGGAGCTTAGTGATGGAGCGAAGAGTTGGTTCAGACCAGATCACGGGTAAGTCCTTCTGTTCCCGAACTTATGTAATCATTTGTATATTTTCGCTAAAACAGAGCAAATATTAGTGATATTTGTAGGGTTTCATTTGTGTATGCTTAAACAGAGTAAATATCATACAACTGGTAAGTCGTTCTGGAACATCCTTTTGCTGATTTAGTTTGAACTTGTCTTATGTAATCATTTGTATATGCGTAGGGTTTCATTATGTAACAGAATAAATATTACTGATATGTGTGTATGACATTATGCGTAGGGTTTTGTTCTGCACCCTAGGGCTTTGATGTTTATTTCTATTATTTATTTAGGGTTTATGTCTGAATTAGTCGTTTTATGAATGTATAATCGTCTGCTAAGTTAATGCGAGTCGGATCCTCCACAAGATTAGCGGTGGGAGCTGAGCAATGGAGCGAAGAGTCGGTTCAGATCAGACCACGGGTAAGCCCTTCTGTTCCCGAACTTATCTCATGTAATCATTTGTACATTTTCTCTAAAACAGAGTAATCATCTGTTCTGGAATTTATCTTGTGTAATCATATTTGTATATGCGAAAACCGAGTAAATATTAGTGATATGTGTAGGGTTTCATTTGTATATGCTTATCGATCGAGTTAAATTTGTACATTTTCAGTAATCATAATGTATAGGGATTTCATTTGTATATGCTTAGCAGAGTAAATATCAGATCAGACCAGACCACGGGTAAGCCAGTTTGTTCCCGAACTTATCTTATGTAATCATTTATATATTTTCGCTAAAACAGGGTAAATAATATTATGTATAACATTATGCGTAGGGTTTCATTCTGCACACTAGGGCTTTGATGTTTATTTCTATTTCTATTTAGGGCTTTGATGTTTTTCCTATTATTTCTTTAGGGCTTAGTTTGGTTTGTGTTATAATTGACTGCGGATAATACATGTTCCGATCATATGCAGGGCACAGTTTTTTAGATCTTGTGCAGACTAATATATGACGGTATTCGTAGGGTTTAATTCTGCACTCCAGGGCTTTGATATTTTTCTATTATTCATTTATATTTAAGATTGATTTCTCATTATCAGGGAATAGCCTTAATTGATGGCGAATCATACATCTTAGCATTTTGTGCGGGGGCTTAGTTCTTAAAGATTTTGTTGTTTTATTTTGTAAGTTATCCCAGATTTGTAATACTTAAAAAGTCCTGCTTTTTCTTTAAATATGCATTGTAGGAACATGATATTTTTACTTGCATGCTTGTTTACATCTTGGATATGTTTGTTAATGAAGTGTGCAGGCTTAAGGGGTCTTTTACTCATATTTTTTCCTATAATGAAAATAAGGATCTGTTAACTTTAATACTGTGCAGGCTTAAGTGTTCTTTTATCCTATTTATAATAGATTTAGGCCAGCTTTGTTCATACTTTTAATTTTCTGTGTATAATAAATTCTTGTCATTTTTATATCTAACAAATCCAAGAGGGTCTGATCATCTGTTGTTTATACAGAGTACTTCTCTTTATCAATCTTTTCTGTGTCTAATAAATTCTTGTCATTTTTCATATCTAACAAATCCAAGAGGGCCTGATCTACTAATGTCTGTTTATACAGAGTAGCTATCTCTTTATCAATCATTTAACAGAGTTAATGATATGTGCAGGGTTTAATTTGTTAGTCAGGTTTTGACGTTTTTGTTAATACAGTAGATATTTCAGGTTTTGAAGTTATGTTGATACAGAGTAGATATTTCTTAATCAAATAATTAATAAAGTTAATGATAAATGCTGGGTTTAATGTTTTGTAGTCTCAAGGTTCTGAAGCTTTGTACTGGCTTGTACACTACCTACTTGATTTAGTGATAACTAAAGGATAGTGCACAAGATTAGAAATATTTTTAGCATATTTTGTTAGATAACTAAAGTAGTTAGGCATTTTGTTATGTTATGATTTATATTCCTAGATTATTGTTATGCATTTATTCATGTTATATTTGATTATTTGAATTTCATATCCGGTTTTTTCTTATTATTCCTAGATTTTGTTACAAATCTATTCAGTTATTTCTAAAAGATAATGACATATTTGGCTGCTGGTTTATTTTTTTAGCATGTTTAGAACTGTGGTTCTAAGTTGGTATATTTTAGAATTAGACTGTAACATTATTCTAAATTCTTTTAATTATGTTAACTTCTAAATAACTCAGCCAATAATTCTCATAACAAACAGTATTGATTCCTGTTAACTTGTAAATTACTTGAAAATATTCTTTATACCATAATGAATATGCAGCATTAATTTAGTTACTTCAATCACTAACTTGTTAATTATTTAAAAACATGAATTTTTAATTACTTAAAAGCAAGCATAACGATATTTTAATTCACTTGTGTTTTATTTGAATCCTGTTCAATACTGTCATTATTATTATTTATTTATTTATAGCAGAATGATTTATGGTTTATTATTGTAGAGTTTATTTATAGCAGAATGATTAATGTTCTACTTTATGCCCTAATCTCTGTTGCAAATTCCTTTCTACTTTTATCAGTTTCTGTTGTTGAGTTCTATCTTTTGTTTTTAGAGAAGTTATTTTCTATAATGGATTTTATATGTTTAAATATCATAGATAGTATTTATATAAAAATACTTTTATAATCAACTCACAGTTCTATGAGTTAAACTATGTTATATATATATAACATATATATATGAGATTTTTAGCAATAATAGCTTAAAACTTGGTATGATTAACTATATATATTTTTTAATAAGTATTGCAGCTTTAAAATTTACATTTTTATTGTTTATAGTTATATAAATTAATAAGTTAAATTTAATAGATAGTTAATAACATTAAGTAAAAATAATTAAAATAATTAATATATTAATAAAATATTTGCAATTGCTAAATAAAATAAATTAATAAAAATTAAAAATTAAAAACATTTTGTCCATATAATTTACATATATTTAATATTAAAAAATATTATATTAACAATCAAAGATATTAAAAAGTAATAAAAAAAATTAAAAAAAAAATTAACAATAATATTGATAAATATTATATAAATTGATATATAAATATTAAATAAAATTTGAAAATAATATTAAAAATAAAAATATTATTAAAAAATTTATAAATAATAGAAATTATAAAAGATCATTAATAAAATATTAAGAATTTATAAAAATTGTAGAAATTTTAAAAGTGTAGAATTAACATAATTAATAAAAAGTAGAATTTTCATTAAATTATATAATAATTTAAAAATTAACAAACTTAAATTGTAAATAATTAAAAATTAATTGATATATGTAAAAATAAGATTTTATTATTATTTAAATTTAATTTTATTATTATTATTATTAATTATTTTTTAAATTAAAATAAATATAAAATAAAAATTTATTTATTTCATAATTAATTATTATTATATTAAAATTAAAAAATCCAAAAAAAAAAATAAAATTATAAATAAAAAATTATAAAATTAGGAAAGATTTTAAAATAAAATTGATAAATTAATTCTTTTTTAAAATATTGATATTTATAATATATAAGTATAATTTAAAATAAAGTAAATTTTTAAATATAAATAAATAAAAAAAATATATGTAAATAGAAAAATTAAAAAACAATTAAAATTGAAATTTTGAAAATAAATATATGAATATATAAAAATATAAAAATATATTCAAAATAAAATATAATAATTCAATATATAAATTATAAAAAATTCTAAATATAAATTTTAATGATATATATTATTATATTTTTAAATTAAAAATAATATTATTACATATATGATTTTATATAAAATTAATAAAATAAAATAATTATTATCATAATTTTAATATCTCAATTACATAAATAATATTATATAATATTTTTTATATTATACATATACTTGTAGATAATAATATAATGTTCATAAATTATTTTAAATAAGATTATATATTATTGTTTTTATAATATTAATTACATATATAATTTTATATAATATCTTTCTATTTTATAGTAATAAAATTAATTAAAACAATTAATATTTACAATAAATAAAATAAATAAAAAAAATAATAATATTAAAGAAAGTATGATTAAAAATGAGAAGGAACAATAATAAAATAATAAATATTAATATAAATTGATATATAAATCAATAAAAACTAGAATTTATATAAAAAAATTAATAAAAAAACTTTAAAATAAAAAAATTTAACTTGTTAAGAACCCAATATTAAAAATATCAAATATTAGTAAAAATAGAAAAGCAATAAAAAAAATTAAAAGAAATTAATAAAATTAAAAAAATAAAATGTAAAAATTAAAAATTAAAATGGCCAAAATACCCATATATAAAAAAATTATAAAAACAAAAATAAAAGTAAATAAATACTAAAAATAATAAAAAAATTATAAAAATAATAAAAAAAATAAAAATTTTAACGAATCCACTGAATTTTAAAAATTAATTCTAAAAAATATAAAATAAAATAATAAAAATATAAATAAAAAGTAAAATTAAAAAAAAAAAAAATCTGTAAAAAATTGAAAAACAATGAAAAAATAATAAAATAAAAAATTATAAATAAAAAATAAAAATAAAAAAATTTAAAAATAAATATTTTTAAAAAATAAAAAAATTTGAAAATGAAAAAAATTAAATCGATTAAAAATAAAAAATAAAATAATTTAAAATATTATTAAAATTTATAATAATTTTTTTTTAATTAAATTTTTTAAAAATTAACTAAATTAAAATAATAAAAAAAGTCTTTAAAAATTAAATATAAAAAAATAAAAAATAAAATAAAAAAATTATAAAATTTAAAAATTCATAATTAATATTAGATACTAAATTTTTAAAAAATTCATTATAATTTTAACATAATGAATATTAATAAAAAAAAAAATGAGTGAAAACAATAATTAAATTAAGAAAAATGTTAAAAGTAAAATATAATTAGTTAAAAAAATTAAATAAAATAATAATAATAGAAATAATGAAAGTCGAAGAAAAATTCAAATTAATGTATTGATCTATGTGAGTTGGAAAAATCGCGTAATCCTAAGGACTAGTTTTGCAAAAAATGTAAGACTTGTTAAAAATTAAAATAAAAATTAAAAATTCAATTTTATTAAAAATAATAAAGAGAATAACTATATAACAATGGTTGTGTGCATCTTAGGGGACTAGTCTTTGCCCTAATGTGCATCTTGTCATCCCCAACTTGGCAAAATGTAAGACCAAGGTAAGGATGGGTTAGCTCGTTGGCCTGGTGTGTCGGGGTACCCCTTTGTATCAAAATACAATGAACTTTGATTTTTTTTTAAAAATTAGAATTTCTTTGAAGTTAATAAAAATTAAGAAAAAGAAATAATAAAATTCAAAACTTTGTAATTTTTTTGAAATATAGGAATTAATAAAAATCCATTAAAATTAAAAAATGATCAAAATTAATGAAATAAAAAAAATTTTATTAAAAATAAATAAAATAAAATTTTCTTATGGTTTTTCAAAAAAATTCAATTTTAATATAAAAAATAATAAACAATGGTTGTGTGCATCCTGAGGGACTACTTTTGTCCTAATGTGTATCTTCCGTCCCAACTTGGCAAAATGTAAGACCAAGGTAAGGATGGGTTAGCTCGTTGCCTCGCTTATACTCTTTCGTATCTAAAAACAATAAACTTAAAATTTTTTTTTAAAATTAGATATTTTTTGAAGTTTATAAAAATTAAGAAAAATAAAATTCAAAACTTTATAATTTTTTTGAAATATAGGAATTAATAAAAATCCATTAAAATTGATAAAAATTAATTAAAGTTAAAATTTTATAAAAAACAATAAAGAAAATTACTATATTAGAATTTTCTTAAAGTTAATAAAAATTAATAAAATTCAAAATTCAAAACTTCATAATTTTTTTGAAAAATAGGAATTAATAAAAATTCATCAAAATTGATAAAAATTAAAATTTTATAAAAAATAATAAAGAGAACTATATAGCAATGGATGTGTGCATCTTAGGGATTAGTATTGCCTCAGCTTGTCCCTTCTTATCCCCAACTTGGCAAAATGTAAGACCAAGGTAAGGATGGATTATCTCGTTGGGTTGGGCCAAGGGCACCCCACCATATAAAATATATATATATATATATATATATATAAAATTATAAAATTTAATAAAAAAATTAAAATTAAAAAATAAAATTCAAAAATCTTTTTTAGGAATTAATAAAATTAATAAAAAATAACTATATAGCATCCTACGAGACTGTCTTGTGTGGATCTTAACTAGTCTTTATCTCGTTGGCTCACCCCTTCATATAAAAAATTAAAATATAAGACCATTACGTAAGGATGGGTTTCAAAACTTTATATTTTTGAAAAATAGGAATTAATAAAAATCCGTATAAAATTGATAAAATATATAAATATAATAAATATTATTAGAATTTAAAAATTAAAAAAATAGAATTTCGTTAGAAAAATAGGAATTAAGATTCCATCAAAATTGTAAAATTAATAAAAAATAAGAAAAAGAATAACTAATAAATGGTTGTGTGGATCTTGGGGACTAGTTTGTCAAAACTCTATTTTTTTGAAATATAGGAATTAATAAAAATCCATCAAAATTGATAAAAATTATAAAAAAAATTAGAATTTTATAAAAACATCCTCAAGAGGGTTTCAATAATTTAAGCACTACTAACATTTCAACAAGATTAACACATTCATATGAGGTAACCAAACCAAGTATAATAAAGATAAAAATAATTAATTAATTAAAAGTCACAAAATAAAAAAATTAATAAATAATAAAATTAATTAATAATAAAAAAATAAAATTATTTTAGGTTAAAAATAATGTAAATTTAAAATTAATAAAAAGTTCCAAATAAAATTAATTTTCAATAAAAAAATAAAAAATTAATAAGAATTAATAAGAGTTGTTGAAATTTCAAAATTAAAAATGTCTTAAATTTTTTTAAAAAACCAAAAATAATTAATTTTGAATTAATTAAAGTTTAAATAATTAAATAAATTTCAAATAAAATTAAGTTTAAATTAAAAAAATTAAAAAGAAATGATGAAAATTAAAAAATTTAAGTCTTAAAAATGTAAAAGTCTTAATTTTTTTAAAAACATAAATTAATTAAAAAAATTAATTTATTTTTCAAAATAATTAAAATTAGAATTCCATAAAAATATATTAAAAATAAATAACTATAAACTAAAAAATTAAAAATAAGAAACAATATAAATTAATAATAAAATAAAAAAGAAACTTGAAAAATACTAAAAATTAGAAAAGTAAAAAATATTAATATTTTAAAATAAAAAAGTAAAATATTGTTTGTCACACATACCGGGAGGGTAATGGTGCAACGAATACTTTAACCAATGGAGGTGTTTGCTCTAAACAATACAAAGTTTGGAATGATCACATTGACATTCCCCACATGACTTAGATCATCATTGTTAAAGATGCCAAAGTCACATGTCCATTTCAACAGTACTCTGAGGGTGATCTAGGCATGTGTGGAGCCTTTTCTTGGGGTACGCCACACTTGTGGGTTTCTACCCTTTCAAATGGTCATCCTTCGCAAATTGGTTAGGTGTTTATGTTGAGGGGACGATTGTTGAAAAGCTATTTTGTTTATCGTAATCAATCCGCTAAAGCTATGGGTAATTCTTTTTTTTCAACTATCAACATTGGTGTTGCTATGAAGCCTCTCTTGCAACCCTTGAACTGTCAATACTGTAATGCCCACAAATATCACACACAAATACAACAGTAAAAAAATACTAGGATAATTTTTTTTTACTTACATTGCT
The DNA here is from genome assembly GCA_018340775.1 of Taxus wallichiana var. yunnanensis. NCBI lineage: Eukaryota > Viridiplantae > Streptophyta > Pinopsida > Cupressales > Taxaceae > Taxus > Taxus wallichiana. The sequence continues at coordinate 421,718,206 of CM031239.1, read as the reverse complement.
CACTAGACAACACCACAAGGGCTCCAAGTAGAGAATTCAACTACTCATTAGACACTTACCTAAGTCATCGACTCACATAGACACATGACAACACCATATACATGTCGATGCCACACTTTTCCCACTGAACAAATTCTAGTAATGACCCAACCACAAGAAAGGGACTCAAGGATTGGCAAACCCACAACACATTATTTCTATGATTACATCTTAGTTATGATAAACATTCAAAAGACCCAAAATGACCACTACGAGTGATGGGCATATAAAGAAAATGCCTAAGGAAAAATGGTATTCAAAGTTCGGGTTCACCAAAATGATTAACTAAAATTTGGGATAATGGTAGTTAATCTAACTAGGAATAACAAAAATAACAACTAAGTAAATGAAAATGTGAAACCTAATTAACAAGTAGGGTTAGGAAGAGCTTATTTAATTTGATGAGCTTTTTGCACTGTATCATAAAATGAACTTAACATTCTTGAAGCAGGAACAAACATGCAGAGGTCTCGAAAAGGATAAATATGAGCTATTTGGCTGGAGTAGGGCACCGGGAGAGGATTAGGGCTCATGTGGGTGCCCTAGTCTCGGTTCTAAGTAGTCTGTGCAGAAATCCAGAAACCAAAATTGCAAGGTTGGAAGACGATGTGAAGCTCTTGTTGTCTATCGCATGTACTTCGCTACTATGTGTTGAATGTCTCCAATGATCAATGATGAGAGATAAACTTGCAAAACCCCAAAATAAGCATCAAACCATAAAAAAAAAAATGCAAATGAAGGGGTTGGACTGTTCTTAACTACCAAAATGGTGGACTTACTAACTGAGCATTACACTACATCTCAGGCCCGATGTAGTTCTATGTGTATGTGTGTAATCATGCCCTAGGTGCTCTTGTGTCAGTCACACTTTATGAAAGTAGTGAGCAATAACTATGTGTAGAAATGTAATAGAATGGTGGGTGGAATAGAATAAACTTCCCTCTTATGTAGTGTGATGCAGATGAACTAGCCTTGTGCATTGTGATGGAGCTAGATGGATGCAAATGGAGTCTTTGATGGATGCAACCTTAGGTGATGACAATAGTGTTTAGTGTTTGGTCCCTCATTATGGTCTCATAAATTTATATTTATATGGTTCGTTTGTTCTAATTTTTTAATCAACCTCAAAAGATTGACCACAAGAAATATGAAGTGCTCAAATAGCTAGAAAGTACCCAAAAAGTGGCGGCAAAGTGGGAAAAGAATCAGGGCACCCCAAATGGGACCAACGCACCTATGGGTGCCCCAATACAAGCTTAGGTGCTCCAGTTAGAGCTAAAATGACGCAAAATGACAAAAATAGATTGAGAAAGTATGTGTTGAAGGTTGATAGTAATGACATAAATCAAAGTAAAATGGCCAAAAGATGGGGGTTAATTAGTACTTTCTATAGACACGAAAAATTTACACCCTTCATCCACTTTATCACTTATTTATCCAATTCATCATTTATACTCATGAAAATGTCTTATCCTAAGTCATAACCCCTTTATCATATTTACCACTTGTAAATATCCTTTCTACAACTATCAAATCTATATCTAACCATCTAAAACCACCATAAAATCAAAATTAAATAAAGACAAATCACACATAACCTATTTCATAATCCCCTTAACCATCATACTTCATCCCCAAGAACTTAGCAAACTTTTTACCCAAAGCCAAAATTTAAAAAAATATATTTGGAAGTGGTTCCAACCACTTTACCCTTCCAAACCCCGAAAACCTAGATTTTTGGTGATTCAAGTAATTTCAACGATTATAAATAGTAGTTTTTTAGCCATCATCTAGGATCCTCAATTTCGAATCTCGAGCTCTTACTTTCAACATTATTTTCCAACATTATATCATCACTAAGCACCAGAATATAAAAGTTATTAGTAAAGCATCATTATCAATCTTCATCAAGCATTTTGAGCCTTTTAGAGCTTCTATGGATTAGTTTTTCAACATTCAACTTGCAGACTGCACCAATCATCTCAGGTCATTCTCTAGCATAGTTTGAGGCTTATTTTAGCTCCATTTCAACCTCAAGGTATCTCTTACATGCATTTTTATGTCTTTTCCATCATTCTCAATCAAAAATCAACTTAAAACATTAATCACAAATTTCAAACATTCAATTTTATTAAACTATTAAAAATCACTCGAATTGTTAGCAATTGGCCTAATCATTAGTGATTCCTGTCAAATATACCTCTTATCAATTTTTTTCAATTTACATCATCATCTTCTATAAATTTTCATTGTATCTATTGGTTCTAACATGTCTTTGAGAATGGATCTCTATTAGATGGCAATACTTGGTCAATCACACGAAATTACAAGCATTTGCAGCCTTCCGATAGTCTGACACCCTTTCTTTTGGGAACTATGCGATCTTCTGTAGGATCTGGCACATTGCACCATTCAAAATGCTCCTAAAGAAGAACTTGAAGATATCTTTGAATTCCTCTGGTACATCCACCAAGAAGTTGACAACTTCTAGTACGATTATTTCGAGCACGTCCATATTACATCCACACTTGCCTAGGCCATTTTCAAAGTTGCATAGGACCTATCATTTGGTCTTTAATTCTAGTCATCTTTGTCTACTACCCTTGCATTTATCTATCTTGTATCTATTTATCAATTATCATTTATCTATTAAAATTGACTTGATTGTTTACAAGGTGAGCTAACATCCATCAAGGAAGCCCTTTAGATTCCTAGAATCATCCTTTGCCGAGCAGCTCGCTTATCTATCTATTTAATCCATTTTGTTTAGTGTCTTTGAGCATAGGTTTCTTCACAGGATAGGAACTTGTATACAATTTCAGACAGAGTGCAACTTCTATCAACATCGATCATCAACAACCATCATCTACGGGTAATGGTAAACCCCATCTCTTCTGAGGTCGGTCTTCTTTTTCTTATTTCCCTTTGTTAATTCAAGTAAAAAGGTAGAAACATATTTGAACATTCTGGCATGCCCAGATGGGACTGCAGTCCTTATTTCATTCATTCAAATTTCAAATTTTTCATATCTAGGTTTTCTGCTTTGCAATCGTTAGCGATTTGGTCAATTGCCAAAAATTTCTCTGAGTTCTTTTGATTACTCAGTAGTCAGCCTATAACCCCTATTTTCTTACTATTTTGGTTTTTCGCTAACCTTCTCTGCAGATTTCTGCTCTTGAGGTTGTGGGATTTTTTTATTGGTTTTCTTAAAAAAATGAATCAAAAATTTTAAAATTTAAAATGGAGCATTTTGGAGGTGAGTCCTTTCCCTTTCTTTTCAATTTTTGCATTGCATTTTGTTGTTTTTTCTCATGGAAATCAATCATTCTTTTGGGTTTAAAACAAAAATTGCATCCTACTATTATCAACCAATTTTGACTTCGCAAAATCAATAAAAATATATATAAAAATGGAAATTTTGAATTTTTTCAAAAGTGTTACTTTGCATGTGTTCATCACTCTCATCATGATCATCTCATTTTTGTGATCGTTCCGGTCTTTGTTTCGTCCATTTCAGGTGAGAACTCCTCCTGCCAGGTCTCAAACTGCATTAAATATTAATTAATTAATATTTAATTAATTAATTACTCTTTGTTTGAAAAAATTAAATTTTAATAACTTTGGGGTTTTTAATTAAATAAATATTAATTAAAATTTCATTTGAAAAGTTTTATTTTGATTTCCGGGGATGCCAAATTGGCTCCCGGCCCCATTTTGCCTTTTCTAGAAAAATTGTTTTAAATCCCCACTTGTGGGATTTCTTCCCGATTTCCAAATTAATGAATTGGAAAATGGGAAAAAAATCTCCTAATTTCCCTCATGGGGAAATAAAATGGGGATTGTCAGCCCACATTGCCATTTCCATTGGCAATTGGTCGTTGATTTCCCTTTTCCCCCTGACAATTAATTCCACTACCCGGGAAGGAGGGAAGTTAGATTAATCCTCATAAATTCCTCCATCAAACTCGTTGGAAAGAGTCATGCAAAGCTTTCCAAATTTCTTCTTATTTCTTCTAAAGGAACATAATAATATTTGTATCACATCCCTCAAACAATACTAGTTTGTGAATGCCATTGTGAAGGAGAAATACGTGTGAGAGGCCAAGAACAAACAAAGGGAAGTAATACACGTAGTAGTGGGAAGATTCAGCGTTGGAGAAAAAACAAAACCAAAACAAATATCCCACACATGCACGGGGAGAAGGCAACAAAGGCCACACAAGAAATAAAATCAAGAGAAGTTCAATGAAATAACAAGTAAGACTCAATGCATGATTGGATTTTGTTTTCAAGTCAAAGCAAATTTCCACGCATGATAAAGGAGGAGACATTCCAAGTAAATATCCACGCAACAATTAGAAGAATATCCATGCATAGGATTAATACATCGATGGATCGGTTTCAATGCATGCGAGAAGGATAATTTTTCAATACATTGCAAGAATAAGAATCACATTTCAACTAAGAATAAATAAAATTGTCCATGCATTGGTCAAGGAAACACAATTAGGAAGAAGATAGGCCCACACATACACTTTGTGAATGCATTGATCAAAGCATTTCCACCATACATTGGTCAAGGTCATGATGTCCAAAAACCAAACATGCCACACATTAGTAGAGTTAAGGTAGCATAAGAGGTAGAAATAAAACAAGAAAAAACCCACCCATGTAGTGATTGGAAGAAGAGTCCACACACAGCAAGGGAGGAAAGTATTTGGTTTTAAAAGTAAGAGTAGCCCATGCGTGAGGAAAGGGAGAAGGATCAACTAAAGGATATTTCACACTATAAAATACGGTCCAAACATTTCAACGCCAAAGAAAATAAAATAAACCAATCTACGCACTTTCTTCTTGAAAGACCACGCGAGTTAAAAATATAAGAAGGCTACGCACGCATTTAAAACTGTAAAATAGTATAGGAAAGGTCCAAAGCTAGAAAATTCATGCACCAGGAGGTATTAATCCAAACACCCAAGGAGATTTATACGGAAGCTGCTAAAGAAGTTTACACACATGCCACGTGAGGAAGTCCATGCCATTGAGAGAGCCAAGAAAGCGAACGACCACAAAGGACCAACACACGTCCACACATTCTCTAAAAAAAAAATCAACCCCGCGCGAAGCCATTGTAACCGGATAATAAAAAATTTATAAATATTTTAACCCGGTTTGTAACTCGAGCCTAATCTTGATATTTTTCTTGTGTTCACATTTTTTTGTAACCCAGGATCAATTATTATTATTATTATTAAAAATAATAATAAAACGAAAAAAGACACATTTCTTTTGCATTAATGGGAGTTTCGAGATCTTTGAGACCCGACCCGCTTGTGTTGCTTTGCATCCCTAAGTAATTTTTCTTTGAAATTCATAATGGCTTGAAAAATCTAACAAATCAGTAGGAAGATTGAGGAATCCGGTGGAGAAATCAAACAAATCACGCTCAAGTTTAAGTATGAATTCCAAGAATCATCCCTCCTCGAGTTCCATTAAGTCGAAGATATGACAATATCACTTACGTACAAATCTGGGTCACATCAACGTGCAACAATTATGTGAATGGGTGAAAACTGAAGGCAAAACCATATTCTCTAATAGGCTTTACCATAGTGGTCTACCTCAAATAGCAACATTTCATGTCTTGGTGCAGTGTCCAGAGTTGGTTATCGCCTATACAGATCTCTGTGATTCTGAGAGACGAGAAATTTTTAAAGATAATCGCGAGCCTTTCCTCTTTATCACACCAGATCACATTGAGGAATTTCTCGACATACCCGACTAATCTGAGAATGCGGATATCACTCGTCAGTCAGCACAAGAATTTTTGGATGAAGCAAGATGGTTAATAACAACTTTCAAATTTAGTGACCAAGAGGCCTCAAATTGACCCGGCTTCCCAAAGAAATGTGTCGTGTTGAGTTCGTGGAAAAAAATCGGGGACATGATTACTCTCTAAGTAGAGTTTTCGTTTACCCTCTGCTAGGATTTTCCACCCATGGATGTATCGGTTTATCGTATCATCCTTGCAAAGAAAGAGTTTGTGGATTGGGTCACCATTATCGGTAATACCCTTCACAAACAATTGATAGAAGTTAAGATGACCGGATGCTTCTACATGACATCGTATCGAAAAAAAAAAAAAAAATTATGCGTGTAAGAAGAAAAATCTACACTATTTTTCTGGACTCAAACAAAAGGAGTCATGGGGCCATCAAATAGTGTCTTCCATTACTATCCACAACTAAGTTTCAAAAATATCTCTCACCATTTTAGAAGAGTCAACGATGCATTCACCTTCCGTGTGATTTGGAACTTGAATTAGGGAATACAGAGGAAATATTTTCTAAAGAAGCCATGAATGTCATTTCCCAATGGGGAACCTGGTTTATTCAATTTTCATCCTTTTCCTACATTCATGTGAGTGGATTTGCTGGTACTCCATGGAAGCTTCCTAAGTATGTTAGTGATAGATGGGCATTAATGGAGCTTGCGTGACAACTATTCCAAGTTCATTGTCTTCTCAGTGACAAGCATCGTTCAGGAATTCATTTCCCAATCCAAATCGAGGAATACCAATGTCTAAATCTTTTCAGTGCACAACTCATGGAAAAAGATTTTCCCTCATCACAATTCATCCATATGTGAAGAGAGCCTAGTTTGATATCATTGGATATATGCAGAAGATTCTTGGAGCAAAATATCAACATAACCCTACTATGAAAGATTTATGGGCTGCTTGTTCGGATGAACATGAAGTAAGAAGAGAGTTTTCTCACCTAACACTTACTCAAATCAAGGCCTTTCGTATCAAGAACCCTCCCGATTCATTCGTAAATGATGATGAATATGTTATTAATCCTTCATATGATGCAGTTGATTTTACCCCATTGCCTCGAATTGATGACCAAAAGAGATGAATTTTCTCTTGATAGCAAGAATCAACCGATTCTTAAAAGAAGCATATCTTGGTACAATAGAGAACTTGCCAAGTTACAATCAATTCAAGATCATACTTCGGATCACAAAATTTCCAACTCGAAGAGGTCTTCATTCAACCAAATCCCCTTCTTGATCAACCTCCATGCCATCCAATCATACACAACAAGCAAGAAAGGAGTAGTATGCAAAATCCACTTCACCGAATAATGTGCCATGAGGAGAAAATTCTAAAGACCCTAGCCCCGTGAAGGAAGAGAGCGTGTATCGTGATTTTCTACTTCAAGTAGAGATTCTTCTACTCACGTTGTTAATAGCTCTCAAAATCTCATGACAAATGAATCCTCAACCATTCCTTGCACAAGCGTCCACTCGGGTGCGGGTAGTCCAAATATCAAACACTTTAGAACCTATAGTTCATGAAGAGATTTCCCAAAATATCCTAATGATCGGGAGGTGGATATTGAGGTTATTTCTCCTCAAATATGCGTGGATAGGATTCTTGCATGATCTAGGTCATGGATAGGATTCTTGCATGATCTCATGATGTCAAGAACAATGAGAATATTGCTTTGAGCTCTAGGATTTTGTATGCAAAAATAGTGAATGATACTCCTTCCTGGATTGATTCCGAGGTTAAGAAAAGGAAGAGGGTTTTCAAGGCAATTGACATTGATTTTGATGCCCTTTTCAAACTTTCAAATGATGTCATTCCCAAGAATCCTAAGGTGCTTTCTTGAATAATGGTGGATAATGACGGAAATAGATTTGCAGATCTTGTCATCACACAAGATGATAAAGAGTGTGATGCCATGACACCTGCTGAGTATGAAGTTTCCAGGACTTGGACTTGGGAGGTCCACATTATAAAGTGACATGGCAAATGGCTCGATATTCAAATGATATCATGTTAAAGAGACTTGAGAAATATAAGTCTCGAACTCTCGACTTAAGGCTGAAAAGAATCAATTGGTGGAATATGTTCAACATCGATAAATCCCATATCATCCACTTTCCCAATACTTGATGCGATTATCTGCTCCCGATGAATAAACTCTCAATTTGTCAAAAGAAATAAACACATTAGGCCATGTCACTAAAACTTGGCTTTCGAGAGATTCTCATTTTAGGCCAAGGGCGATCAAAACAACGGTTAAGCTCCATGAGGATGTCGGTGTATATCTTGATCCAATTATTTCTTTCAAGGAAACTTTTGTTTTCTAATATATCAAATTTGGATGAGATATTTCCCGATCTGTAGGAGATGACAAGTATGAAATCCTTAGTTTTAGCCATTGAAGGAATTCTTGAATTTGAACACTGAGGGACACATTTTCTTTGGTGTATGCATCTTAAATCGAGGAAGACGCTTCTCGAGGATTCTATGATCCATTATGAAAGCATATGCAATGAATCCTTCACTTCACTCGCCTTGATCCAAGATTTCATAGTTGAGATCCCTATCAACCTCATAAATGAATATAATCAAAGGTGCTCATCATAACAAGTGGAACAACAATTTTCACAATTGTTTAAGGACATGTACACTCCCGCTAATAATTTATCATCATTTTCAATGGAGTGGTGTATCAAATTAAAGAAATTATTTGAGAATGCTTAATCAAAGATTATTAATTTAAATGATATGCCAAGTAGGATTCTTGAATTGCGGGTATTTTGTGAGGCTATTATTTGAAAAAGGATAAAAGTAACAAAGTACCACTAAGGTGGAAGATAAAAAGAGCTCCAAGGAAGTTCCTAAAGAATCCAAAATTAAAGAAGCTTCCAAAGAATCAAAGATAGTTGAGACTCCTAAGGTCAAAACTATCTTAAAGAAAGGAGAACCTTTATCGAGTCAATCCATAGATAAATCAGCTACGAAGAAAGATTCTTCTTCTACATCAGTATCAACCAAGCCCAAAGCAAAGGTCAAAAGTGTGCCATCATCAAGTTCAAAAGAACTAGTATCTGATACATCAAGTATGGTTACTTTGCCCAATTTTGATATCATTGATCATATCAATAAAACAAAAATTTCCATGTCACAGGCAGAGTACTTGAAGTCCAATAAGGATCAACTCGAGAAATTGGTCCAGTTTATCAAAGGCAACTCTACTGTTCATTCCTCCAAAGGAATTCTGAAAACTCCCAAAGATGGGAAAACTCAAAATATTGTGGCGGCCACTACACCTTCAAATGAAAAGATTGAACCTTTCTTTGTGTCCTTTCTGATCAACGATGCAAATTAAGTAATTGCATTATAGATTCTAGAGCCTTGGATAATGTGATGCCTGCCAAGGTAGCACATGCTCTTGGGTTAACTTGTACGAGAAAATTTGGATCGTGTTACTCCATGGAAACCAAGCAAGTTCCTTTGATTAGGCATATTAAAGACGCCCAAATGGTTTTAGCCCAATTCCCTCAAAAGTGAGTTAAGGTAACTATTTTAGTTGCTGACATTCCCGCTTCGTATGGTATGTTATTGAGCAGGAAATTTTATAGAGATCTAGGTGGAGAGATTCAAATGGATTTATCTCACACCATGATTCCTATCAATGGAAAAATGAAGAAGCTAATGCCGGAAACTCAAGAAAAGTTCACGGTAACTAAAACAGAAGATCCTCGCATACAAATCCTTTTCCAAGGCTCAAGTATGGGTAATTATATGATGACTATAGAAATTCATGCCCCTGAGATCACTTGTCAAAATTCCAATGAGATCTAGACTCTTGAGTTCGATGGAAGTTGTTGCTCAACGGGTTCCGGTGCAGGAGTGGTGCTCATATCTCCAAATGGTAAAATATTTCCTTTTTCCTACAAACATGAATTTTCAAATATTAATAACACTGCATAATATGAGGCATTAATCCTTGGCATCCAAGTTGCAGAGGAAAAAGGGATCAAAAATTTGAAAGTCTTTGGAGATGTATAATTGATCATGAAAAAAGTAAGAAATCAATTCCAAGTAAAGAATGATCATTTGAGACACTACGAAAATAAAGTGTGGGATGTGATAGAAGTCTTCTATGCGCTTTTTCTATAAAATATGTTCCTCGTGAAAAGAATGAAAAAGTAGATTCTCTAGCGCGTCTCGGCTTCATTAATGATTCCTCATTCAAAGTTTGATCAAGACAAATACACCATTGAAATGGTTTTAGACCAAGTGTTCCTGACAATGCGAGAAAATTGGCAAGTATTCAATGATGATCAATAAATTATTTCTTTCTTTGAAAAGAGGGATAATTTTGAGCAATTGTACTTTGAGGGAAGTGATTTTGTGTTTCGCGAATCAACTATCTCACCCATTCACGAAGGAGTTGAGAACGAAGATCCTGGTGATGGCATCGATCAACTCAAAGGAAATAAAATTCCCAAAGGATTGGTTTCACTTGAAGAATTTTTGATAAACATGATAGGTTTATCAAAGAGAAAGAGTAGGTAGGACCTACGAATTCTACTAACTATGAGCAAGTTAACATTGGTACCAAGGATAAACCTCGCTTGGTCAATATCGGTAAGTGTTTCTCACCTGAGGAGCGCAAGAAATTCATAATCCTCCTTACCAAATATTCTAACATCTTGGCTTACTCATATGAAGACTTGAAGTCTTTCCAACCTAGGGAAATGGAGCATGCCATACCCTTAAACCTAGTGCGATTCCTTCAAGTATAAATAAAGAAAGTATAATCCCAAGATAACGGGCACGATATTCCATGAAGTTCAAAAGATTTTAGATGTGTGAATAGTGTTTCCTATTTGACATTCGACCTGGATAGCTAATATTGTACCGATTCGTAAGAAAACTAGAGAAATTAGGATTTGCATGGATTTTCGCAATCTTAATCAAGCTTTCTTGAAAGATAATTATCCACTACCAGTGTCATGGACCATATTCTAGGCAATAACTAGATTGGAAATGCTATCTATGCTAGATGGTTTCTCTAGCTATAATAATATTGAAGTGGCTAGAGAAGATCAACATAAAACCATGTTCACCACCCCACAGAACGTTCACGAATAGAAGAATGCCTTTTGATTTGATCAATGTTGGCATAACTTTTCAAATGGCTATGGATATGGCCTTTGCATATTATAAATACAAGATCATCATGATATACCTAGATGAATTGACAGTGTTCTCAAAGAAGTGAGAAGATCACCTAAGAGATTTAGAGAAAATATTGCAAAGGTGTAGACTTCATAAGATCTCTTTGAATCCAAAAAGTCTATGTTTGGAGTTACGGAAGGGAAACTCCTAGGTCATATTGTTTCTAAGGAAGGAACTAAGATCGATCTTGAGCGTGTTCAAGCTATCAAGAATCTTTCCTTTCCTACAAGTAAGCCTGGAGTCCACTCATTCTTTGGGAAGGTGAACTTTTTGAGAAGGTTTAGTGCCGATTTCGTTGAGCTAACTAAAGAAATTACTGATATGATGAAAGGAAAATAATCCTTCAAATGGTCAAAGGAAGGTAGAGAGGCATTTGAAAAAATCAAAGGTGTTATTGCAAAAGCCCCTACATTGGTGTGTCCTAATTTTAAAAAGGATTTCATAATATATTGCTATGCTTCACTACACACAATCTCTGCCATCCTGACTCAACATAATCAAGAAGGAGTTGAATGTTCTATTGCATTCATGAGTTAGCGATTCAAGAAACATGAACTAATTACACTCCCCTTGAGAGACATGCATACGCGGTGGTGAGATCCTCGAAACACTTTAGGTACTATGTGTTGAATTCTCACACCAAAGTCTTAGTTCCAAACACCACAGTTAAATCGATGTTGACACAACATGAACTAGGATCTAAAAGAGGTAATTGGGTCTCTAAGATCCAAGAATATGATTTGGATATCAAGCCTACCAAGTTGGTTCGAGGAAGAGGACTCTACCAACTCATCGTAAAAATGAACCATGAGATGACTCTGAAGAAGAACCAGTTGAGGAAAATTTACCACTGGTAGTTTTTGTCAGTACCATAGATGAATGGTATTCTGATATAGCCTACTTTCTCACATATGGTGAGTGTCTAGAGAATCTGATAGCTAAGGAAAAATGAGCTATCAAACTAAGAGCTTTTAGGTATGTCATTTGGGACAACACTTTGTTCAAGAAAGGGGTTGACGACATGTTCCTCAGATGTGTTGATAAAGAGAAACAACCTAGATTGTTGGAAGCCTTCCACAATCATGCTTGTGGTGGTCATTTATCTAGCCTAGTGACATCCCATAAAATAGTGTGAGCACATTATTACTAGCCCACTATGTTTTCTGATGCTAGGACATGGGTGACAAAATGTGAAGCTTGTCATAAATTTTTTGGAAGACCAAAATTGGCATCTTTTCCTTTGAAGCCAATTGTCATTGGAGAACCCTTTCAATAATGGGGTTTAGATTTCATCGATGTTTTGAATCCTAATTCTAGTGCTGGTCATACTCATGTGCTCACCGCAATGACTACTTTACTGAAGTGGTAGAAGCTATACCAGTGAAACAAACATTTACATGTGGTAATTTGTGACTTCATCAAAGAAAAATATATTGGTTCGTTATGGAATTCCACACAAGATCATGACAGAGACAATGCCTCATTTTTTTCTTCTATAGAGATGATAGGTTTTTGTTATGGGTATGTGATTTATTTGTCTCATTCGTCAGATTACTACCCTCAGGGAAATGGTCAAATAGAATCTAGTAACAAGAACATCATTACTATCGTGCACAAGTTAGTAAAAGAAAATAAAAGAACTTGGCACAAAATTTATATGATGCATTGTGGGATGATTGCATAACTCCCAAAAGAGCAATCGGGATGTCTCCATTTCAAATTTTGTATGGAACCGATGCTCAAATTCCCATCACACTGGAGTTACCAGCATTAAAATTAGCTCAAGCAGTTGATGATGAATGCTTCACCAATGCATTAGATAAAAGGATCATGTTCCTAAGCAAGCTTGAGGAAAAAAGAAGTCAAGTGGAAAACAAGATCAAGGAACATCAATCCAAAGTAAAGAGGTTGTTTGACAGGAAAACCAAAGAGAGGAAATTCCAAATCAATGACTTGGTTCTTCTCTGGGACAAGAGATGTGAACCGAAAGGAAAGCATGGAAGTTTGATTTGTTGTGGCTAGGCCCGTTCAAAATAAGACATTTCTATCGAGATATCACCTATTACTTGGCGTATCCTGATGGAACTCAATTACCTTTTTCCTTACAAAGGGGAAATATCTCAAGCACTATCAAAATTGAAAACAGGTTGTTCCTCGTATGCACATAAGTAATTAAGATTTTGTTTTGTTTATTTTCCCCATATTTCGGTCTCCTCTCTTGTTTCACCCCATTTTTTTCTTGTGCCCCATCATTTTGAGATCATTTTCATGAATATTTTGAGTGCAGGTCCATTGTTGTGTCCATGAAGTCCTTGTCCCCAATTAGATCCAAATATTATTAGCCAATTTTGACTTCACAAAATTAATTAAAAAATTATAAAAATGCAAATTTTGAATTTTTCAAAAGTGTTACTTTGCATGGTTCATCACTCTCATCGCAATCGTCTCATTTTTGTGATCGTTCGGTATTCATTTCATCCATTTTAGGCAAGAACTCCTCCTAGGTCTCAAACTGGGTTAAATATTAATTAATTAATTAATTAATTATTAATTACTCTTTCTTTGATAAAATTAAATTTTAATAACTTTGGGGTTTTTAATTAAATAAATATTAATTAAAATTTCATTTGAAAAGTTTTATTTTGATTGCCGGGGGAAAAATAATCTTCCACTTCCCATTGCCGGGGATGCCAAATTGGCTCCCAAGCCCGATTTCCCCTTTTCTAGAAAAAAAAAATGTTATAAATCTCACTTGTGGATTTCTTCCCCCGATTGCCAAATTAATGAATTGGAAAATAGGCAAAAAATCTCTCGATTTCCCACATGGGGAAATAAAATGGGGATTGTTAGCCCACCTTGCCATTTCCATTGGCAATTGGTCGTTGATTTCCCTTTTCCCCCTGGCAATTAATTCCACTACCCGGGAAGGAGGGAATTTGGATTAATCCTCATAGATTCCTCCATCAAACTCATTGGAAAGATTCATGCGAAGCTTTCCAAATTTCTTCTTATTTCTTCTAAGGAACATAATAATATTTGTATCACATCCCTCAAACAATACTAGTTTACTATGAACTCCATTGTGAAGGAGAAATACATGTGAGAGGCCAAGAACAAACAAAGGGAAGTAATACACGTAGCAGTGGGAAGATTTAGCACTGGAGAAAATTTAAAAAAACATCCCAAAAAATAGCCCGCACACGCAGGAAGAAGGTAGTAAAGGCCACACAAGAAATAAAATCAAGAGAAGTTCAACGAAATAGCAAGTAAGACTCCACACGCAGAGTCAAAGTAAATTTCCACACAACAAAGGAGGAAAGTCCAAGAAAATCTCCACGCAACAACTGGAAGGAGATCCATGCATAGGGAGTAATACGTCAGTCAAGAATCAATTTTCAATGCATGCAGAAGGATCATTTTTCAATACATTGTAAGAACAAAATCCACATTTCAACTAGGAATAAATAAAACTGTCCACGCATTGGTCAAGGCAACACAACTAGGAAGAAGATAGGCCCACACATACATTGTGAACGCATTGATCAGAGCATTTCCACCACGCATTGGTCAAGGTCATGATGTCCAAGAACCAAACATGCCATGCATTAGTAGAGTTAAGGTAACATAAGAGGTAGAAATAAAACAAGAAAACAACCCACATGTGTAGCAATTGGAAGAAGAGTCCACGCGTAACAAGGGAGGAAAGTATTTGGTTTTAAAAGTAAGAGTAGCCCATGCGTGAGAAAGGATCAAGGATCATCTAAAGGATCTTTCACACTATAAAATACAGTCCAAAAATTTCAACGCCAAAGACAATAAAATAAACCAATCTACGCACTCACCTTGGAAGAACACGTAGGTTAAAAATATATGAAGGCTATGCAGGCCAAAGCTAGAAAATTCATACACCATGAGGTATTAATCCAAATTTCCAAGGAAATTTATACGCTGCCAAAGAAGTTTACACATAGGTCACGTGAGGAAGTCCACGCCAACAAAGAGCCAAGAAACTAGCTGACCATGCAGGACCAACACACGTCCACGCATTCTCTAAAAATCAAATCGACCCTACACAAAGCCATTGCAACCGGATAATAAAAAAATTATAATTATTTTAACCCGGTTTGTAACTTGAGCCTAGTCTCAATATTTTACTTGTGTTCACATTTTTTTGTAACCTAGGATCAATTATTATTATTATTTTTAAAATAATAATAAAATGAGTCACATTTCTTTTGCATTAATGGGAGTTTTGGAGACTGAGACCCAACCCCGCTTGCGTTGCTTTGCATTCCCGAGTCATTTTTTCCGTGAAATTCATAATGGCGAAAAATATAAATAATCTACTTGAAGATCTAGGAATCCGGAGAAATCGAACAAATCCGCTCAAGTATGAATTCCAAGGAATCATCCTCCCAGTTCCATTAAGTCAACATATGACAATATCACTTATACAAATATGGGTCACATCAACGTGCAACAATTCTGCGAACGGGTGAAAACTGTAGGCAAAACCATATTCTCGGATAGGCTTTACCATAGTGGTCTACCTCAAGCAGTAACATTTCTGTCTCGGTGCAGTGTCTAGAGCTGGTTATCGCTTGCATGGAGCATTATGATCTTGAGAGACAAGGAATTTTTAAATATAATCGTGAGCCTTTCCTCTTAATCACACCAAAGCACATTGAGGAATTGCTCAGTATACTTGAATTTCCTGAGAATGTGGATATCACTCGCTAGTCAGCACAAGAATTTTGGGATGAAGAACCCCTTAGGTGGAGCAAGATGGTTAATAACAACTGGTTAGTGACCAAGAGGCCTCGAATTGACCGGCTTCCCAAAGAACTATGTCGCGTTGAGTTCGTAGAAGAAATCGGGGACATGATTACTCTCCTAACTCGAGTTTTCAGTTTACCCTCTTCTAGGATTTTCCACCCATGGATGTATCATTTTATCTATATCATCCTTGCCAAGAAAGAGTTTATAGATTTTTCCACCATTATCAGTAATAACCTTCACAAACAATTGATAGAAGTTAAGATGATTGGATGCTTCTACATGACATCGTATTTGACTTATGCAGTAGCAAGAAGAAAGCTATTTTCTGACTCGAAACAAGAGGAGTCATGGGGCCATCAAATAGTGTCTTCCATTACTATCTACAACTAAGTTTCAAAAAAATCTCTCACCATTTTATAAGAGTCAATGATGCATTCACCTTCCACGTGTGATTTAGACCCTAAATCGGAATACAGAGGAAAGATTTTCTAAAGAAGCCATGAATGTCATTTCCCAATGGGGAACCTGGTTTATTCAATTTTCATCCTTTTCCTACATTCACGTGAGTGGATTTGCTGGTACTCCATGGAAGCTTCCTAAGTATGTCAGTGATAGATGGGCATTAATGGATCTTGCACGATAACTATTCCAAGTTCATTGTCTTCTCAATGACAAGCACCATTCAGGAATTCATTTCCCAATCCAAATAGGGAATACCAATGTCCAAATCTTTTCAGTGCACAACTCATGGAAAAAGAGTTCACCCTCATCACAATTCATCCATATGTGAAGAGAGCCTAGTTTGATATCAATGGATATATGCAAAAGATTCTTGGAGCAAAATATCAACATAACCCTACCATGGAAGATTTATGGGCTGCCTATTCGGATGAACATGAAGTAAGAAGATGAGAGTTTTCTTACCTAACACTTGCTCAAATCAAGGCCTTTCGCATCAAGAACCCTCCGATTCATTTGTAAATGATGATGAAGATGTTATTGATCCTTCATATGATGCAGTTGCTTTTACCCCATTGCCTCAAATTGACTGGACCAAAAGAGATGAATTTTCTCTTGATAGCAAGAATCAACCGATTCTTGAAAGAAGCATATCTTGGTACAACAGAACTTGCCAAGTTACAATCAATTCAAGATCATACTTCAGGATCCCAAAATTTCCAACTCGAGGAGGTATTCATTCAACCAAATCCCTTCTCGATCAACCTCCGTACCATCCAATCATACACAAAAAGAAAGAAAGGAGTGGTTGCCAAAATCCACTTCACCGAATAATGTGCCATGAGAGAAAAATCTAAAGACCCTAGCCCCGGTGAAGGAAGAGAGTGTGTATCAAGATTTTCTACTTCAAGTAGAGATTCTTCTACTCATGTTGTTAATAGCTCTCAAAATCTCATGACAAATGATCCTCATCCATTCCTTGCACAAGCGTCCACTCAGGTGTAGGTAGTCCAAATATCAAACACTTCGAAACCTATAGTTCATGAAGAGATTTCCCAAAATATCCCTAATGATCAGGAGGTGGATATTGAGGTTATTTCTCCTCAAATCAGAGGTCGTGGATAGGATTCTTGCATGATCTCATGATGTCAAGGACAATGAGAATATTGATTCAAGCTCTAGGATTTTGTATGCAAAAATAGTGAATGATACTCCTTCTTGGGTTGATTCCGAGGTTAAGAAAAGGAAGAGGGTTTCAAGCAATTGACATTGATTTTGATGCCCTTTTCAAACTTTCAAATGACATCATTCCCAAGAATCCTAAGTGCTTTCTTGAATAATGGTGGATAATGATGGAAACAGATTTACAGATCTTGTCATCCCACAAGTTGATAAGGAGCATGATGCCATGACACCTGTTGAGTATGAAGTTTCCAGACTTGGACTTGGGAGGTCCACATTAGAAAGTGACATGGCAATGGCTCGAGATTCAAATGATATCGTGGTAAAGAGACTTGAGAAATATAAGTCTCAGAACTCTCAGCTCAAGGCTGAAAAGAATCAATTGGTGGAATATGTTCAACATCTGATAAATCCCATATCATCCACTTTCCCGAGACTTGATGCGAGTGTCTACTCCCGATGAAGAAACTCTCAATTTTCAAAATAAATAAACACATTGGGCCATGTCACTAAAACTTGGCTTTGAGATTCTTGTTTTAGGCCAAGGGACGATCAAAACAACGGTTAAGATCCATGAGGATGTCAGTGTATATCTTGATCCAATTCTTTCTTTCAAGGAAACTTTTGTTTCTAATATATCAAATTTGGATGAGATATTTCCTAGTCTGCAGGAGATGATGAGTATGGAATCCTCAATTTTAGCCATTGAAGGAATTCTTGAATTTGAACAATGAGGGACACGTTTTCTTTGGTGTATGCATCTCAAATCAAGGAAGATGATTCTTGAGGATTCTATGATCCATTATTAGAGCATATGCAATAAATCCTTCACTTCACTCCCTTGATCCAAGATTTCATAGTTGAGATCCCTTGCAACCTCATAAATAAACATAATCAAAGGTGTTCATCGGAATAGGTTGAAGAGAATTTTCACAATTGTTTAAGGACATGTAAGTGTTGGTCACTGAGGATTGCAAGAAATTCATAAGCCTCCTTACCAAATATTATGACATCTTGGCTTACTCATGAAGACTTGAAGTCTTTCCAACCTAGGGAAATGGAGCATGCCATACCATTAAAACTCAGTGCAGTTCCATTCAAGTAGAAACAAAGACAGTATAATCCCAACATAAGCGGGCACAATATTCCATGAAGTTCAAAGATGTTAGATGCGTGGATAGTGTTTCCTATTTTACATTTGACCTGGATAGCTAATATTGTAATAATTCATAAGAAAACTAGAGAAATTATGATTTACATGGATTTCCGCAATCTTAATCAAGCTTCCTTGAAAGATAATTATCCACTACCAGTCATGCACCATATTCGCGGCGATGAATCGGATTGGAAATGTTATTTATGCTCGATGGTTTCTCTAGCTATAATCATATTGAAGTGGCTAGAGAAGATCAACATAAAACCACATTCACCACCCCACGGGTATGTTCACAAATAGAAGAATGCCTTTTGGTTTGATCAATGTCGGCATAACTTTTCAAAGGGCTATGGATATGGCATTCGTAGATTATAAAGACAAGATCATCATGATATACCTAGATGACTTGACAATGTTCTCAAAGAAGTGAGAAGATCACCTAAGAGATTTAGAGAAAATATTGCAAAGGTGTAGACTTCATAAGATCTCTCTGAATCCAAAAAATTCTATGTTCGGAGTTATGGAAGGGAAACTATTAGGTCATATTTTTTCTAAGGAAGGAACTAAGATCGATCCTGAGTGTGTTCAAACTATCAAGAATCTTTCCTTTCCTACAAGTAAGCCTGGAGTCCACTCATTCTTTGGGAAGGTGAAATTTTTGAGAAGGTTCGTGCCAGATTTTGTCGAGCTAACCAAAGAAATCGCTGA
The DNA here is from genome assembly GCA_018340775.1 of Taxus wallichiana var. yunnanensis. Classification (NCBI taxonomy): domain Eukaryota; kingdom Viridiplantae; phylum Streptophyta; class Pinopsida; order Cupressales; family Taxaceae; genus Taxus; species Taxus wallichiana. Next base: position 421,698,836 of record CM031239.1, on the reverse strand, counting down.
TATGATGAAAGGAAAAGAATCCTTCAAATGGTCAAAGGAAGGTAGAGAGCATTTGTAAAAATCAAAGGTGTTATTAAAAACCCTACATTGGTGTGTCCTGATTTTAAAAAGGATTTCATAATATATTTTTATGCTTCACTGCACACAATCTCTACCATCTTGACTCAACATAATCAAGAAGGAGTTGAATCTCTTATTGCATTCATGAGTTATGGATTCAAGAAACATGAACTTAATTACACTCCCCTTGAGAGACATGTATACACAGTGGTGAGATCCTTGAAACACTTTAGGTACTATGTGTTGAATTCTCACACCAAATTCTTAGTTCCGACACACCACAGTTAAATCGATCTTGACACAATAGAAACCAGGATCTAAAAGAGTTAATTGGGTCTCTAAGATCTAGGAATATGGTTTGGATATCAAGCCTACCAAGTTGGTTCAAGGAAGAGGACTCTGCCAACTCATCACAGAAAATGAACCATGAGATGACTTTGAAGAAGAACCAGTTGAGGAAAATTTACATTTTGGTAGTTTTTGTCGAAGTACCACCACGGATGAATGGTATTCTGATATAGCCTACTTTCTCACATATGGCGAGTGTCCAAAGAATCGACACTAAGGAAAAATGAGCTATCAAACTAAGAGCTTTTAGGTACATCATTTGGGACAACACTTTGTTCAAGAAAGGGGTTAACAACATGTTCCTCGGATGTGTTGATAAAGAGAAATAACCTAGATTGTTGGAAGCCTTCCACAATCATGTTTGTGGCGGTCATTTCTCTCGGCCTAGTGACATCCCATAAAATTCTGTGAGCACATTATTACGGCCCAATATGTTTTCCGATGCTCGAAATGGGTGACAAAATGCAAAGCTTGTCATAAATTTGTTGGAAGACCAAAATTGGCAACTTTCCCTTTGAAGCCAGTTGTCGTTGGAGAACCCTTTCAACAATGGGATTTAGATTTCATCGGGGTTTTGAATCCTAATTCTAGTGCTGGTCATACTCACATGCTCACCACAACTGACTACTTTACAAAGTGGGTAGAAGCTATACCAGTGAAACAAACATCTACTGCGGTAATCTGTGACTTCATCAAAGAAAATATATTGGTTCGTTATGGAATTCCACACAAGATCGTGACAAACAATGCCTCAATTTTTCTTCAGAGAGATGATAGGTTTTTGTTATGGGTATGGAATTTCTTTGTCTCATTCATCGATTACTACCCTCGGGAAATGGTCAAACAAAATCCAGAACAAGAACATTATTACTATCGTGCACAAGTTAGTAAAATAAAATCAAAGAACTTGGCAAAAAAGTTATATGATGCATTGTGGGCTGACCACATTACTCCCAAAAGAGAAATCGGGATGTCTCAATTTCAACTTTTGTATGGAACCGATGCTCAAATTCCCATCACACTCGGAGTTACCAAACATTAAAATTAGCTCAAGCGAGTTGATGATGAATGCTTCACCAATGCATTAGATAAAGGATCATGTTCCTAAGAAAGCTTGAGGAACAAAGAAGTCAAGTGGAAAATAGGATCAAGGAACATTAGTCCAAAGTAAAGAGGTTGTTTCACAGGGAAAACCAAAGAGAGGCAATTCCAAATCAATGACTTGGTTCTTCTCTCGGGACAAGAGACGTGAAATGAAAGGAAAGCATGGGAAGTTTGATTTGTTGTGGCTAGGCCCATTTAAAATCATACATTTCTATCAAGATAGCACCTATTACTTGGCGTATCCTAATGGAACTCAATTTCCTTTACCTTATAGTGGGCAATATCTCAATCACTATCAAAATTGAAAACAGTCATTCCTCGTATGTACATAAGTAATTAGGATTTTGTTTTGTTTCTTTTCCCCATCTTTCGATCTCCTCTCTTGTTTCACCCCTTTTTTGTGCCCCATTGTTTTGAGATCATTTTCATGAATATTTTTGTCTGCAGGTCCGTTGTTGCGTCATGAAGTCCTTGTCCCCAATTAGATCTAGCTATTATTAGCCAATTTTGACTTCACAAAATTTATTTAAAAAATTATAAAAATGGAAATTTTGAAATTTTTCAAGTGTTACTTTGCATGGTTCATCACTCTCATCGCGGTCGTCTCATTTTCATGATCGTTCTGGTCTTCGTTTCATCCATTTCGGTGAGAAACTCCTGCTAGGTCTCAAACTGTGTTAAATATTAATTAATTAATTACTCTTTGTTTGATAAAATTATATTTTAATAACTTTGGAGTTTTTAATTAAATAAACATTAATTAAAATCTCATTTGAAAATTTTTATTTTGATTGCGGGGAAAAATAAGCTTCGCTTCCCATTGCAGCCGGGATGCCAAATTGGCTCCCGGCCCGGATTTCCCTTTTCTAGAAAAATTGTTATAAATCCTTGCTTGTGGGATTTCTTCCCCCGATTGCCAAATTAATGAATTGGAAAATGGGCAAAAAATCTCTTGATTTCCCACATGGGGAAATAAAATGGGGATTGTCAACCTGCCTTGCCATTTCTGTTGGCAATTGGCCGTTGCTTTCCCTTTTCCCCCTTGGAAATTAATTCCACTACACAGGAAGGAGGGAAGTTGGATTAATCCTCATAGATTCCTCTGTCACAAACTCATTGGAAAGATTCGTGTGAAGCTTTCCAAATTGCTTCTTATTTCTTCTAAAGGAACATAATAATATTTGTATCACATCCCTCAAACAATACTAGTTTACTATGAACACCATTGTGAAGGAGAAGTACATGTGAGAGGCCAAGAACAAACAAAGGGAAGTAATACACGTAGCAAATGGGAATATTCGGTGCTAGAGAAAAATTTAAAAAAACCATTGCAAAAAAATAGCCTACGCATGCGGGGAAGAAGGCGGTAAAGGTCACGCAAGAAATAAAATCAAGAGAAGTTCAATGAAATAGCAAGTAAGACTCCACGCAATGCAAAGTCAAAGCAAATTTCCACGCAATAAAGGAGGACAGTCCAAGAAAATCTCCATGCAACAATTGGAAGAAGATCCATGCATAAGGAGTAATACATCAGTCAAGGATCAATTTTCAACGCATGCAGAAGGATCATTTTTCAATACATTGCAAGAACAAGAATCCACATTTCAACTGGGAATAAATAAAATTGTCCACGCATTGGTCAAGGCAACACAACCAGGAAGAAGATAGGCCCACACATACACTGTGAATGCATTGATCAGAGCATTTCCACCACACATTGGTCAAGGTCATGTTGTCCAAGAACCAAACATGCCACGCATTAGTAGAGTTAAGGTAGCATAAGAGGCAGAAATAAAACAAGAAAACAACCCACATGTGTAGCGATTGGAATAAGAGTCCACATGCAACAAGGGAGGAAAGTATTTTGTTTTAAAAGGAAGAGTAGCCCACGCGTGAGGAAAGGGAGAAGGATCAGCTAAAGGATCTTTCACACTATAAAATACAGTCCAAACATTTCAATGCCAAAGACAATAAAATAAACCAATCTACGCACTCGCCTTGGAAGACCACACAAGTTAAAAATATATGAAGGCTATGCAGGCCAAAACTAGAAAATTCATACACCATGAGGTATTAATCCAAACGCCAAGGAAATTTATACGCTGCCAAAGAATTTTACACACAAGTCATGTTAGGAATTCCACGCCAACAAAGAGCCAATAAATCAATTGACCACACAGGACCAACACACGTCCACGCATTCTCTAAAAATCAAATCAACCTGCATGAAGCCATTACAACCGATAATAAAAAAATTATAATTATTTTAACATGGTTTTTAACTTGAGCCTAGTCTCGATATTTTACTTGTGTTCACATTTTTTTATAACCTAGGATCAATTATTATTATTATTTTTAAAATAATAATAAAACAAGTCACATTTATTTTGCATTAATGGGATTTTCGGAGACCGAGACCTGACCCCACTTGTGTTGCTTTGCGTGCTCGAGTCATTTTTTTGTGAAATTCATAATGGCTCAAAAATATAAATAATAATCCAAAGGAGAAATCAAACAAATCCATGCTCAAGTATGAATTCCAAGGAATCATCCTCTCCTAGTTCCATTAAGTCAAAGATATGATAATATCAACGATACAAATCTGGTCACATCAACATGCAACAATTACGCGAATGGGTGAAAACTATAGGCAAAACCATATTCTCGGATAAACTTTACCATAGTTGTCTACCTCAAGCAAAGCGGTAGCATTTCTGTCTCGGTGCAAAGTTTAGAGATGGTTATCGCAGATTGTACGGAGCTCTATGATCCCGAGAGACGAGGAATTTCTAAAGATAATTGTGAGCCTTTCCACTTAATCACACCAAAGCACATTGAGGAATTTCTCAGTATACCTGACTTTCCCGAGAATGCGGATATCACTCGCCAGTCAACATAAGAATTTTGGGATGAAGAACCACTTAGGTGGAGCAAGATGGTTAATAAAAACTAGTTAGTGACCAAGAGGCCTCGAATTGATCGGCTTCCCAAAGAACTGTGTCACGTTGAGTTCGTGGAAGAAATCGGGGACATGATTACTCTCCTAAGTAGAGTTTTCAGTTTACCCTCTGCTAGGATTTTCCACCCATGGATGTATCAGTTTATCTATATCATCCTTGCCAAGAGAGAGTTTGTAGATTGGGCCAGCATTATCGCAATACCCTTCACAAATAATTGATAGAATTTAAGATGACCGGATGCTTCTACATGACATCGTATCGATTTATGCAAAAGATAGCAAGAAGAAATCTATTTTCGGACTCAAAACAAGAGGAGTCATGAGGCCATCAAATAGTGTCTTCCTTTACTATCTGTAACTAAGTTTCAAAAAAATATCTCACCATTTTATAAGATTCAACGATGCATTCACCTTCCACGTGATTCGGACCCTGAATTAGAATACAGAGGAAAGATTTTCTAAAGAAGTCATGAATTTCATTTCCCAATGGGGAACCTGGTTTATTCAATTTCCATCCTTTTCCTACATTCACATGAGTGGATATGTTGGTACTCCATGGAAGCTTCCTAAGTACGTCAGTGACAGATGGGCATTAATGGAGCTTGTGCGATAACTATTCCAAGTTCACTGTCTTCTCAATGATAAGCACCGTTCAGGAATTCATTTCCCAATCCAAATTGGGGAATACCAATGTCCAAATCTTTTCAGTGCACAACTCATGGAAAAAGAGTTCACCCTCATCACAATTCATCCATATGTGAAGAGAGCCCAGTTTGATATCAATGGATATATGCAGAAGATTCTTGGAGTAATATATCAACATAACCCTACCATGGAAGATTTATGGGCTGCATGTTCGAATGAACATGAAGTAAGAAGATGAGAGTTTTCTCGCCTAACACTTACTCAAATCAAGGCCTTTTGCATCAAGAACCCTCCCGATTCATTTGTAAATGATGATGAAGTTGTTATTGATACTTCATATGATGCGCTTTCTTTTATCCCATTGCCTCAAATTGACTAGACCAAAAGAGATGAATTTTCTCTAGATAGCAAGAATCAACCGATTCTTGAAAGAAGCATATCTTGGTACAACAGAGAACTTGTCAAGTTATAATCAATTCAAGATCATACTTCGGGATCACAAAAATTTCCAGCTTGGGAGGTATTCATTCAACCAAATCCCCTTCTCAATCAACCTCTGTACATCCAATCATACATAAAAATCAAGAAAGGATTGGTTGTCAAAAACCACTTCACCGAATAATGTGCCACAAGGAGAAAAATATAAAGACCCTAGCCCCAAAGTGAAGGAAGAGATCATGTATCAAGATTTTCTACTTCAAGTAGAGATTCTTCTACTCATGTTGTTGATAGCTCTCAAAAGCTCATGACAAATTATCCTCACCATTCCTTGCACAAGCATCCACTCAGGTGCAGGTAGTCTAAATATCAAACACTTCGGAACCTACAGTTTATGAAGAGATTTCCCAAAATCTCCCTAATGATCAGGAGGTGGATATTGAGGTTATTTCTCCTCAAATCAAGGTTGTGGATAGGATTTTTGCATGATCTCATGATGTCATGGACAATGAAAATATTGCTTCAAGCTCTAGGATTTTGTATGTAGAAATAGTGAATGATACTCCTTCCCGGATTGATTCTGAGGTTAAGAAAAGGAAGAGGGTTGCCAAGGCAATTGACGTTGATTTTTATGCCCTTTTCAAACTTTCAAATGACATCATTCCCAAGAATTCTAAGGTGCTTTCCCGAATAATGGTGGATAATGACGGAAACATATTTACTGCAGATCTTATCATCCCACAAGTTGATAAGGAGCATGATGCCATGACACCTACCGAGTATGAAGTTTCTAGACTTGAACTTTGGAGGTCCACATAAGAAAGTGACATGGCAATGGCTCGAGATTCAAATGATATCGTGTTAAAGATACTTGAGAAATATAAGTCTCGAACTCTCAACTCAAGGCTGAAAAGAATCAATTTGTGGAATATGTTCAACATCTGATAAATCCTATATCATCCACTTTCCCAATACTTGATGCAGTGTCTACTCCTGATGAAGAAACTCTCAATTTTTCAAAATAAATAAACACATTGGGCCATGTCACTAAAACTTGGCTTTCAGAGATTCTTGTTTTAGGCCAAGGGACGATCAAAACAATGGTTAAGCTCCATGAGGATGTCAGTGTATATCTTGATCCAATTCTTTCTTTCAAGGAAACTTTTGTTTCTAATATATCAAATTTGGATGAGATATTTCCCGAGTCTCCGTGGAGATAATGAGTATGGAATCCTCGCTTTTAGCCATTAAAGGAATTCTTGAATTTGAACACCAATGGACACGTTTTCTTTCAACGAAGATGCTTCTCAAGGATTCTATGATCTATTATGAGAGCATATGCAATGAAGCCTTCACTTCACTTGCCTTGATCCAAGAATTCATAGCTGAGATCCTTTAACCTCGTAAATGAACATAATCAAAGGTGTTCTTCTAACAGTGGAAGAGCAATTTTCACAATTGTTTAAGGACATGTACACTCCCACCAATAATTTCTCATCGCTTTGATGGAGCGGTGTATCAAATTAAAGAACTTATTTGAGAATGCTTAATCAAAGTTTATTAATTTAAATGATATGCCAAGTAGGATTCTTGAATTGCGGGTATTTTGTCGAAAGTGCTATTCTTCAACTAAATGAACCTCCGTAAGAAGAAAATATGTTTGAAACTTTGGGAAGGTTTAGATCCTTTCAACCGGCAAAAACGACAGATCCTAATTTCACCGGCGGTTAAGGGAGATAATTTTCTTGGTATTTAACGAAGTGGGAGAGTCCATTTCTCATACGTTTGAGATAAAGCGGACCCCATTTCAATGGATAAGGCAATGGTTATTATTGTATATTTTAAAAAGTAGATTTTTAAGAAAAGGATGTTGTTATTTGTTTTCGGAAGTCATGGATAATTTAAGTGATTTCTATTTTTAGTTGTTTTTAATAAAGTTGGTTATAACAATTCAAAGGTCACTTGAGTGCCTTATTGAATGTTCATGTAAAACCCTAACTACTTTGTAACCAACTTTTGGGTTATAAAAGGAAGTGAGGGGCTCATTTGTAAAGGTGACTTTGAGAGAGGAGAAGAAAATACTATTGTATGCAAGCCTTACTTCAAAGAAAGAAACTTTGTGTTCTTTTGAGAAGACATTTTGGAGTTAATGAAATATGAACTTTGTGTCCCATTCATCATCTCTTATAGCATTTGATGTTATTATGTTTGTTAGATGTTAGTGTTTGAATCTTGCATGCAAATATTTTCTTTGATCTTATTGTCAACGTTATTAATCTGTTGTTCTAGTTCACAGTTATCGAGCTCGATTATCTACTTGCTCACGTGTGTTCCCTTTTACACATTCTTGTTTAGCTAACTCAAACTCCGTTTTATTTGTGCTAGTTATACATATTTCCTCTTCGTGTAATATTAGGCTATGTTTTTACCTAACTCTTGCATGTTCTTTCAATTCATTCCATTCCACTCATTTCCTTCATTCCATTCCATCTCCCTCATTCACTTTTATTTCCATTGATGTTCCAAAACACCCCCACATACAATTTTGAATGTAAAGATGTAAATACGCTTTTAATTTTCAATAAAGGTAGCCTCACCTTCATTAAGGAGGGACTTTGTTCCCACACTGCTGCATGTCATTTGCATGTGTGCAAATCCATATGCTAACACTTGCTTGATGACATAGATTAATTAGAAGGTTAATTTATTGCATTCACATTATCTTCCCTCACACACAACCAAACCACATCAAACATAACTCCCATTAAAAAAATCCTACCCAGGTGATAATTATTTAGATTTCATCACTCAATAGGAAATCGACTCAATGTTCTAGCCAATTATATATAATTGGTTGTTGGTATATTGGCTAAGCACTCGACTCCCTTATTATTTTGGGACCATAAAGTGAGTAGGTAGGCCCCAATACCGGGCCCGTCTTGGCACCAACACAAATTTGGGCCTCACGTACCTTTAATTATATCGAGTAATACAACCTTAAACATTCCTAAAACCATCCATAGATGGTCATTTCCTACGACCCTATCAGATTTTACACATTTCACTTTTTTAATTGATCAATATAATCTAAAAATTCATTCTTGCTTGATTTGTTTGTTGTTTATAATCAACCCACTTAGTTATCTTTCATTTGTAGGTGATTGTGTGTTTGTTAATCATGGTACTTATAAGACAACAATCCCATGTCCAAACATCTGAAAACATGTCTAGTCCATTCCAACAATCTACACCATTACACCATCAAACCCCACAATCTCAACCAATTATAAATCCAAATCAATAAATATCCACACCTCAATCTGAAAATCAACTAATTTGGGAGGAATAAAATGAAAATTATAATGAAAGCATCCAAAAACACTTTTATATTTTGTACGCCAACTCCACCGTCAAGGATCTAATCTATCTTAGAAAGAAGAGTTAGAACCACCACATTCTCCTAGCTCTCAATCTGCATCATCTAAATCCTTGATCCTCCTAGTCCTCGCTTCTTTGATAGTGGGGATCCTATCTTTTTAGAGATTTTAGATTCAAACCCCATGGCCCTTAATGCTTACCTTGTAGCTAGGGGTGTCCAACTTCAACCATCATTTCCCGAGAACTACCTATGTATGTTCCTTATCCTTCGTGTGGTTTTTCCCACCTTATTGACCCAACTCAAGTTCCCATCATTCAACAATTATACCCATATCCACCTCATAATCAACCTAAAACATCTAATGTCATGTCTTTCATTCCTATTTTTGATCTTCATATGATCTCCTCTCAAGACACGTCCACTCACCAACCTACATCCTCACCTGATCTTTCCACTGCTACCACACCTCTTCAAAACAATCCTAATGTTTTGTCATCTATAGTTCCAACATCCCTTCTCATTCAGACACATCCAGTGAGCTCCTTTGTTATTTCTATCACTACATTTCAGCCACCACTTCTCAACAAAACACCAACCTCATTCAGAATATCACTATGTCCATTCCTGCATCCATCCCTCTAGTCAACACTAGTGCTATTGCTATCACCCACCCCGTTTTGTTACCTTCTTCTACTCCTCAACCGTAAAACCAATCATTTCCATACCCCAATCTATTCCTATTCAAAATATCCCACAACAAGCACCATATTCTTGTACTTATTCTATACACTTCCAACAACCGCTCACTTATTCGTAACCCCTTACCTATACATATGTTCCTTTCCAACATATCCCCCAACCATCATGAACCTCTTATTAACACATCTATTCCCATCCCCTATCAATATGTGCAACCATCACAACCCTTAGTGTCTCAATCCACTTACAATATCCCCATTAACATTCCTTATTAGAAAAATATCCCTTATCAACAAAATATCCCTTAGCAGTATCAATCATACCCAATCCTAGCTAGTTTTCATTCAATCAACCTGGCTCATCCTTACAAAAACCATCACAACTAGATCCCCTTCAATCTCTCATGAATAGAATATCCAACCTTGAAGCCACTTCCTCGGGTCCTAAGAATGTTCTCTCCTATGAAAAAATCTGCAATGAGCCCATTCACCCCTCAGTACCTTATAAAGCATATCCGCCTCACTAGGAACTTTTGAATTTTATCAAATTCTATAGTAAATAAGATCCCCAACAACACATTTGAGCTTTCTATCATGCCTGTTATCTCATATCCCACGACCAAGATCTAATATCAAGAATTTTCTCATGTCCTCATCGGTCCTGCCCTGCCTCGTATTGGTATAATAAAGATCCTTGTTATTCCCTTTTCTCGATTCACACAACTCGCACAACTCTTCCTGTTATCCAAAATTCACCCTTGAGGTAAATTTTGATAACATGCATCAGATTCTTTAGTCCCAAGCAAGTATATTGATTCAATGCCCAAAATTGTGTTTTTGGGGCCCTTTTGCTTCTCTCTAACTCTCCCATCTAAGGAAAAATCCCAATGAGTTAGAAAAATTTGAAAAAATGTAAAAAATGAAGTCACAGGCTTGTTTTAATGCATTTCGGTCTGAAGGCTATGGGTCATACCAGTGTGGATCGTACCAAGGTTTTTCATACCAAGTTTGTGGCCGAAATACAAAGGAATCGGTAAAGTCGAACTTTTTGTCCCAGGTGGTCCGCGGGACAGTTGGGACGTCGGGACGTGCAAAGCCGAAATGGCCGCAAGCAGTGAAAATCAAAAAAGTGGAAGTTTTTTTGTTCCGTGTGGTCTGGGATAGTCGGGATAAAAGTACATGCAGGACGTGAATCGGCTGATTTTCCGCAAGTCAGTCAATTGCGGGTGGTGCGGAGATTTTCGTTCGGGACAATTAGGACAAACGTACGCAGGACGCGCAAAGGTGAAATCACCGCACAAGGAGCCAAGCTAAGTCCAAATCGGCCGATGTGGAAGAATGTGTCCGGGACATCCAAGACACGCAGACCTGATTTTTCCGCAATACTCGCAATTCAAAGAGAAAAGTCAAAGTTTGACCTCCCGAACTTCAAACGGCCATAACTTTTGACTCCGAGCTCCGATTTTCATAAAATTGGACTTTCTAAATTTTAACAAGGGTAGATATATTTAAATAAAAGAAACATATTTGACTCCAATCAATTAATGTTCATTCCCATCAAATGACAGAAAACGCCTGCCAGACCCAAAATAGCTACTCGCACTCAAAAGGCCATAACTTTTGCATTTCTCAACGAAATCACACAAAATTAGTACCGTTGGAATTTTGGCTCTAATTCAAATGCACAAAAATTAAGAAATTCTAGATTTGATGAGAAATCAATGGGATTTTTCATAAAATGTGGTCGGGTTCATGACAATGTTTTATTTGGTAGTTGGGAGTGCAATTAAGAGGCATGGTCATCATTCCTTCTCTGTTGCAGCACCTGGGATAGTATGGGAGCCTTTTGCAAGTAACATACAATCATTTCACTCCATTTAGTGCCTCTTACAAGTGGTTGAATGATAGATTTTGGGATTTTCATTTTCCCCTTCTCTCTCTCTTCTCATTTTCCTATAAATTGGAGTGTTGGGCTCATTGTAAAGAAGTAGTTTTCTTGTAGCAAAACTTAGTCAAAATTGCTTTATGAATCTAATGTGCTGCAGGCCCTTGTAGTGGAATCCTTGCATGGTGATCTAGGCCCTTATCTTGTAAGAGATTGAACTGTGCATATCATGAAGCAATAAAATACAAGTTTGTGGATGCATCTTCCCCTACTGTGTTTTCTTGCATTCTTCTTGCCCCTCCAACCTTGATTACAAGTGTATTGTGTCTATCTTTATGCTCTTGCAGGGATCTATTATCATTGTGTATGATTGAGATGTTGTTGTGAATGCATTTTGCTAGATTGTGGAGAACTGCCATCACCCCTTCTAGTGTGCACTTTGCTTTTGTATCTCACACATTGGAAGACTACTCTCACACCCCTCCTTTTCTAGTGTATCACCGCTTTAGTGTAGGATTTCATTTTCATGCATTCTCTCTCCTTGGTCCCTTGGAAAGTTAGATTAGGAAAGATAGTTTTTCCTGCATTAGAGTATATTGTGGCAGGTAGTTTTAGGAGCAAGAACCAACTTTCTCTGAAGTCTATCTCAAGTAGAAAGTCCCACAACTTGGAGATAGTACCCATGTTATACAATCACACCATGAGCTCAAGTATATGCGATTGTGTAAACATAAGGGTGTTGTGATTCGGTGATAAGAATTCTGGAATGCCGGTGGGACCTTAGAGGTCTTCACTAAATTACAACAAGATTGATGTGCACTTTGTAAATTTCCAGCTTTGAAGGAGCTTTAAAATGTCACATCCGGTGACTCTAGAAGAGACATAATCCAATGGTTTCGATGAGTCCAAGCCTCGACAAATTTATGAGAAGAATACGTACCGGATCAAGAACTAGGAGGAAGGGTTGTTTATTTATATACACCTATCTTCGTAGAGAAAGAAGGGGAAGAAGAGCTCAAAGGTCTCCATCTCCACCGAATAGGACCTTGTCAACACCTCCGCCTGGTATGCCTTTCATCCAATCAACAATAGTTCTTTGACCAATCGAGATGGCACAACAAAACCCTTATGTCAACTTCAAGAGTAGTACTCCACTCGCCTTGAATGCACAAAACCCAATTCCGGTTGCAGCATTAAAGAGCATTATGTACTTCACTGGAGAGAACCAAACTTCTCCTGGTGATCATGTCCAAGATATTGCAAATGTCTGTACAATCGATGAAATCCATGAGATGGACATTGCAGTCAAGTTGCTTACCTCTTCATTCAAAGGGAAAGTTTCACAATGGTTCAGGAGTCTCCTGAAAGCTCTATCTAGAATTGGAATCAGCTATGCATAGCGTTTCACAACCAGTTTGGAGAGAAAGGTGACAAATTGTCCCTATTGGAGCAACTAACGATGATCAAAAGAGCCCCAAATGAGAAGTTAATAGACTTCAACCTCAGATTTCAACGGACTTGGGACAAGATTCCAATAGCAGTAAAGCCCACCGATGAAGGTGCCTTCTTATACTTTCTTAGGGCTTTAAATTCTGATATTTCTTTGATGATTCAATCAATGGGGGCACAACCTTGCTTGCAGCTTATAGCCTTTCCATAGGGGCTGAGAACCATTTGATTCAGGCTAGCAAAATCACACCTAGGCCACCCATGCCTTTATATCCAGAATTAAAAATTCCAAACACTAGTCAAGCACCTACATTAGCTCCCATCCCTACTCCAAGAAATCAAAGTTCAACTGAAGCCTCTACCTCATCATCTAACAACTCTAAGGAACTCCAAGAGGTCATGAAGCAATTGCAAAACTTGGGTAACGAGTTGGTGACAATAAAGAGGCAACAAGCTCAAAATGTTAGATCATACCAGCCTCAAACTCAACCCAATAGACCTCCATATCAGCCCAATAGGCCACCCATTCAAACTACAAATCAGAATCAAGTCAAAAATTCTGCTAATAGGCCATTCCAGCCTTACAATCCCAATGTTGCATCCACATCTAGAGCTTTGGTACTGGTGCAAAATAACATGGCCCAGGAATATGATTGGTGTTTCCCATGCAATTAGCCACATAACCAATCAATGTGCTTTAACGGTGCATTAAATCAGGATTTGATGGTGCAAACCATTGGTGGGTCGCAAGAATCTAGCCACGAAGAAGATCAGCAGCAAGAAGCACCTCAGCAAGGGACATCTCTAAATGAAACTACACTTGTCAATTGGTAGGCTGAAGATTTCTGTGGTATAAATCAAATACCCTCTCAAAGTGTAGCAACTAATACACGCTCCAAGAAGAGAAACATTGAGAAGGAAAATCATCCAACTCAAATTGTCCACAGCCCTCTATTACTCCACAAGGTGTTGGCAATCAAAGTGCAGTTCCAAATGTGCAGGGTCAGCCCAAACCACCTTCTAAACCACCTCAAGCATCGGTTGCAACAGCTCAAGTGCTAGAGAAGAATGTGCAAGGTAAGGGGCAACAAAGAGATAGCTCATCTCCATTCAACATCATTGAGAAGATGAATAAAATGAATGTAAACATCTCAATGTGGGAGTCATTGGCTATCCTAGGACAAAGAGACCTATTGCAGGCTACTATGGAAAATTGGTCAGCATCAAATCAGCCACCCAATCAATAAGAAAAATTTCTTACCAATGCAACTCAGCCTAAAGGAAATCATGGAGGAAAACAAGGTAAAATTTTGAAGCCCCCTCCATTCTATGTCTCATTGATCATAGGAGATAAGTTGGTACATAATTGCATGATTGACTCGGGAGCAAGTAGCTCAGTCATGCCAAAACAAATAGCTGATCAGTTAGGTCTTCAATATGAAGTCATCTCTAAGGGTGTAGTGTAATTGGATGGGACAACAGTGACAATGGTTGGAGTAATCAAAGATTTGAGCCTCACATTACACGCATGTCCCAATGTAACGGTGTTACAAGATGTGTCAGTCATAGACTTGCCACTACTCTTTGCATTGTGTTTGTTGAGAGACTTCACAGCTTAAAATTGGAGGCTATCTTTCAGCTGATTGGTCACACATGTTATTTAGAACAAGGTATGGAACTAAGGCTACAATCAGATCTGAGCCTATTGCATATTTTCACATAGAGCCCCATACGCCAAGTCCAATCAATGAAAATTGTTCAGCATTCGATCAAGAGGATTATCCAAGCACTCATGAAGCTGACACCAAGGTCGGATGCATTCCAAACTTGACTCTTGATGAATGGGAAAATAAAAGACACGCAGTTGATTCATACAAAGAAATGGAGGAATCTAAGCTAGGAGTTAATTGTTTACATGAAGAGAATCAGCCTCTCCCAAAGATCACCAAGGTAGATCAGAAGGACGAAATTGAAGTATGGCAATTGTTCTTCGATGGATCCAAAAGTAGACAAGGTGCAGGAGGAGCTATGCTCATTTCACCATAAGGTACAAAGTATTACTCGGCCTTCGATTCCAGTTCATTTGTTCAAATAACACGGCTGAGTATGAAGCCTTAATTCATGGATTGCATTGGGCAAGGAAGAAAGGCATTAAGAATTTACAGGTATTTGGTGATAGTGAGCTAATTGTGAACCAAGTCAGAAGACAAAATTCTGCCAAGAATGATCTGTTGAAGAACTACAAAAATTGGGTATGGGATCTCATTGAAGATTTTGAAGCCATTAACATCAATTCCATCCCAAGGAAAAATAATGAAGCAGCGGACAGACTGGCAGCAATTGGGGCTACATTTGATGTTGTAGAAAGTATCAAAAGTGAGAAATCTCAGTCTCATATCAAAGTGGTTGTGAGACCAGTTGTTCCGGATAACAATAAAAGTTGGCAAGTCTTTGAGAATGATCAACAAATTGTTAATTTCCTACAAGAAGAAGTTGAATTCTTTGCCAGAAATCAATACAAGCTGAAGCAACAGTATAGTGACCAAGTGATGCAGCTAAGAACTAACAAATTACCAAAAGGCCTCATAACCTTGGAGTCAATCTTCAACCCGAATGATCAGTTCCGGAAGGAGAAAGAAAACATTCAGGTAAAGGGTGAAGATTCAAAGCCTATTTTAGTAAATGAAGGCAAGACATTGCAAATTGGCAAAGTAAATACCCCACAAGAGAAATTTGAGTTTGTTCAGCTTTGTCAAGAGTTCCCAAATGTCTTTGCTTAGACTTACAAGGATTTAAGAGGTTTCAACCCAAAGTTGGTGCAACATGCTATTGAGTTGGATCCATAATCCAAGCCTATCAGGCATAAGCAAAGGCCAGTGAATCCCCATATTGAACCTCTCATGAGAAAAGAGTTGAACAAGATTATTGAGGCTAGTATCATCTTCCCTATCAAACACTCAAGTTGGGTTGCAAACTTGGTGCCAGTAAGAAAGAGAAATGGAGAAATAAGATTGTGTGTGGACTTCCGTGATCTGAATAGAGTATCACTCAAGGATCATTATCCACTCCTATCAATGGAACAAATATTGCAGGTTGTAGCTGGTTCAGAAAGGTTTTCATTACTAGACGGATACTCAGGCTATAATCAGATAATGGTGAAGGAAGAAGATCAATTCAAGACAGCCTTCACTACCAAATGGGGCACTTATGCTTACAAGAAGATGCCATTTGGACTGTCAAACACCAAAAAACATTTCAGCAAGCTATGGATATGGCGTTCAAAGGCTTAATCAACAAGATAGTGTTGGTATACCTAGATGATATCACTATCTTCTCAAATAATGTAGCAAATCATCTCTTTCACCTTAGACAGGTATTTCAAAGGTGTAGAAGGTTTAGAGTGTCGTTGAATCCGAAGAAGTGTGCATTCTTGGCACACAAGGGAAAATTTTTGGGCCACATTGTCTCAAGAGAAGGGTTGACAATTGATCCTGAAAAGGTTAAAGCCATCCGAACACTTCCATTGTCACACCACAAGAAATATCTCCAAAGCTTCTTAGGAAGGATAAAATTTGTCTATATTTTTGTGCCTATTATTTCCACTCTTGTGAAGCCTTTAACAATGATGTTGAAGAAGAGTCTTTCATTCAAATGGACAGCAGAAGGCAAAGAGAGCTTTGAGAACATCAAGCATGTAATATCACAAGCTCCAACTCTTATCAACCTAGACTTTTCAAAGGAATTCATGTCAAATGCGATAACCCTAAGAAATTTTTGAGCTAGTTTTCTAAAAATTACCTTTCGTAGAGATAATCGGGTTTTCGGTTTCACAAGCAAGACAACATGTGTCTGATGCTTCATGTCGTGTGTTCCCAAAACCAAACCCGCATCAAGTAAGGCGAGTCGGGTTTGGATCTTCCAAGCATCGAACATGCCTTCGCAAAAACATGCTTCATGTCGCATGTCTTCGATCCTCAAACCCGGTTTACTCCTTTGTTTCGGGTTTCTAGGCTATCAAACATCATGCTTCATGTCGATTGTTTCCCACAACCCGAAACCCGAATTACTCTAAAACCTTTGTGTCGGGTTTCCGGATATCCCAAGCATGCTGACATGGCATTAATGCCGAGTTGTTGGGTAGTTGGCACGTGTCAACTGAAGTGTATTAAATGTGAATTTTCTTATATATATTCAGATTTCCACGTCATTTTTACCAGATGTACTTTTTACCTCGTGGATTTTCACGCATGCATCTTCGACCCCAAAACCAAACTCACCTCTGTGCCCGATTGCATTGCTCGTTTTTTATCATTCCTTGTCCTGGTTGAAGGTATTTTTCTTCATTCTTTGTTTGTGGTTTTTGTGGATTAATTGTGTAAGGAATTCTTCCAAGTTTCTTATCAGGGTTGTTTTGGGGTTTTTATCTTTTCCATTTTGGGGGTTGTTTTCAAAATCAGGTTTATGTTTTAGGGTTTTCCCCCTTTGGAATTAGCACTTTGTTTTATTCCCCAGAATGTTGTTATAATTAAAAATATGTTTGGGATATAAATGGTGAAGGAAACCCGCATGTTTCAACTCAACAATTACCCTATTCCCTCTTCTCTAAGTTTCACAGGTGCTTTGTTGTTCAAAACCCATAAACCCACAAGATATCGTAAAAATTTAAAGTTCGTTTTTTCCAAGTCTCCTGATCCTCCCAAAGTTTTTTTCAAAGTCTCCGAACTCTCCAACATCCTCCTCAAGTGTGTCGGGTTTTCCAAAGTCTCCAGATCTCCAAAGGTGGGTCGGGGTTTTCGCAGTGTTCAACATCTCCTGATCTCCGACACTCTCCTCCTTCGAAATCCCTCATGTCGGACCCTGGTCCATCACAAGAAAAGACTAAAAAGTCAGGGAGGATGAAATACAAATTCAGGAAGGTGGAGTCTCCATCCTATATTGACTGTAATTTTGACATCCGAGATACAGAGCTCGGAAACGTGGATATGGAGGATTTCTGGAATAGGGTCAAGAGCCCTTCTCAAACTCCATGGATGAAATCGATAGTCGGCAGTGGCCTACCTCTTGCAGGGCAGGCTTCCCTATGTCCGCTCAAAGGCCCCGAGTTCATCTTGCCTCGTGCTTCAAATTATGACTCGCTTCTCGCTCGTGAAAACCAAAGGAGAAGTTGTGATCAAATTGGACGGAGGTTACTTTGATGACCTTCTTAAGCTGCCTAATTTTGAAGAATATGGAGATATGGATCTCAAGTCAGCCCAAAAATCTTGGGACAATGATCAGGAGGATTGCATCAAGCACGTGAATAAGAAGTTCCTAATCAAAGCCAAACCGGTTGTTTCCAGGTTCCCAAGACTTGTTCCCAGAAGTGATTTCATTCAAGAAATCAACGATATCATTACTCTGTTGAGTCGGGTTTTGGTTTCCCTAATCAAATGTTTTCCAAGGATGGATGTACCAGTTCATGATCACTATTAAGAAGAATCAACAGGGAATTGATTGGGGTACTCTTATCGCAATGAGATAGATTCTCAAATGACAACAAATCCGTCTACAGGAAAATTTTACATGTCCTCGTATGTCACCTATGCAAAATGGGCTTCGGTATGAGGAACTATCCCGGTTGACACCAAGGGAAACAAGACAAGTGGAACATGTTTATCATTATTTCCTCACCGACAAGAAAAGGGTCTCAAGACCAATTCGTAAGGGTAAACGATGCCTTCTTTTATGAGAACATCTCGCAGTTAAACCCCGATTAAGGAAAACGAGAGTCTCTGATGAGGCATGGGCTGAAGTTTCAAAATGGGGTTGTGTCTTCTTGCAATTTAAGAAGTTCACATATCTTCGAGTAGTCATGTACCTAGGGGATCCTTTCCATTTGCCCAGATATCCAGGGGACAAACTAATCTTGATGGAGTTGGTTAGGCAATTGTTGGATTTTCACAAGTTCCAACAAAGTAAACACAAGGCCATTGTATCTTTCCCAATTTCTATTGAAGGTATACTTGTTCCACAATGGGTGAAAGCCAAGAATGTTGTCCATGAGCTTCAAGATAAGTTGAAGAAGCACATGAAGCCCCGAGATGGGTTTGATATTCGAGGAGTCCTCGTGGCGTATGGAACTCGCACCGCGCATGACCAAGCATAGAGGACATCTGGATTGATCTACGTGATGAGGTTGTTGTCCGAAGAAAAGATCATAGCAGATTGACACTTGCTGAGATTCAAACACTTGAGCTTGCTAACTTACCAGAAGGTACTAGCGATAATGAAAGTGTTCTGGACCTTTCCTATGATGGATCGAATGAAGATCAATATGTTTTCCCACCTATTGATTGGTCAATCAAAGCTGAAAAAGCCTCCATTACAGATAGGTCAGCCCTGATTCTTGCACGCACCAAAGCATGGCTCGCCTCTTGGGGAATGAGTTTTAAAGATGATAATTTTTCAAAGTTGGTTGCTTCAGAGGCGGGGCCCTCCAAAAAGGGAAAGGACAAAAGATCTTCTAAGGGGCCTATAAAGGTCAAGTTTGTCAAAAAGAGAAAAGAAAGAGAAATCTCTTCAATTGTTTCTCCAGTTGAAATGGTGAATGTGCCAGAATCACCAACACCACCAGAAATAGGAGAAATTTCTTTGGAAGGAGAAGGAAGCCAGCCTCTGGTTTCACCATTTGTTGACTCGCCCAACCAAGAGACCTTATCTCTTGCATCCTGTGCCTTGAGTCTCGATCTCGCTTCCCCTCACAACCACTTCTACCTCCTCATTCCCCATCAACTTCTTCAATCATGGCCAACATTTTCTCTGGACTCTCACCCCTCTCTGCTGGGACCAAAGTAATCACCAACACGCCCCCTCCTGTGCCTCTTTTTATTGAATCTGCTACCACATTGGTAACTGTCCCCACTTCGCCATTAGATCCCTCTCCCCCTGAAAGTATGATACCAACTTCTACAATAGTGGAAACTCCCTCTGACACGCCTCAATGGCTACTCGAGAAAACTCCGAGGAAGAGGAAGGTGATTGTACCCATACCAGCCTTTGATTTTAGCTCACTCAAGGCTTCTACTACTAAATCAGCCAAGAAACCCAAAATAGTTTCAAGGGTTTTGGTGGACGCTTCAGGGCATAAGTTTGCAGAGATCGCCACTCCTGCGACTGACAAAACCAAAGAGGACATAACAGCCTCTGACTATCAGATAACCAGGGTGGCTCTAGGAGAGGTGACAACGGAAGGAGCACAACAGGATGCACGGGATGCCACAAACGTGCAGTGCCAGAAGTTGAAAGAAACAAAAGACAACAGAGATGAGCTTAAAGGAAAGGTGGAGCAGTTGACCGAGGTTTTGCTTAAGCTCTCAAAACCCTCAATCCATACCATCTTCTTCTTGTCCCTGTCGGATTCGATTTCTCATCAAGCCTACGATTGAGAAGATTAATAAAAAAGGAAGGGTGGTCGATGAATGGATCCAAAGGCTGCTCCAACAGGGAAGGAAGTGATTCAAGACGTCAGTGGAAGTCTATCAATCTTTGGGGAACATTCAGAGTGATGGAGAGAAGATGGATGATGATTTCTCCCAAGAAATTGACATCTTGATTTGACTTTTGAAGCTCTCTGCATTAAAGCAAATGCCATCACATCTCGGTAGAAGAAGGCATCATCCCACATGCGGATAAGCATTTCCAGCTGACCAAAGCCATCAGGTTCAGGGTGAAGATTCTCAACGAAGCCTGCGGTAAATTGAGAGAATCAAGAGATCAGTTGATCGATGGCAAAAGTGACTTGGAAGAAGAATTGCTAAAAATCTGTGCAAAAGTGTCAGCTTGAAACTCAGCATCCTATCACCGATGATCTTTTCAAACAAATCCAAGAATCTATTCAAAGATGAACCAACTCATGGATTTGGTATTGAAATCATCGACGTGTTTGTAAGATTGAACATTCTTTGAGGCCTTGAGAAGACTCAAAAAAAAGATTGAAAAGCTTCCCAGAGTGCCAAGTGATACTCATGAAACCTGTGAAGTTTTGAATGATCATTCCACTACGCCTGATGAAAATGAAATGCAAGGCATAATTTGGAAGTTCCAAGAATTTCGAACAAACAAGCTCACTTGAGGAAGAGAAAGATGAAGGAGCAAAAGATGATGATTCGATTAAGTCCTGATGTTTCATGTCATTTCAATCTTGAAATTGACATGTCTTTTTCATTTCTGTTTCACACATTTTTGAATCATATTTTGACTTGGTCTCCCGCGTGAGAGTCAAGCAAAATAGACTCTCTTTTAAAGAACACTATTTTCTAGGATTTATCCTATTTTCTCTCTACTCTTTTTATTATAAATAAGGGATGTTATGCATTCCAAAGGGTCGAGATTTTTGAAATATTGGGAGCTATTGGGAAGAAGAAAAACTTTGTGTTTTCTTTTAATCATTTTGAAGAATAGGAGTTGATATTATTTTGCAAACTTTGTGTTGTGAGATATATCTTTCTTAAGACATTGTTCTTACGTTCATAATCTTAAGCTATTCTTTGTTTAGCATCTTGGTGTTTCTAATCATTTCAGACATTATATTTATGATCTAAAGCTCGTATGATTATTTCGTGCTCTGTGTTTACTCGAAAGAAAATACGTTTCTCTCATTTCCTTTCCATTGTGCTTCTTTCATTGTAATAATTTCCTACCCAGTCCATTTAGAAAAATGACATCTTCCCAACGTGTGGATATGGATTTTGGGATTCTATCCCAACCCCAATGGTTAGATTAGTGTGAATATTGTATATATTGTTTTTGTTGTGTTTTAGATTAGTAATAAGCAGGCAGCCTCACCTGTCTTTGAGGAGGGATTTAATCCCATATACTGTGGTTGAACCTCATATTTTGGATTGACAAAATATCCAACCAATAGTTTTTGGTGACTCACTGGGAATACGGATTAATAGTATAAAGCTTATCCTCTTGGTGTCTAGCGACTCCGTATTTGCCTTATTTTCAACAAGATCTCTTTCCCGATTCAAACTGGCCGGAAAGATCTTTACTCGGTCCCGCCGAGCCCGGGTGAAGTTGATCCACTCTTTGAATTGCTACAACGACACAATTTCAGTCTTTCCCCCAACATCGTTATTTCCAACCGAACTAGAAGTTCTTCACCTATTCGAGAAACCGGGTCCCTTTAAAGAACGAGACGTATCTCGCAACTTGTCGTGCATGTGTTCTTGTCCGACACTCGATCCCCATACACACTCTTTCGTAGGATGGCAAGACAACCTCGTGCCCTAGGGCAGCCTATTGGTCCTCTTTCTTTAACTCCACCATTGCACGAGTTACCACATGGATCACGTAAAAACATTCCCAAGTTCAATGGGGATGGGAAGCAGCATCCTGATGAACACATTGCATCTTTCTTCGTAGCATGCGGTGTCCTCGAGTAGCTCATGAAGATGTCTCTGTTCGACTCTTCGTTGAAACGTTGCACGGTGCAGCAGCTGAATGGTTTTATCACCTTCCGAATGCATGCATCACAAACTGGGCTACCATGCGGACCAAATTCAAGCACGTTTCAAACCAGCCAAAGATTCTCATGCTTTGTTAGCTCAACTTACCCATATGAAGAAGGAATCACATGAACCCATGCGGACTTCATGGTGAAGTTTAACAAGCTGATCCGAAGATTCCAAAATAGTCAGTACTACTCCCGAAAACCAGAAATGCTTCTTCATTAATGCTCAGCCTCCTGATGTAAGCTTTTTATTAAGAAGGTCGGTTATCCTGCATTTGGCTATCGCTCACCAACAAATATTGAAATAGAGGATGATCTCATTTTGGCCTAAGGATCAAAAAGATGTGTACCCAAACCTAAAATCTAGGTTCTTCCCAAGGTAATACCGATCCTATGATTCAAAAATGGCTAATGATTTGATTGCTTTAAAAAGCAAATGTCTCAAAGTGAGCAATGTTCCGTATCGGGATATCCCTAGATGGAATTTCAATAACAACAATGGTGCGCCCGCCAGAGATAGGCCACGGTTAACTCCTCGCTCAACCAAGGCTAGCAATCAAGCTCCTCCTTAACGCGGCAGAGAAATAGTTGAAGAAGAGGATGAACCAAGAACAAGATTCCCCGAGGCTTTGAAGCTTCAGGATATGCCGATGAGTCTTATGATGATTCGGCCGGCGACTCCAAAGATTGGGTATTTGGAATACGAAGAAGATGAATGTGCGCCGATGGTCACTATTTGTCTGTCTTCACTCGATCCCAATCTCGTAATCCAAGAAAACCTCTTGAAAACCCCAAGGAGAAGAACAAGGAACCTCCCATAGCCATAGTTAAGAGAGGTACTCCTATTTCAAAGACAAATGAAAGAGAAGTCACCAAAAAGGCAACTTCCCCTCATTCTCTTTCTCCTAAGGTCAGTGCCCACTCAAGCTCATGTGATTAGAACTGAGCCTACCATCACCCCTTCTTATACTACTTTTGACATTATCGATCATGCAAAGAGAACCAAAATCCAAATGTCAGAAGTAGAATACCTTCAATCAAATCCTAACAGTTTGAAAAACTTGCCAAATTCATCAGAAGTAAAGCAGCTATTCCACCACCTTCAAAAGGTCTCCTTCCAAATCCTACTCAACCCCCACCTCAGAACAATCTGACCTCTACTTCTTCTTCGGGAAAGATTGAACCATTTTATTTGTCTTTACTTATAAATGGGTTTAAACTCAGCAATTACATCATCGACTCAGGGGCCTCCGACAATGTTATGCCCGCAAAAGTAGCTCATGCCCTTGGGCTTACTTTGACTAAGTCATATGGATGGTGTTACTCCATGGAAACCAAACAAGTTCCTTTGATTGGTCAAATCAAAGATGCACAGTTTGCATTCGTTGCCTTCCCAGAGAAGAGAGTGAAAATGACCATTCTAGTTGCTGACATCCCTGCAGCTTACGGTATCCTCTTGGGTAGAGGTTTTTGTAAAGATGTCAGAGGTGAGATTAATATGGATCGACTAAGGCCAGGATTCCACCAATGGGGTTTATCATGTTCTCCATCCCGAACCTCAAAGCAGGTATTTGTAACTAAATCGATGATCCTAAAGCTCAAATTCTTTTCAAGATGCTAGCTTCGGAATTATTTCATGACTTCGTAGATACCGGCTATGGATGTCAAGGAAGAAGATCCTAATGCTATTTGACCCTCGAATTTGATGGTAGCTTTCTCAACCACCGGATCGGGCACCGTGTGTAGTTCTTATATCTCCTAATTCCGAGATTTTCCCATCATCTTACAAATTGCAATTTGATAATACTAATAACACGGCTGAATATGAAGCTCTGTTACTAGGATTAGAAATGGCCAGATAGAAGGGAATTCAAAATCTCAAGGTTCAAGGGGATGCGGAGCTGATTGTCAACCAGGTCAAGGGAATCTATCAGTAAAAATGATCACTTGAGACATTACAGGAACAAAGTTTGGGATAATATAGAATGCTTTGATGCATTCTCTATTAAGGCAGTTTTGAGAGATTATAACGACAAGGCTGATTCTTTGGCCGTGTCTACATCCCTCCTTCTCCCTCATCCCCAGTTCAAACAAGATACGTACACCATTGAGATTGTGTACCGTCCCAATATCCCAGATAATGCGACTCACTGGCAAGTGTTCAATGACGATCAACAGGTGTTGGCTTTTCTAGAAAAGGCCGACAATTTTAAAGTGAGTACTTTGAAGGTTCAGAATCAGCTTTCCATGAATCTATCTCAGATCCATATCAAGAGGTTGATGGTGAGTTTATTCAGCTTAAAGGAAACAAGATACCCAAAGGTCTGGTTTCTCTGGAGGGTTTGTTTGACAAGCATGATCGTTTTATTCAAAACAAGAGACAAGTTGAAGGAGCTTCTTCCTCGAAGTAGATCAAGTCAATCTAGGTTCGTCTGATCAACCTCGGATGGTGAATATTGGGAAATGTTGTTCCCCTGAAGAGAAAGCAAGATTCACTTCACTCCTGAAGAGATACATGGATGTGTTAGCCTGGTCTTATGCAGATTTAAAATCCTTCAAGCCCAAAGACGTACAACACAATATCCCTTTGAAGCCTGATGTGAAACCGTACAGTGAAAGCAAAGACATTACAATCCCAAGATCTCAGGACTATCCTTGCGGAAATTCAGAAAATGTTAGATGCCAGGATTATTTTTCCAATCCATCACTCCACCTGGATTGCTAACATCATCCCTGTCAGGAAGAAGAATGGCGAAATCCGAATTTGTGTTGACTTCCTAACTCCGAATCACCTTCGCTGAAGGACAACTATCCCTTGCCTATCATGGATCGTGTGTTACAAATCATACTCGATCAGAAATGCTATCCATGCTCGATGGATTTTCGTGATATAATCAAGTTGAGGTAACTACATGAGGATCAACACAAGATGGCCTTCACAACCCCATGGGGTACCTTTGCTTACAGGAGGATGCCTTTCGGCTTGATCAATGCCGAGCCACCTTTCGAGAGCTATGGACTTGGCATTCGAGACCCGATGGGCAAAGTCATAGTGGTATATTTAGATGACTTGACCATTTTCTCTAAAAATGGAGTGATCATTATGATCATTTAGAGCAAGTACTTTTGAGATGCAGGCCACGGATTTCATTAAATCCCAAGAAGTCCATGTTTGGAGTGACCGAAGGAAAGCTGCTGGGTCATATCGTGACTAAAGAAGGAACCAAAATCGACCCAGAGAGAGTAAAAGCCATTCAAAGCCTTTCCCTACCCACAAGTAAAACTGGGGTTCATTCATTCTTCGGAAAGGTCAATTTCCTAAGAAGGTTCGTACCTGATTTTGCTGATAAAACTAAGGATATCCTTGGGATGATGAAAGGAAAAGTCCCATTTCGATGGAGTACTGAAGGGAAGCTTGCTTTTGATGAAGTCAAAAGGGCAGTTGCTCATGCTCCTATCCTAGTATGTCCAGATTTCAAAAATATTTCATCATGTACAACTACGCCTCTCACACACAAAGGTCGCCATCCTGATGCAAAAAAACGGGGAGGGCATTGAAGCTCCCATCACTTTTATGAGCTGTCCATTGAAGGAACATGAATTAAAGATGTCACAAATTGAAAATCATGCTTATGCAGTGGTATGAGCGGTGAAACATTTCAGGTACTATGTGCTGAACTCCCATACCCTCGTTCTCATTCCCGACACTGCCGTTAAATCCATTTTGACTCAACAAGAGTTGGGGAGCCAACGAGGTACCTGGATAGCTAAAGTTCAGGAGTACGACTTGGACATCAGACCTACCAAGTTGGTACGAGGAAGGGGCCTGTGCCAATTGATCGCAGAAAATCATGTTAAAGTAGAATGTGAAAAGACCCAAGATACTTCTTCAGAGTTGCCCATGGTGCTTTTCATGAGTACAACTGATGAATGGTACACGGATATTTCTTTCTTTCTAACTTATGGTGAATGCCCCCCACATTTAAGCCAAAAGGAGAAGAGGACTGGTCAAGTTAAGATCTGCAAGATACCTCCTGTGGGATAATGGGATATATAAGAAAGGTATTGATGGTGTATTCCTGCGCTATGTTGATAAATCACAACAGTTAAAGTTGTTAGAATCCTTCCATAGCCTAGCATGTGGAGGACATTTCTCATCCTCTCGTAATACACTTATAAGATCCTATGGGCTAGGTACTTGTTGGCCTACTCTTTTCCGAGATTCAACCAGAGTGGGTGTCCAAGTGTGAAGCTTGTCAACATTTCGTTGGTCGTCCCAAGCTAGCAGCTCTCCCTCAAGCCCGTAGTGATTGAAGAACCTTTTCCCAAAGGGGGAATTGACTTCATTGGAACATTGAATCCTACCTCCAAAGGCTGGACATAATTACGTGTTAATCGCTACATAGACTATTTTACCAAGTGGGTGGAAGCCGCACCAATCAAGCAAGCAACCTCAGAAGCTGTGTGCAAGTTCCTTAAAGAAAATATAATTGTCAGATTCGGTGTGCCTCACAAGATTGTAGCTGATAATGCCTCTAATTTCTCATCACATGAGTTGACAGAATTTTTCTATGGATTCGGCATCACCCTGGCTCACTCATCTGATTATTATCCCCAAGGCAATGGGCAAGCTGAGTCCAGCAACAAGAACCTGGTTACCATAATTAGAAAGCTAGTAGATGAAAACCAGAGGACATGGCACAAAGCATTGTATGATGCGTTGTGGGCTGATCGAATTACCCCAAAGCGAGCTATAGGAATGTCTCCTTTCCAAGTGTTGTACGGGATTGATGCTTGAAATTCCTATCTCAGTAGAATTGCCAAATACAATTGGCCAAAGCAGTCGAAGATGTGACTTTTCAAAATTCTATCGAGAAAAGGGTTATGTACCTAGCTAGGCTAGAGGAGGAATGGAGCAAGGTGGTTGATCACATTGCAGACCATCAAAGCAAAAGTAAAGAAATTTTTTGACAAGAAATCAAAGCAACGCATTTCCAAATCGAGACTCGTGTTGCTTTGGGATAAGAGGAGAGAGCAGAAAGGAATGCACGGAAAGTTTGACTCTCTGGAAAGGACCTTTAAGATTCATCAGCTGAGTGGTGAAAATAGTTTCCATCTATCATACCTTGATGGAGAGTTACTCCCTTTGCCTTTCAGCGGTCAACATCTGAAGTTGTTCCATCATTAATGCAAGACGCTCTTTTGCATTGTACATACTTTATTTTCTGTCGTGTGTTTGCTTTTAGTTTTCTTTCTTTCTTTGTTTTGTTTTTCGGTTTTCTTCTTTTCTGACTCCGTAGCCCAATGGATAAAGCCAGAGATTCTGAGTTCTCTTCCTTTGATATCACAAAGAAAGTCCCCAACTAGAGCCAGTTGTTATCTCATTTTTGAGTTTACGCCAAAAATCAGATAACCCTAAGAAATTTTTGAGCTAGTTTTCTAAAAATTACCTTTCAGAGAGATAATCGGGTTTTCGGTTTCACAAGCAAGACAACATGTGTCTTGGATGCTTCATGTCGTGTGTTCCCCGAAACCCAAACCCGCATCAAGTAAGGCGAGTCGGGTTTGTGGATCTTCCAAGCATCGAACATGCCTTCGTCAAAACATGCTTCATGTCGCATGTCTTCCGATCCCCAAACCCGGTTTACTCCTTTGTTTCGGGTTTCCGAGGCTATCAAACATCATGCTTCATGTCGATTGTTTCCCGCAACCCGAAACCCGAATTACTCTAAAAACCTTTGTGTCGGGTTTCCGATATCCCAAGCATGCTGACATGGCATTAATGCCGAGTTGTCGGGTAGTTGGCACGTGTCAACTGAAGTGTATTAAATGTGAATTTTCTTATATATATTCGGATTTCCACGTCATTTTTACCAGATGTACTTTTTACCTCGTGGATTTTCACGCATGCATCTTCGACCCCGAACCCGAAACTCACCTCTGTGCCCGATTGCATTGCTCATTTTTTATCATTCCTTGTCCTGGTTGAAGGTATTTTTCTTCATTCTTTGTTTGTGGTTTTTGTGGATTAATTGTGTAAGGAATTCTTCCAAGTTTCTTATCAGGGTTGTTTTGGGGTTTTTATCTTTTCCATTTTGGGGTTGTTTTCAAAATCAGTTTATGTTTTAGGTTTTCCCCTTTGAATTAGCACTTTGTTTTATTCCCTCGTAATGTTGTTATAATTAAAAATATGTTTGGGATATAAATGGTGAAGGAAACCCGCATGTTTCAACTCAACAATTACCCTATTCCCTCTTCTCGGTTTCACAGGTGCTTTGGCTTTGCAGTTGTTCAAAACCCGCAAAGATATCTAAAATTTAAAGTGTCGGGTTTTCCAAAGTCTCCGGCATCCTCCAAAGTGTGTCGTTTTTCCAAGTCCGCATCTCCAAAGTCTCCTTTCCAACTCCCCGACATCCTCCTCATGTGTCGGCATCTCCAAAGGGGTCGTGGGTTTTCGCAGTTGTTCAACATCTCCTAATCTCCGACACTCTCCTCCTTCAAATCCCTCATGTCGGATCCTCGGTCCATCACAAGAAAAGACTAAAAAGTCAGGGAGGATGAAATACAAATTCAGAAGGTGGAGTCTCCATCCTATATTGATCAGAATTTTGACATCCGAGATACAGAGCTCTAAACGTGATATGGAGGATTTCTGAATAGGGTCAAGAGCCCTTCTCAAACTCCATGGATGAAATCGATAGTCGCAAAGTGGCCTACCTCTCATGCAGGCTTCCCTATGTCCGCTCAAAGGCCCCGAGTTCATCTTGGCCTCGTGCTTCAAATTATGACTCGCTTCTCGTTCTCGTGAAAACCAGTGGGAGAAGTTGTGATTAAATCGACGGAGGTTACTTTGATGACCTTCTTAAGCTGCCTAATTTTGAAGAATATGGAGATATGGATCTCAAGTCAGCCCAAAAATCTTGGGACAATGATCGAGGATCGCATCAAGCACTTGAATAAGAAGTTCCTAATCAAAGCCAAACCGGCTTGCTTCCGTGTTCCCAAGACTTGTTCCTGTAAGTGATTTCATTCAGAAATCAACGATATCATTACTCGTTGAGTCGGGTTTTTGGTTTCCCGAATCAAATGTTTTCCAAGGATGGATGTACCACCATGATCACTATTAAGAAAATCAATAGGGAATTGATGGGGTACTTTTATCAAGAATGAGATAGATTCTCAAATGACAACAATCCTGTCTATAGGAAAATTTTACATGTCCTCGTATGTCACCTATGCAAATGCAAGGTATGATGAGGAACTATCCTGGTTGGACACCAAGGGAAACAAGATAAGTGGAACATGTTTATCAAGATTTTTCCTCACCGACAAGAAAAGGGTCTCAAGACCAATTCAAAGGGTAAAACGATGCCTTCTTTTATGAGAACATCTCGCAGTTAAACCCCGAATTAAGGAAAACAAGAGTATCTCGATGAAGCATGGGCTGAAGTTTCAAAATGGGGTTGTGTCTTCTTGCAATTTAAGAAGTTCACATATCTTCGAGTAGTCATGTACCTGGGATCCTTTCCGCTTTTCCCAGATATCCAGGGACAAACTAATCTTGATGGAGTTGGTCGTGCAATTGTTGGATTTTCACAAGTTCCAACAAAGTAAACACAAGGCCGCCGTATCTTCCCAATTTCTATTGGAAGGTATACTTGTTCGATAACAAGGTGAAAGCTAAGAATGTTGTCCATGAGCTTCAAGATAAGTTGAAGAAGCACATGAAGCCCCGAGACGGGTTTGATATTCGAGGAGTCCTCGTGGCGTATGGAACTCTCACCCGCACGTACTCAAGCATAGAGGACATCTGGATTGATCTACGTGATGAGGTTGCTTGTCTCAAGAAAAGATCATAGCAGATCGACACTTGCCGAGATTCAAACACTTGAGCTTGCTAACTTACCAAAAGGTACTAGTGATAATGAAAGTGTTCTCGACCTTTCCTATGATGGACTCGAATGAAGATCAATATGTTTTCCCACCTATTGATTGGTCAATCGCTGAAAAAAAAGCTCCATTACAGATAGGTCAGCCCGATTCTTGCGCACGCACCAAAGCATGGCTCACCTCTTGGGGAATGAGTTTTAAAGATGATAATTTTTCAAAGTTGGTTGCTTTCAGGGTAGGGCCCTCCAAAAAGGGAAAGGACAAAAGATCTTCTAAGGGGCCTATAAAGGTCAAGTTTGTCAAAAGAGAAAAGAAAGAGAAATCTCTTCAATTGTTTCTCCAAATGAAACGGTGAATGTGCCAGATCACCAACACCACCAGAAATAGGAGAAATTTCTTTGGAAGGAGAAGGAAGCCACCTCTCTGGTTTCACCATTTGTTGATCGCCCAACCAAGAAACCTTATCTCTTGCATCCTGTGCCTTGAGTCCGGATCTGCGCTTCCTCCCTCACAACCACTTCTACCTCCTCATTCTCCATCAACTTCTTCAATCATGGCCAATATTTTCTCTCGACTCTCACCCTCTCTCTGCTGGGACCCAAAGTAATCACCAACACGCCCTCCTCCGTGCCTCTTTTTACTGAATCTGCTACCACATTGGTAATTGTCCCCACTCCACCAGTGGATCCCTCTCCCCTTGAAAGTATGATACCAACTTCTACAATAGTGGCAACTCCCTCTGATACGCCACAATGGCTACTCGAGAAAACTCCGAGGAAGAGGAAGGTGATTGTACCCATACCAGCCTTTGATTTTAGCTCACTCAAGGCTTCTACTGCTAAATCAGCCAAGAAACCCAAAATAGTTTCAAGGGTTTTGGTGGACGCTTCAGGGCATAAGTTCGCAGAGATCGCCACTCCCGCGACTGACAAAACTAAAGAGGACATAACAGCCTCTGATTATCAGATAACCAGGGTGGCTCTAGGAGAGGTGACAATGGAAGGAGCACAACAGATGCACGGGATGCCACAAACGTGTTGTGCCAGAAGTTGAAAGAAACAAAAGACAACAGAGATGAGCTTAAAGGAAAGGTGGAGCAGTTGACTCGAGGTTTTGCTTAAGCTCTCAAAACCCTCAATCCATACCATCTTCTTCCTCGTCCCTTTGGATTCGATTTCTCATCAGTGCCTACGATTGAGAAGATTAATAAAAAAGGAAGGGTGGTCGATGAATGGATCCAAAGGCTGCTCCAACAGGGGAAGGAAGTGATTCAAGACGTTGTGGAAGTCTATCAATCTTTGGGGAACATTCAGAGTGATGGAGAGAAGATGGACGATGATTTCTCCCAAGAAATTGGACATCTTGATTTGACTTTTGAAGCTCTCCAGCATTAAAGCAAATGCCATCACATCTCTTGGTAGAAGAAGGCATCATCCCACATGCGGATAAGCATTTCCAGCTGACAAAAGCCATCAGGTTCAGGGTGAAGATTCTCAACGAAGCCTGCATGGTAAATTGAGGGAATCAAGAGATCAGTTGATCGATGGCAAAAGTGACTTGGAAGAAGAATTGCTGAAAATCTGTGCTAAAGTGTCAGTTAGAAACTCAGGCATCCTATCAGCCGATGATCTTTTCAATCAAATCCAAGAATCTATTCAAAGATGAACCAACTCATGGATTTGGTATTGAAATCATCGACAGTTTGTAAGATTGAACATTCTTTGAGGCCTTGAGAAGACTCAGCAAAAGATTGAAAAAGATTCCCAGTGCCAGTGATACTCATGAAACCTGCGAAGTTTTGAATGATCATTCCACTGCGCCTATGAAAATGAAATGCAAGGTATAATTCATAAGTTCCAAGAATTTCGAACAAACAAACAGCTCACTGGAGGAAGAGAAAGATGAAGGAGCAAAAGATGACGATTCGATTAAGTCCCGATGATGTGTCATTTCAATCTTGAAATTGACATGTCTTTTTCATTTCTGTTTCACACATTTTTGAATCATATTTTGACTTGGTCTCCTGCATGAGAGTCAAGCAAAATAGAACTCTTTTTAAAGAACACTATTTTCTAGGATTTATCCTATTTTCTCTCTACTCCTTTTATTATAAATAAGGGATGCTTATGCATTCCAAAGGGTCGAGATTTTTGAAATATTGGGAGCTATTGGAAAGAAGAAAAACTTTGTGTTTTCTTTTAATCATTTTGAAGAATAGGAGTTGATATTATTTTGCAAACTTTGTGTTGTGGGATATATCTTTCTTAAGACATTGTTCTTACGTTCATAATCTTAAGCTATTCTTTGTTTAGCATCTTAGTGTTTCTAATCATTTCAGACATTATATTTATGATCTAAAGCTCGTATGATTATTTCGTGCTCTGTGTTTACTCGAAAGAAAATACGTTTCTCTCATTTCCTTTCCATTGTGTTTCTTTCATTGTAATAATTTCCTACCCATTCCATTTACAAAAATAACATCTTCGCATCGTGTGGATGTGGATTTCGGGATTCTATCCCAACCCCAATGGTTAGATTAGTGTGAATACTGTATATATTGTTTTTGCTATGTTTTAGATTAGTAATAAGTCTATTGAGATGCATTAGAATAGGTCAAGTGGAGAGGGTAATACATGAGTTCCATGACAAAGAAGAAAGAGGCCACTTTTCTCCACGAGTAACAACCATCAAAATCATGAAAGATGGTTACTATTGGCCTACGGTGTTTAACGATTACTACTCATGGGTCAAGAAATGCAAGAGATGTATTCTTCACAGGGAAGGAAAGGTTAGCAGTGCTACCCCTTCATCCAATTTTAGTAAATCAGCCATTCATGCAATGGGGATTAGACTTCATTAGGGTTATCAATCCAAACTCAAGTCAAGGCCAAAAGTGAATACTTACAGCAACAAACTATTTCACCAAGTGGACTGAAGTAGTGGCACTCAAGGAGGCAAATGAATCCAACATCTTGGATTTCTATGAAGGGATAGTCATGAGGTTTGGCATCCCTGCCACTATAATATCAGACAATGCATTGGCATTACTTGGCACAAAAATCACTAAATGCGTTGTCAAGAATCGTGTGTATCTCAGCACTTCATCGAATTATTACCCTCAGGGTAATGGTCAAGCCGAGTCCACAAACAAAAACCTACTAAGAATCATAAGGAGAACCCTTGATGAGAATCAGAGGACTTGGCACGCAAAGCTCAAATCAGCCCTATGGGCTGATAGGATCACACCCAAGAGGTCTACAGGAAGCTCTCCATACAAACTTGTATATGGGAAAGAAGCAATTCTACCTATATCACTCGAGTTTCTAGCATTGGAACTCATGAAACAGTTGGAACTAGCTAAGTTTGAGCCTATGGAAATCAGGTATGCAAAGTTGATGGAATTAGAAGAAATAAGAGAACATGTAATGCAGACCATGGAAAAGGATCAATCATTGATCAAGAGGAGTTTTGACAAGAAATCCAAGGCCGAGGATATTGCAAACTGGAGATTTGGTACTGAAGTGGGATGCTGATCATGCAAATCCGGAAAGCATTCCAAGTTTGATGCCATATGGAGTGGCCCATATATGATCATTGAATGCAAAGGTAGCAATGCCTTTTGGCTGGCTAAGTTGGATGGTGAAGAGTTACAGATTCCAGTCAATGGAATCTATCTCAAATGTTGCTACTAGAAGGAGAGTTTCTCACCCTTGTAAATATTAATTTAGAATTTCCATTCCTCCAAGTGCTTATGCACATTGTACTACTATTAGAATAGTTTTCATTTCCCTAAGTGTTGGTGCACATGTCCTATTACTTCTAGTGTGTGCATGTTTACAGTTCATCGAGCCTCCGGAAAATAATTTGTAGCCATGGGAGAATCAGATCAACAAATGTTTCAATGGCTCAAGGATATAGGTTTTCAAATTTCAGATCAGGAGAAAGATTATCAGATAGACTCCATGCCCAATGGATTGCTACAGGCAGCTGGCCATTCTTCATCTAGCAGGTAGATAACCCCGCTGAGTTGCCAAAATTGTTATCCAAAATTCACCCCTCGAGGTAAATTTTGATAACATGCATCAGATTCTTGAGTCCCAAGTAAGTAGATTGATTCAATGCCCAAAATCATGTTTTTAGGGCCCCTTTGGCTTCTCTCTAACTCTCCCATCTAAGAAAAAATCCCAATGAGTTAGAAAAAATTGAAAAAATGCAAAAAATGAAGTCGCAAGCTTGTTTTAATGCATTACGGGTCTGAAGGTTACAGGTCGTACCAGTGCAGATCATACCAAGGTTTGTCGTACCAAGTTTGTGGCCAAAATACAAAGGAATCAGCAAAGTCAAAACTTTTTATCTCAAGCGGTCTCATGGGGACAATTGGGATGTCGAGACACGCGGGATGTGCAAAAGCTGAAATGGCCGTGGCGGTGAAAATCAAAAAAGTGGAAGTTTTTTTTTCCCGTGATCAGACAATTGGGACAAAAGTACGCATGGGATGTGAATCGCCAATTTGCCACAAGTCATTCAGATGCAAGTGGTGCAGAGATTTTCGTCTGGGACAGTCGGGACAAAAGTACACGCGAGACGCGCGCAAAGGTGAAATCACCGCACAAGGAGCCAAGCCAAGCTAGAATCAGCTGATGTGGAAGAATGTATCCAAGACAATGGGACACACGGACCCGATTTTTCTGCAGGTACTGTAATTCAAAGAGAAAAGTCAAAGTTTGACCTCCCGAACTTCAAACGGCCATAACTTTTGACTCTAAGCTCCGATTTTCATAAAATTGGACTTTTTGGAATGAGCACAACGTCCTCTGCATCAAAAAAAAAGATTTATTAATTTTAATGAAGGTAGATATATTTAAATAAAAGAAACATATTCGGCTCTAGTCAGTTAATGCTCATTCCCATCAAATGACAAAAACGTCCGCGACCCAAAATAGCTGCTCGCACTCAGAAGGCCATAACTTTTGCATTTCTCAACAAAATCACACAAAATTGGTACCGTTGGAATCATGGCTCGATAAATATTCACAACAATTAAGGAATTATATATTTTATGATAAATCAATGGGGATTTTTCATAAAACGTGGCCGGGTTCATGATAATGTTTTATTTGGTAGTTGGGAGTGCAATTAAGAGGCATGGTCATCATTATTTCTCTATTGCAGCACCTAGGATAGTATGGGGAGCCTTTTGCAAGTAACATACAATCATTTCACTCCATTTAGTGCCTCTTACAAGTGGTTAAAGGATAGATTTTGGGATTTCCATTTTCCCCTTCTCTCTCTCTTCTCATTTTCCTATAAATTGGAGTGTTGGGCTCATTGTAAAGAAGTAGTTTTCTTGTAGCAAAGCTCTGTCAAAATTTCTTTGTGAATCCAATGTGCTACAGGCCCTTGTAATGGACTCCTTGCATGGTGATCCAAACCCTTATCTTTTAAGATATATGCATACCATGAAGCAATAAAATACAAGTTTGTGGATGCATCTTCCCCTACTTTGTGTTTTCTTACATTCTTCTTACCCCTCCAACCTTGATTACAAGTGTATTGTGTCTATCTTTATGCTCTTATAGGGATCTATTATCATTTTGTATGATTGAGATGTTGTTGTGAATGCATTTTTCTATATTGTGGGGAATCTATCGCCCCTTCTAGTGTGCACTTTGCTTCTGTATTTCACGCATTGGAAGACTACTCTCACACCCCTTCTTTTCTGGTGTATCACCACTTTAGTGTAGGATTTCATTTTCATGCATTCTCTCTCCTTGGTCCCTTGGAAAGTTAGATTATGAAAGATAGTTTTTCCTGCATTTGAGTAGATTGTGGCAGGTAGTTTTAGGAGCAAGAACCAACTTTCTCTGGAGGTCTATCTCAAGTAGCAAGTCCCACAACTTGAAGATAGTACCCATGTTATCCAATCACACTTTGTGAGCTCAAGTATATGTGCTTGTGTAAACATAAGGGTGATGTGATTCGGTGATAACACTTCCTAGAAAACATCTTTATAAGCATCACCCATAAAATCACCATCAATGACCTCTATGTTATTAAACAATTTGAAGATGAATCCATATCCGATTTTATCTCCCACCTTGGAGGGTATGATCAATCGAGTTATCCTTTTCATTACCAAAAATCAAATTGATTTAATTATTATTTTGTTCATGTGTTAAACACATCTCATCCACACTTCAAATACAATCATTCTAGATGTTTGACTAAGCTTTCACTATGGCCCATAAATTAGAATTGCGAGCCCTCAAAGAAGGTAGAGTTAAACTACAACCTAAGAAGCCAAAAATTGACTTTTCATCTAAATCATCCTCCAATCTTGACAAGTCTAAATCATTATCCAACGTTGTAGTCGTCAAATCTATTCCTAAGGAAAAATCAATACTTTGAGCGTTCCCATCCACGACGTCGTTACACACCCATCAAATAAACCTACAACACAGGTCTTTGATAAGCTCCTTACTACCAATATGATCTATCTTCCACCCATCCGTCCCATCAACACATCTATATCTAATATCTCTTAGTATATGGATAATGATTATTGTAAATACCATAGGGTTAAGGGACACGACATCAATAAATGTCATTTTTTCCATAACTTCCTTCAAGATTTTATTGATAAAGGTGAACTCCACTTAGACAATCCGAATGCACCTCAAAATAAAAATCTCGATGTCTTCAAGCATCCCTTTCCGGATCATTCCCCATCAACTAGTCAAACCCAAGCCAATAACATACAAGCCTGCCATATCCATAAACACCATTAGTCAAATATCACCTAATACCGAATTCACATCCACACCTTCCCTAACAACAATTCCAAACCAAGACAAGATAAACAATCGAACCCCTCATGAAAGTCAAAATTGTTTCACCTACACCCACCACATTTTCATCTATCCCATCTGAAAGCTATTCTCAAATATCGCAAAAACAACCCATCACTCAGTGTGAAAATTTCATATGATTATTTCATATCCCACTACCATCCACGTAATCCCCATACTTTCCTTCCACTACCTTCTAACAAAGTCATGATCATAAATCATTCAACTACACCCACACAAAGATCATAACACCAACCCTCTATCTTAGGTCCACATCCCTCATCTAGACCATTCATTAGCACACCTCAATCAAAAACTAATTATTGAAAGGAAATTCATAAACCCGCACCAAAAATAACACCTATAATTACCAAACCGCATGAGACATAATCACTTTCAACATCCAAACCAAAAGGACACTACGCAATTCTTTTAGAAAAGCTCATTCAACAAAAACTCATAGTGTTACCTTCACTTAAGTTATCTAGCTCTCGATGTGGGAAACCATCTTGTTATAACTTTGAATCTTTTTGTGAATACCATCAAATGCCAAGACATTCTATAGAAGATTATAAGGCCTTTCACAAAATTGTTAAGAAACTTGAAAGCAAAGGTCTCCTCCCATCAACAACATCTACACCCATCACTCTCAAAGAATCCTTAAATAAAATTCTTCCTTATCAAATTGATGTCGTTCATATTCCTATTTATACCCATAATCACAAATCCAATCCTTCAAATTAGAAAAACCCCAAGACCTTTGTCACCATCCTAAACTCTCATCATCTTCATCTAAAGATAAAACTAATGTTTCTGTCTCTACCACTCCTGAAACTTCCACTCAAACACCACAACCTAATACTAAAGTCTCTATTCTTGCTGCACCACCATCCTCCACTTCAATACAAAAGGTTGTCATTAAACAGTTACACCAAGCTCCAGTTAAAATGTCACTTTATGAGCTGGTCCAAACCTCATCATCCCATAAACAATCCATGATTGAATCCCTTCAATCTATTACCGTACCTACCAAATATCTATTATCTTTTACAAATTTTCTAGGTTCTCTTAAAGCCTCCGCTACCATATCCTTTGAATCTTTATAAATACCATCATTTTGTCCTCAAGATCATGACTTTCCTCTCTTCATCACCACCCAAATAAATGATGTCCTTGTTAAAAGGGTCATGATTGATGGGGGCACCGCTATCAACATCATATCATCTATCACCTTCAACCAACTCAACTCAGATTACCAAACACCATTATAACCTAAACACCCATCTTACTTCAATCCTTTAATGATAAAATAGCGCCCACATTAGGGACCGTCATTTTACATCTTAAGGTTGGTGTCAATACCCTTCCAAAATTATTATACATATTAGTAGGGGAGTTCCAGTCTAATGAGCTATTAGGATGTCCTTAGATTCATACCATGCATTATGTCCCGTCAACACTACATCATTGCCTTAATAATGATTATGAGGGTAAGGTATTTATAGTCCCTACAGATCCTAATCCCTTCACATAATATCACTTGAAATACCATCCAAATGATTTCCTCGTGCCTAAATCAAAATCTAAATCATCCGATAAAACATCTACCAACACATCCATTTCATCATCCAAACTACCTGATGACTCTTCCCTAAAGGGCACTATACAATGTCTTTTGTTGGGGAGTATTGTCTTCTCATGCTAAATCCATTCCCAACACCTAAAACATATGGAAGACCTGACAAGAAACCTACATATGAACCTGACGTCGGAGATTTCATCTCCTACGGGCCCACATATCTCAAATCCAATCTTATTTATGGGGGATTTGACCATGCCTCTTCATAACATAATCATCAACACCATGTCATGTCTTTCAAATTAGAATTTAATTACTTATATAACCCATATTTTTCTCAAATGTAACTTCATCATTATGCCTAGAAAGGGTTTGGTTTCACACGTTATGAACACGGAATACATGAC
Source organism: Taxus wallichiana var. yunnanensis (assembly GCA_018340775.1). NCBI lineage: Eukaryota > Viridiplantae > Streptophyta > Pinopsida > Cupressales > Taxaceae > Taxus > Taxus wallichiana. The sequence goes on along the minus strand of CM031239.1, from coordinate 421,659,654 downwards.
TTAACCATCCAACATTACCTCAAACCTTATGAAAAGTATGAGTTAGGATACAAAGAGCCCTTCATAGAATCACCTTCACATACCGCATCTCTACATATCACATAGTTAGAAACATCATCACCTACAAGGTCCAATGATTCCACAGATACAAATGATACCGTTTCCATCCCACCTAACAAAATTTTTAGTCAATACTATTTCTTTAGGCCCATTGACTTATCAATCCAACCATACCACCTTAAACTTCCTCTCATTTGGCCAAATCTAATTAAGGAGGATTCACCCATCATTAACATCCTTCAATGCCACAATGATCAAGACATTCTCTCCCATATGGGAGCAGATGACCATTTTCTTAAAAATACTTACCACCAGACACATCAAACCTTCTTAATAAATCCACTATCAACGTAAACTTAGGAATCGCTCAGGAACCTCACATAGTTAAAGTTGGTCAATCTTTAGATCCGCAAGAATTAGAGGATTTCACTAATTTCCTATCTAAGTCTAGTCAAGCCTTTTCCTGGTCATATAGTTATATGTCACGTATCGATCCAAAAATCATCGTACATAACATCATCACTTATCCCGATGTTAAAACCATCAAACAAAAGCTTCGTAGGATGCATCCTCATGTGGATTTTCTTATCAAAGAAGATTTACAGCATATACTATCCACTAATTTCATCATACCAATTGACTATCCATAGTGGGTCTCTAACATTGTTCCCATAACCAAAGCCTCGAACAAGTTACACATTTTCACTAATTTTTGGGATCTCAATCTTTCCTACCCTAAAGATGATTTCCCCCTTCCAAACATCGATCAACTAGTTGATCTAACAATTAACCATGAAATGTTCTCCTTATCAAATTCACATTGCCACCAACAATTAACATAATACATCATTCATTACCCCTTGGGAGACATTTTGCTATCATGTTATGCCCTTCAAAATTAAAAAAATTGGAGCTATATATCAACGTGACATGACCTTATCCACAAAACTATTAAACACTACGTTCATAACATCTTAGGAAAATCCAAATAAAATAAAGACAATTTTACCTTCCTTTCATCCATCTTCACTCGACTCATTTAGTATTTCCTTCGTCTTAACCCAATCAAGTGTGTTTTCGGTGTTCTCACCAGTAAAATCCTAGGGTTCATTGTATATATTTGAGGTATTGAAGTAGATCCAACCAAAATAAAAGTAATTCTTGAAATGCCTCATCTGTCAAACCTCAAACAACTGTGTAGCCTTCAAGGTAAATTACAGTCCATTTGATGTTTCATATCTCAATTATTTGATCACTTTTAACCATTCCGTCACCTTTTTAGTAAAGACATTGATTTCACATGGGATTCTAATTATTAGAAGGCCTTCGACAAACTCAAGCATTATCTCTTATCACCACCCATACTCACTCCTCCCTACGAGGGGGAGCCTTTCTATCTTTACATAGCTGCTTCAGAACATGCCCTAGGAGCTATACTCACCCATCGTGATGACCAAGTTCATGAACAAGTCGTCTATTACATAAGTCACACACTCCCGAATATGAAACCCACAATACTAAATCTGAAAAATTATGTTGTGTTATGTACTTTGCAACATCCAAGTTACGTCATTACCTTCTCAATCACAAAATATATGTCGTCATCATTTTCAATCCACTTAAAACCATGCATTCTAAACCATACCATAGTGACTACATCACTCATTGGCTTACCCTTATGACCAAGTTTGATCTTGAATTCATATCACAAAAATCCATTAAAGGACAAATAATTGCAAACCAATTGTCAAGCACTACTTCCAGGACCGAACTTCCTCATGAATATTAAACCTTCTTCTTCACAAGGACACAAGTGGATTTTGACTTCTACATATTATTTTACACGATGGATTGAAGAAATAGCCTTGAAATATGCTAACGAAACCTCAATATTATCCTTTTATGAAGGTATAGTTTACATATTTGGTGTTCCAAAGAACTATCATATCATATAACACTTTAACATTTCTTGGTGCAAAGGTAACAGATTGGGATGTCAACCATGGAATTTAAACCAATATCTCATCGATTAAATAAATCCCATTCATTTTACCATATTCTAACATTATAATGTCAACCAATCTAGTTCATACTTGTATCCCTACCATTAACTATTTCCGGGTTTACTCAATCACACAACACCTAGTTAGTTATAGTTTCTAAATTCATTTCTAACCCTCTTAATTTGATCAGTTATTTACTTCGTAGTTTTAACCACAATGTTGACATTGTATTCAAAACCCACTAATGACCCAAGGTTATAATCAACCTAGTTACACCCACAATTTTCTAGTTTTCTTCGAGCATAGAAAGACAATTATAACTCGTAGTATGATACCAATAGAGATTTTAAATCTCAAGCAATTTTCGGGTTACAAGAAGTCAGACACCTTGTGCCAAAATAATCATGATCATCAAAATAGATCTAAATTCCTATAATCGGCCTAATTATAGCCCAAACAGTGTTCTACCTCCTTGATTTTGTGTCATATATTAGGATATGTATGGCCAACATGTGGATAACACAATCTCTTATCATGTCATATCACATTTATTTATGCTTAGTAGGTAAACCTTGGTGTTTTTCATATCATGGTAGGGTATATATAGGAATTAGTAACTAGTAGATGATCATCATGTTGATCACTTGAGTCTTATTGTATGGTTTGGAGGTTTCCCTCTCGAAGTGGATAAGTCATTATGATCTTTTCTCTCCATTTTTGTATTTTATTGTTGTTGATATTTGAATATATCTAAGTAATATCATTACAAGCTTGTGGAAAATAAAATATGGAAAAAGATCCTAAATTTTTGAAGGAGAGGGAAGGTTTAAGGTAACAAGCTTGAAATTTTGTTGGATATTTGGACAAGGTATCTGATCCGGAGAATATTCATGGTTCATTTAATCCCTAATTTTCTTGAAACTTGTTGCATATGGAAGATCTCATCGATAGCTTTCTAACACAAATTGAATAAGGTAAAATGGATACCACATGTGGAAGATACAATCCGCTAATTTTTTCTCCAACTGGAAAAATTAAAGTGTAGGTTACACAACAATGATGTGGCATGTGGTCGGTACAAGTGGAAAATTTTATTGAGAAAAAAATTGTTTTTTGGCCTTCAGTCTTTGATGGTTGAGGTGGGTCCCACATGGTATGTCTGTTGGGGGCCCAACAACTCATGGGGTCCACTCTTTTTCAAGAGGGATACCCTTCCGCCTATTTTTTGTTTTTCCTTGTATGTGGTTTAAATTATAAACCCATTTGAAGACTAGATTGTTGTGCATGTGGGATAATTCCCATGGTGTTTTCAAATATTCCCATCTAGCTCAACGAGTTAGAGGGTGAACTCCAAACCAAGCTCAATTTTCAATGATCATTCAATATTGCGGATGATCCCAAGATCAACGCATTCCTTCCAAGCTCAAAGCTTCTACAAAGGTCAAGTATCCAACTAGCGGGGTTGATTTACATGTCGGGCCAAAGCCACCTCACCTAGGGGCGAGAATCAATGTAACGAGTCAAATGTCAACAACTCACCACAAGCGTCATCGAGCCTCAAGGACATCTCACACAACACTCAATGTCTACCATACTAACCAAAGTGAGATCGACATTGACAATGAGATGAGGACCAAGCCACACGAGGAGTTGGCTCATCACCCAACAAAACTAAACTAAACATAATTAGCCATGAGTCCTTTGAAGCGCCAAGGCTTAACAAATCTCCTCTTATCAAGAAATGCGTGATTTTTCTCTCGCTAAAAAAAAAGTAAAGGCTAAAATATGCCCAGAGGATTCAAACCCCATCCTTAGCTATAAAAAGATATGACTTTTTCCAATAAACCATACCCTTAGTAAACAATACTAAAGGCCCAAATTACTATTTGAAGTTTTTGTATTACAGGCCCATTTTTGGAGAGAGAAATCTCATTTTGGAGAAGAAAGAAGTGGGTACAAGTTTAATTTTTGCATGAAGCAGCCATTGGAGACTTCCTAGAGACTGAGGCTAAAGTATTTACAGGTTTTAATGCCCATCTTGAAGACTTTGTTGTTTCTTTTTTACGTCATTTTAATAGAATCAATTCATCTTATTAGTGAACCCGAAGATGTAGTCCCTCAAAAATGAGCTCTATTATCAATTTTGGAGTATTTTGTCTCTGGTTTTATTCCTATTGTTTTTAATCAATTTATGATCTAATTTTAAAGTTTTTAATCCATTTTAATCATTTACTGGAAATGAAAATTACCTTGTAAAGTACCTAAAACTGATAAATTAGGTAAGTGAGGTATATGGGATGTTTTTCATGGTCAATTTGGACCTCATATATCATATTTTAAATTTATTTTCATCGAGATTAAGCCATTTTTTTATGTTTATGGGAATTACATAAAATTGAGAAAATATGAATATAGATGTGGAATCGGTGGAATAGTGGGGTTTTACATTTTCATGAAAATGAGAGAGTTATAATATGCCAAAATCTAGCGTAGTACATGTATTTGGGAACAAATAATTAATTATCCATAAAAATGGGAAACTAAGTTAGTTGTTTTTAACTGTTTCTGGATCAAATTTGGTATCAGAGCAAAATTTTTGAAGCTTGCTAAAAATTTCCTCTTTAGATTCTTGCATTGGTTCAATTTGCAGTTGGATTTACAGGTTGCAACAAGATAACCATGGGAAAAACTCTAAAAATGAAAGACTTGAGGAGCTAGAAGCCATTAACCACCAAATTCGGGAGGAGAACTCTGAGTTGAGAAGAAGATGGAAATCTTTGTGGATAAGAAGCAAGAACTCCAAGAGAGATTGACAATCCATGGAGAAATTTTCATGGGTGTCATAGAATCATTACAATTTAAGTTATAATCCAAGGATGAAATCTTGGAAAAGTATTAAATTGGTGAAGAAGTGGAGGAGACATAAAAATCCATCAAGGGACAATTATGTCTACCACGAGATACACCGATCACTAAGGTATGCACTGTAAGTGAATCACCATGTATACTTTCCTTCCATCAAGGGTTAGATGTTGATTTTGGTAAATTTTAGAAACATACTAAAGGTATTGGATCCAAATTACTAAATAGGATGGATTTTTATGGAAAGGGCCTTGGTATTCATGGCTAAGGAATTACGTATCCCATACAAGTGGATGAAAGACCTCATTGTGTAGGTTTGGGATATGGCAGTGGTAAGAGATAAATTGGAGAATTATCCTAAACATCTCAATCAAGACATGATTCAAGAAAAGAGCCTACACCACTAGATCTCAAAAAACAACCTATGAAAGGTAAATACAATATTTATTTTGTCAATCCTACTAATGAGGATATTGTTTCTTTGAAAACTAGGAAGGCCTCACAAAGTGATTATGGGAGTGAGTGCAAGTTGAAATCAAGGAAAGAAAAACCTTCCAAGCATCCAAAGAGGATGAAAGACATCTCCAAAGTGAGATGAAAATTCCAAAGGAGGAGATAAAATATTTTCCCCTCATCATTCTTACACAAGTGAAATTCCTAACAGGTATGGAAACATAAATACTCCAATGTTCACTTTGACTATGTGAAAGATGGTCGGGTAACACCAATTTGTGGTATTAGTTTTTGTGTAATTTTTTTGTATTAAAGAACCACTATGTGGCCATGTGTTGGAAGAGGAAATCCTTAGAATGAATGATTTATAAAGATTACTTTCCAAAACAAGACATGGGGAATAAAAAGAATTATTGTACTCATTGTAGAATGAGTGGACACTTTGGATCGAAAAATGTTGGAACATCCACCCTGAGCTTCATCTAAAGAAAGTGACACAAATACCAACATTCCAATCCCATGAGGAAAACCATCTATCCAACGAGAAACCCAAAAAAATGGATCAACCTAAAGAGGAGCCTCCGTCAAAAATGGGTCATAAAGACAATACTTGCCTTTATGGATAACATATTTGCATAGCTGAAATTTATTTAACATGCTTACTTTTACACCTCCAATACTTTGGTTTTAGGTTTCCATTAAACATAAAGGAAACTAACTCATTGTTTTGAGTGTGGAGGTAGAATATGGAGAAGTTATTTAGTTAAAAAAGTGTTGGTTGGATATTTTGTTAGACCAAAGTACGAGGTTCAACCACAGTACACGGGATCAAATCCCTCCTCAAAGATAGGTGAGGCATCATGTTTATTATTGATCTAAAACATATCAGAAATAATATGTACAATATTCACACTATTCTAACCATTGGGGTTGGGATACAATCCTGAAATCCATATCAACGCAAGATGGAGATGTTATAGTTTTAGAAATAGAATGGCTTAGAAGGGAAAATATTATAGATGAAACAGAGCGGGAAGGGAATGAGAGGAACATATTTTCTTTCAAAAACATAGAAATACTTATATGAGTTTTAGATAATGAGTGTAATATTTTAAATGATTAAAATAATCAAGAACACTAAACAAAGAATAGCTTAAGATCTTAGACGTAAGAACAATATCTCAAGATAGATGGATCCCACAACACAAATTTTGCAAAATAACACATGTTTCTATTCCTCAATGATTAAAAATAAAATTCAAAGTTTCTCTTCTTCTACACAATAGCTCTTAATATTCTAAAAATATCTCCCTTGGAATGCACAAACATCCCTTATTTATAATAGAAAGAGCAGAGAGAAAATAGGATAAATCCTATAAAATAGTCTTTTAACAAGAGTCCTAGTTTGCTTGAATCTCACATAGGAGAACAAGTCAAAATTTGCTTCCTATGTGACGAAACGAAAATGAAAAAGACATGTCAATCCCTAGATGGAAATGACATGAAACATTATGCTTATTTTGTTTTGTCATCCTTGTCTTCCTCCAGTGAAGCCTGCTTGTCTCAAAATTCTTGGAATTTTTGGATTATGCCCTGCATCTCAGCTTCATTTGGTGCACTGGAATAGTCACTTAAAACCTCACAAGTTTCTTGAGTGTCGCTTGCGTTGCCAGGAAGTTTCTTCAATCTCTTATTGAGTTTCCTTAGTGATTCCAAAACATTCTCAATCTTTATGAATTTATCAATGGTTGTCAGATCGAAGATGGAAGCTGGTTCATCTTTGGATTAATTCTTGGATTTGTTTATAGAAATCCTCAAAGCACCTAGAATATTTGAACTTTCATCCAGCACCTTGGAAAAGATCCTGGAAAGCTCCTCTTCTATGTCCTTAGTGGCATCAACCAACTGATCTCTAGATTCCCTCAACTTGCTACAAGCTTCACTGAGAATCTTTATCTTGAATCTGATGGCTTTGTTTAGCTGGAAATGCTTATCCCCATGCGGAATGATTCCTTCTTCCATTAAGATACGAGATGGAACCTGTTTCAGCACATTGAGAGCCTCAAGAGTTAACTCGAGGTTCCCAACTTCTATGAAAATTCATCATCCATTTTTTCACCATCCTTCTTTATCTCTTGCGAGGATTTATAAACCTCAAACCGTGTCATCAATGAACTTTCTTCCTTATAGGAGTAGCCTCTGAATCCATTCATCAACCATTCTCCCCTTCTCGTTGATCTTTTCAATAACAAGTATTGATGATAAATTGAACCTAATAGGATTAGGGGTAGAAGATGATGGTGTTGACTAAGAAGGCTTTTAGAGCTTGAGCAATACTTCCATCAACTATTCAAATTTCTACTTTAGCTCATCTATACTCACCTTCATTTCCTTGACTTAGGAACAACACGTTCATGGAATCTTGTGTATCCTATTATACTCCTTATGTTGTTACCTTTCCTAGATCAACCCTTGTGATCGATAATCAATGACCATTATATCCTCCTTTCTTTTATTGGCCGTAGGAGTGGAAATTTCTGCAAACTTATGCCCTGAGGCATCCATTGAAACCCTTAAAACCGTTTTGGGTTTCTTGGTAGTTTTGGCAGGAGAGGCCTTGAGGGAATCAAGTCAAATTCCGTAGAGGAACTACCACCTTCATCTTCCTTGGGGTTTGATCAACTAACCATTGAGGTACAAGGAAGAAGTTTCCCCTATCGAGGTGTTATGGTTACATCTCGTAGGTGGAGGAAGGTTTACCTATGGGGTAGTGATGACTGCAAGTGTGATGACTCTAGGGATAGATTCGGTGAATGAAGGTACGAAGGAGGAGGCATATCTATAGCCATCTTAGATCCGGCAAAAGAGGTGAGAGATCGAGAGAAGATGTTGACCATGGATAATGAAAGTGGCATAGAAATAAGAGATGAGGAAGATTGGGAGGGAGGGGGTAAAGATTCTGAAGCCAAATCTTGAGAAGCAAGAGAGAGACTTACCTCCGACGAGCAATCAACAAAAGGAGAAAGAAGAGGTTGACCAATATCAACTTCTGAAGGAAGTTCTCCTTGTTCTGGTGGAGGAGGTGAATCTAATATCTCAACTTTTTGTGAAGGAGTGGAAGATGATGTGGCTCCTTTTTTTTCTCCCCTTCTGACAAACTTAAATTTTATCTGCCTCTTGGTAGGACTTTTATCCTCTTCCCTTTCTCCCTTGGAGAGTCTCGCTTCTAAAGTAGATATGTTTGATAATATCTTTTCCTTATAACTCATTCCCCAAGAAATGAACCATGCCTTGGTAAAAACAAGAATCTAAGCAGCCCTTTCAGTGATAGAAGATTTTTTAGCAACAGACCAATCAATGGCTGGGAATCTGTGTTGGTCTCCATCCGACTTTGTACCTAGTGTCCAGGACACTTTCATTTTCCATGGTGCCTTCGGGATATCAGCTAGATCTAACATCTAAATTTCTTCAAGTGTCAGTTTGATGTTGTCTTTTCTTCGATGGCAACTTCATCTCGAAGATCAATCTAAATGTATTCCACATGGGGTACATGCAAATACAAGGTTCCATATGACTTGAGGACTCCTTGGATGTCTAATCCCTCCCTGAACTTCATATGTTTCTTTAATTTGTCTTGAAGCTCATGCACCACGTTCTTGGCCTTAACCATTGTAGAACATGTATACCTTCCAATGGAAATAGGGAAGGAGACATTGGCCTTGTGCCTGCTTTGTTGGAACTTGTGAAAATCCAACAATTGTCTGACTAACTCCATAAGGATGAGTTTGTCACCTGGGAACCTAGGAAAATAGAAAGGGTTACCATGGAACTTTACCACCCGAAGATAGGTGAACTTATTGAATTGCAAAAAGATGCAACCCCATTTTGACACTTCAGCCCATGCCTCATCAGAAACCCTTCTTTTCTCAGATCAAGATCCAACCTGCAAATGTTTTCATAGAAGAAGGCATTGTTCACTCTTCTATATTGGTCTTCAGACCCTTTTATTATCAGCTAAGGGAAGTACCGATATATGTGTTTCATTTCTTAGTTTCCCTTCACATCTAGCCCTGGGTAGTTTCTCATGCCTACTACTACATAGGTGATGTATGACATCATATAGAACTTGTTAGTAGACAAGACTGTTTTCATTTGGGAGTCTATCTCGTCACTTATTAGGCTACCCCAATCAATCCCTTGGTCATTCTTCTTTATGACGACCATGAACTAGTACATCCACCCTTGGAAATATTTTGACTCTGGGAGTCCAAATAATCGACTCAGCAGGGTGATGATATCACTGATTTCAAGAATAAAATCACTTCTAGGGACCGACTTGGGAAACCTAGAAATGGTTGGCTTATCCTTGATCAAGAACTTCTTGTTTACATGATTGATGCAGTCTTCCTGATCTTTTTCCCAAGCCTTTTGTGCTGATTTAAGGTCTAAATCAACATATTCCATAAATTTGGGCAACTTTAGGAGTTGATCAAAGTAATCTCCGTCCAATTTCACTATAGACTCCCCTGCTTGATTTCTTACTAAGCGGGAGGCTGAGTCATAGTTGGAAGTGCAAGCAAGATGAATTCAGGGCATTGAGCTGATATTGGAAATCCTACTATGAGAGGGAGACCGTTCTTTGGCTATTGAATTCATCCAGAATTCCGAGAAGAATCCTCAATTCTTTCCGTAAGTCTTTCATATCTATATTATCGAGCTCTATGTCCCAAATGTCATAATTACAACTTACATAAGAAGAAGACTCCATCTTCTCATACTTATAATTCATCTTCCCTATCCTATCTCGACTTATCCTTAGATTGGTGGGGTCCAATATGAGGAGTCTTAAAGAAGAAATGCCTTAATTATTTCTAGAAGAGCAATTGGGCTTGGAAGTTTATTGGACAAGTGCACAAACATGCCACACTGTTCAGATTTTGATACCTATAAAACACCTTCAAAACCCTGACACAATGGTGTGTATGTCGGAAATCGGGACATGTCGAGCATCAATGAAAACCCAACACACTGCAGAAGTGAGGAAGTTTCAGACAAGTAGGAAAACCTGACACACACAGCGGAACCTGGAGGATGTCGAGCAGGTATAAATTCTCAACACAGTGGATTTTGATGGATGTCGAGCACCTAGAAAAACCCAAAACAAGGTGGAAAGAGTGAGATGTTAAACAGTGTACAAAACCTAAAAAAATATATCGGATTTTTGACATGTCGAACATGAAAAATTCCTTCCTCATGATCTTTTTGGGAATTCCAAAATCTTTTTGAAAACTAAAATTTACAACCTATGAGAAATAATTAAATAACCTAGGGTTAACTTCAAACAAGAACCCATATGGGAAAAAGACAAGAAACAAGGAAAACAACCCAAAAACCCTAAACCAGAAATGGGGGAGGAAATGAAATGGAAACCCCAAACAAACACCTCATGAATAACCCAAAAAGCGTCAAAATAGAAAGAAGGGAAGAATACCTTCAACTAGCTTGCAAAATGATCAAAAACAAATGGCAAAATTGATTTGGAAGCTCGATCGGGTTTGGAGGTAGAAGAAGCATCAACGAAAATCCAACGTAGCAAAAACAATAAGGTAACAAATGACGTGTAAAAACCAACTATTTATAGTAACCTAGCATTAATTACACCTCATTTGACATGTGTGACAATTGTCAGACAACTAGACATTGATGACATGTCATCATGCTTGGAGCGTCTCAAAACTCGATCAAAGGATTTAATTCAATTCGGTTTCAGAAACAAGTGACATGAAACATGCATTTGGCAAAGCATGCTCTGATGTTCGGAAGTTCCGAAAACCTACACAAAGGACTTAGACAATTGGGTTTCGAGTTTCGGGAAACATGAGACATATAACATGCAAGAAACATGTTTTCATGTAATGAAAACCTGAAAACCCGAAAATTTATTTCAAAGGAAATTTTAAGAGATTTTTCAAAATTTTCCTATGGTTATCTTCATTTTAGCTGAAATCACTAAAACGAGATAACAACTGGCTCCAGTTGGGGAATTTATTTGAGACATCAAAGGAAGAGAACTCATGTATCAAAATCTTTATCCATTGGGCTATGGAATCGGGAGAAGAAAAACCAAAAACAAAAAAGAAACAAAGAAATAAAGTAAACACACAACAAAAAATAAATTATAATATAGTGCAAGAGAGCATCTTGCATTACTGATGGAACAACTTTAGATGTTGGCCACTAAAAGGTAGAGGGAGCAACTCTCCATCAAGATATGATAGACAAAAGCTATTTTCACCATTCAGTTGATGGATTTTGAAAGGACCTTTCCATAAAGAATCGAACTTGCCATGCATCCCTTTTTGTTCCCTTCTCTTATCCCAGAGAAGTACTAGATCTCCAATCTGGAAATCGCGTTGTTTTGATTTTTTATCAAATATCCTTTTGACTTTGCTTTGATGATCTACAATGCAATCTACCACCTTGCTCCGTTCTTCTTCTAGCCTAGCTAGGTACATTATCCTTTTCTCAATAGAACTTTGAAAGTTTCATCCTCAATTGCTTTAGCCAACCGTAAGGCTAGAAATTCTACAAAGATAGGAATCTCAGCATCAATTCCATACAACACCGGAATGGGGACATTCCAATAGCTCACTTAGGAGTAATCCGATCTTCCCATAATGCATCATACAATGCTTTATGCCATGTCCTCTGATTCTCATCGACCATCTTTCTGATTATGGTCACCAGGTTTTTGTTGCTTGATTTAGCCTGACCATTGCCTTGGGGGTAATAATCAAATGAATGAGCCAACATGATCCCAAATACATAGAAAAAAATTTCAACTCATGTGATGAGAAATTGGAAGCATTGTCAACAACGATCTTATGAGGCACACCGAATCTAACAATTATATTCTCCTTGAGAAAGTTGCACACAGCTTCGGAAGTTACCTATTTGATTGGCGCAGCTTCCACCCACTTGGTGAAACAATTAGTGGCGATGAGCACATAATTATGACTGAACCGGAGGTAGGATTCGGTACTCAAATGAAATCAATTCCACATTGGAAAAAGGTTCTTCAATTATCACAAGCTTCAGGAAGAGTCACAAGATAGGACGGCCAATGAAATGTTGACAAGCTTCACACTTAGCCACCCATTCTGCTGAATCTCAAAAGAGAGTAGGCCAATAGTACTTGGCTCATAAGATCTTTTAAGCCGTCACAGAGAAAGATAAATTTCCTCCACATGCGAGATTGTGGAAGGATTCTAGCGACCTTATCTGCTGAGACTTATCAACACAATGCAGGAATACACCATCAATATCCTTCTTGTATATACCATTATCCCATAGAATGTATCTAGCGGATCTTAATTTAACTATCCTCTTTTCTTTTTGGCTTAAATGTGGGGACATTCGCCATAAGTTAAAAAGAAATTGATAGCTACATACCATTAATTGGTTGTGCTTACAAAAAGCACTATGGGAAATTTTGAAGAAGTATCTTCAACTTCTTTGCATTTTGTCTCATAATTATTTTTTACAATTAGTTGGCATAGGCCTCTTCCTCATACCAACTTGGTAGGTCTGATGTCCAAGTCATATTCTTTTACTTTGGCTATCCAATTACCCCGTTGACTACCCAACTCTTGTTGAGTCCGTAGACACCTATAATTACGCCCAAGCAATTTAAATACTTAAATTGCACTAATTATCCCCTTTCGTAAATCAATGACATATCATCAAAAGCACTCATTTTCCCTCATATCATCATTAATTAATTACACTAAGCCAATTAATTAAGTTACATATCCAACAAATAACCTAATTAACGACCTTCCGTTAATAAATCACCCCTTCTACCTAGACTAATTAATTATCATTAATTAATTAGTGTTCCCTTCCATTTAACCAATAAATCAATATTTAATTGATTTAATCCCCTTATAATAGCATAAATCGTACTAATATTCCTCTAATTATCTTCTATAAGCTTACATCTACCTATTAGTTAATCACCTTTGATTAATTAAAACACCCTCAACTCCCATGACTTGCTAAGCATAAATTAAACCCTTCTAAAGTAAGGTTACCTTTAATAAAGCAACCTTATCCATTCCTAATAATGTTTTACCTTTATCTCACATTCATAAGAATGTGTTGAATCCTTTATCCTTTGGGCTATATAAAGAGCCATCCGCCTACCTTTTTACTTACACTTAAACTTTCTAAGAGAGTGAATACAAAGCATATAGCAAAGACTAAGAGCTTGCCTTTTTCCCTTTTGAGAGTTCGTCATCTTGAAGATTTAAGCCTCTTTCTTAAGTGCTTAGGTCATATGGGAGGTCTCAAAGGGTGCTTGTAGCCCAACTTTGATAGGCCCTCATTCCTAGGTTACTTGACATACTAAGGACAATTATTTTGATAGCCATGGAGTTTACTTAGGTCCATTAATTTATTTGTTATTAGATAATAGAGGAGTTTAAATATTTAGCATTGTTAGTTTCAAATTTTGTAATTATGAATGCTAGCATCTAACCCTTGTTTAATTCTTATCTTGATGGTGTTTAGTTTGTCGTTCAATTCTTGCTAAGTTAAGGCTATTTAGGTGTTAGTCTTTACTCATATTAGCATTATTTTGAAAACAACACTTGCACACATTTGGCACACCCGGTGGGACTTACTCCATTGTCCTTTGCACTTAATTTCAAGTTTTTGTAGTTAAGTTTCATTTTTTGTTACTAACTCTCTTTTACACATGTTGATCTAACTTGTTTTTCTTAACTTGTTTTGTTGAGTTTGCATGTGTTGAGTCTTCCTTGTAGGTATAAAGGAGGTGAAGTGTTGTCAAAATTGGAATTGATGGGAAAATTTCAAGATTTCTCCATGTTTTCATTTTTAGAGCTTATTTTTTCAACATTTTACATGCTAGTTTTGTCAATTTCTTGAAAATTTTCAATTCTTGAGCATGTAGGTTAGTGTTTGATAGTGTTTAGTCTTATATTTACATATTAATGTGGTGGGTTGTTGTCAAAATTTAATCTTGGTGAAAAAAATTTCAATATTTCATCATGTTTTCATTTTTAGAACTTACTTTTTCATCATTCTACATGCTAGTTTTGTCAATTTCTTAAAATCTTAAATTCTTGAGCATGTATGTTAATATTTGATAACATTGAGTCTTTTATTCATATATTAATGTGATGGGTTGTTGTCAAAATTGAATCTTGGTTGGAAAAAATTTCCCATTTTGTAGATTAATGGATGTTTTTTTGACATTTTTTAAGTGCATGTCAAGTGCATACCCGTGAGCATAAGAGCATATGCGTAACTCATCTTCCAAGGCCATGACTTTTGCTCCCGAACTTGAAATGACTATATTTTTTTTTTTGTTGGAAAGGTATTGAAGTTAACTATGCAATGAAAACATAAATTTTAGATTTATACTTACAGAAATTACAATTTTTTCTGTTAGTTTAAAACTAGTCATTTTCTAACATGTCTAATGTTTTGATGAATGTTGTATTTCCATGCCTCCTCGATTTAGACCAAAGCGTGTGTATGCTCTTCTCTTGAACCTTTTGGTGATCTTGAGAATCAAAAACAACTTTTATCTATATCTTTTTAACATTGGGATTAAACTTGGAAATTTGATTATTCATTTTGCTTAAGGGAATGAACCTTTTACAAAGCATTTTTCAATGGTCCTTTGATTTGAAGTTTTTCATTTCTATATAGTTGGGATAAATTTTGTGTATGCTCTTCTCTTGCACCTTAGGGTGATCTTGAGAATCAAAAGCAACTTTAGTCTTCATTTTATAACATTTGGTAAATTGGAAACTTCATCTTTCACTTTTGGTTTAAGGGAATGAACCTTTTACAAAGCATTTTTCAATAGTCCTTTGATTTGAAGTTTTCCATTTCTATATAGTTGGGATAAAGTTTGTGTATGCTCTTCTCTTGCACCTTAGGGTGATCTTGAGAATCAAAAACAAGTTTAGTCTTCATTTTATAACATGTGGTAAATTAGAAACTTCATTTTTCACTTTTGGTTTAGGGGAATGAACATTTATCAAGAATTTTGTATGGTTCATTGATTGAAAAGATTTTCATTGCTTTTTAATTGGATTATTTGTTGTGTATGCTCTTCTCTTGCATCCTTGGATGATCTTGAGAATCAAAAGCAACTCTTAATCCTCTTTTAAATAATGTGATTTTCTTGAGAACTACTAACGCTTCAAAGGTAAGACCTAAAATGTTTGTCAAAGAAAGGAGGAATCAAAACTACTAATACGGTTGTTATACGAGGTTGCCAAAAAGGTGTTCAAGAAAACCACACCTAATTAAACAAGATAAAAAGAACAACATATTCAAAACATCGTATTTGTATTGCAGTTTTCGAAAAGGGTACGTCCTCTCTCGCTCAATCAAACATAACCCCTTTGGCATAACGCCTTAAGCTACAACAATGGGGGTGGTTCCAGGAACCCCAAAGTAGTCCACGCAAGAGGGAACCTTGTGGATGAAACGGGAAGTGCTCCGCACTACCTACTTGACTAGTGATTCCTTTGTGAGATAGCGTTATAGGTTGTCCATTGTGGCAACCCCAGTGATAGTACACGTAGATGCACTAGTTGCCTACTATTCTTGAAGGGGGTAAAGTAAAGCCGAGATACTCCCAAACTAGTCAGTGTGACTTTTTGGGTAAATCGTGCTCGCTCGTGGCAACTTTGTAACACCTAGGGCGAGAGAACCACCTAGGAGAATATACTTTGGCTAGGAGCCCACTTTGACCATTTTAAAACAGTGTTGAGTTGTGAACCTTCTTTTTGAGAAACGTGTGACGTATTACTTTCACCTAGTTTTTACTTGCCTTAGGGCAAGGCGAAACTCTGCCGAAGTGAGGCTAGCATTTTTCGTCATTTTTCTTGATTTATTTCCTTCATATTCTTTTGACACTTTGTTGATCAAAAGAGGTGTGATTACCTTTGTGTTGTCATTCGACTATTTCTCTCACTTTTATGTCCATTTACGCCCATCCATGTTTGCGGTTGGGTTAGTTAAACGTCTAAAGTGAGCGGAGGCATTTTCATGTCATTTGGTAGCCATTGTGATCTTGATACCCACGTCAAGATCGTCATTGTAGTTAGGCGTGGTTCATCACCGCAGACTTCCATAGAGGAGTTATCTTGTTTGTCTTGTATCATTACAATTTTGATATTTACATCTTGTTTCTTGTAAACTCGACATAAATACCTATATTGTACGGTTACGCTGCACACATTATTAACTATTCCTAGCTATACTTTGAGCTTTTTTATTCGGTTTTATTATTACCTTGATTTCAAAAGGTGCTAGGCACTACCATTTATGCGTGTTATATCAATAACACCTCGATATCAATACTTCACTTTCTTACAAAGTGGGTTAACATATCTTAGTGATATTGTTGTGTCATTCGTAATCATAATTGGCACTTTTTGAGATATAACCTGTCTTAATCAGACTTGAGCTTGCTCGTCGTATATCTTGATTGGGAGATCGCATATAACTTTGTATATTTACTTACGTCTTGTTCATTTCTTTGAACTTGGCATAAGTGGAGACATCTTGTTAATCATTTGGCGTCGTAAATTACTTTGAAGCGTAGTCTAAGAAGTACTTCATTTGATTAAGTTTTGGTACCAAACGATTGTTTCATTGGTGACTTTATCATTCTATCACATTAGTATTCTCACATTCTTAATTTACTCTTAACACATACATCTTGTGTTTCACTTAGGGGTAGTCATTGAATTTTGAACAAATCTACAACTTACCTTAGTGAAACTTATCACGAAAACATGGCTCCCAAGACGCGTCTAGGTTTAAAGAAACAAACATATGAGGAACAATAGGTGCAAGCTTGGGAAACCTCTAATAGACAAGGGTCAAACCCATTTATCGGACACGATCTAGGACCACTATTTTCTGTAGAAAAGGAAACAGAAGAAATGGTCGACCATAGTGGAAATGAATTAGAGTCACCACACGCGGACTTTGATTTTGACCCTGCTCTACTAGATGAGTTTCTCCTTAGAAACAAAGATAGAGTTTTGGCACGGGTCATGGAATTAGGGGCCAAATTGCCCACCAAAAATGAACCAATATTTGTAGGTAATTTTTAGGCCTAAGTTTAGGATCCACGAACTCCATCGAGAAAACCAAGGAGAAGAAGACATAGGGTATCATCATGTACACGTCCCCACTTCTCCCACTAGAGAACAATTTCTTGCACAAGAAGTGCAATCTATGAAAGCAATGCTTGCGAGCATACAAGAAAGCAATATAGGGAGTATTAGGAAATACCAATATGAAGAACTATGCCCCTATCCTTTTGACAAGACAATGACCCTTCAACCCTTTCCAAAGAAATTTGATATGCCAAAGTTTGACAAATACAAAGGAAAGGGAGACCCAAGGGATCATGTTAAATATTTCTACATGGCATGTCAAGAGGTGTCTTATAGTGATAATTACCTCATCAGACTTTTTCCTAAGAGTCTCGGAGGTCAAGCATTGGAATGGTTTACACGCTTACCACGCAGATCAATTTTCACCGGCCGGACTGGCGTAAATATTTGTGCATCATTTCTCGTATAACATAGAGAGTGACGTCACCATAGCAGACTTGTGTGGCACAAAACAACACCTAAATGAGACCTTTGCTAGCTTCCTCCAACGATGGAGAGGGATAGCTAGTCACTTCCCTTGCACTTTCCCTAAGAAGAAGTTGGTCAGTATTTTCATCCCTAATCTCAACTCAGATTTAGCTTTCCACCTCCAAATGCATTGTGTCCGCACCTTTGAGGAGGTTATCGAGAAAGGGATTCAAATAGAAAAGGCTCTCATTTCCAAAGGCACCCTCAAAACCCAATCTAAAGACAACCACAAAGGTGTCAAACCCATTGAAAAGCCAAAGATCTTTAACAAAAACAAAAATGTGGTGGGAGATGGAATCACTGATTCCAAACGTGTTCAAACAGTCCAAACCAGTCAACCTTTTAAACTAACCAAGGGCCCAATTCAACCACCACCAAAGCAATGAACATTCACCTCCCTCAATGAACCATTGTCCATCATACTAAAACATTTGGATGTGGCCCACATGATGACCTATCCTATAACGCAACCGTTTGATGACAATGCTCCTAAACCTTCATGGTATAAGGAGCATGAATACTGCGAAATGCATCGTGTTAAAGGTCATAAGACAGACAAATGTCTGCAGCTTCACCACTATATTCAGGACCTCATTGATAATGGGGAGATAGAGGTGGATAACCCTGGAAAAACGTAAACACCTAACGAGAAAATGGGGATTTATAAGGAACCATTCCCTAAGCATGATAAGTTGGAAAATACAAAGCCGGATCGTGATTACTTGTATACAAAAAGAGATAACAATCATTACGATTCTCTTATCGGATGTATTCACTCCCCTGCTGACCGTGTCAATACCATCCGGATCAAGGGAAAGGATTGTGCTGCGGTAACAAGGCGTGCCCGCCTTGTGATTCCGAAACCTCTCTGTTGACCCATAACCAAAACCGGTAAATATAACCTTTTAGAACAACTTGAGCGGACACCTACTAAGATCTCAATCTTAGATCTTCTCAAGATATTCAATGTGCATAAGGACATTTTGTATCAAACTCTTCAGGGGTTGGGAGTGCCTTTAGAAGTCGATCCTACGTACCTTCAAGCCACAGTGGTAAATATTGCACCAAGTGAGCATCTCACTTTCAACCATAGGGAGGTCCCTACCAAGAATCCTAAACATAATCTTCCCTTATACATTGAGGTAGTTATCACCCGCAGGAAAATCAAACGGGTGCTTGTGGATAACGGATCTAGATTGAACATCTACACGCTTAAATTAGTCAAACAATTGGGACATACGGAGGCAGATCTTGAGTCCCATATCATCACTATCACTGCATACAACAACACGAAAGAGAGTTAGCAGGCACCATTATGTTGCCCATGGAGGTGGGCCCCACTTGCCATCAAACGAAGTTTCACGTCCTAGACTTGGAACTTCCATATAATATGCTTCTAGGCCGACCATGGATTCATGCCATGCAGGTCGTGCCATCAACATTTCATCAATGCATCAAGTTGAAGCATGAGGGACATATGGTTACAATACTAGGAGATTCAAATCCCTTTGCTCATTGTAGAGCTCTTAATAGCTTTGCATGAAAGGGTACATACGCATGTCCCTCCATAGATATAGTTGTCCCTCTTCATTCTGAGGCCATGGAATCTTGAGTAGATTCAAATTCTCTTAGTTCTTGCGCTCATGGGGCATCTACTTCAACATCTCCATTTAATTCATGGGAGATGAAAATCTTGGAATATGGCTGTGGGGAGTATAATGTACAACAAGCACTCTTGGTTTCTGACCTCTCCTTGTCACCCAAGACTAGAGGTCGACCCAACTACCACTTCAGAGACCTAGAGAGGAACACACTATTGGGTCGTTCCTACCTAGAGGCTTGTTAGTTGAGGAAAAATTACTTGATCCACCTACTACTTGGATCCCTAAGGACACTCAGCCATCTTGTTATCAAACCCCGGAATATGAAAAATCGAGCAGAATGATGTACTCCATGGGCTACAAAGGCCTAGGATGTGGTAAGAATGAACAAGGACAAAGGGAACCAGTCCCTCTCCCCCATTTCAAAACTGAAATATATGGCATCGGGATTCACCCTTATGGGGCACACCCTAACGATCAAGATGTGACTTGTTCAGAGCGTGAGGATGGCTTTGATTATCTAGACAGCGATACGGATTCCTGTTGTAGCCAATATGAGGATCTGGCCTCCACGAACCTTTTCATGAATAACGTTGTCCTGACCATAACCCCCACTGAACCAATCCTTGACCTTGTGTACCCTTCCCTTGTTGAATGGGACCAACAACGTCACGTGCCACTAGATTTATTCGAGAATGACGAGGCTATTGTAGATTTCATGGGCATAAGGGATAAAATTCCCATTGGAGATCACAAGAAGGGTTTCTTTATCGACTTAGACACCTGTGCCTACTTCGGTGAGGAGGTTGAACTTCATGGTTAGCAAAATTTAAATAAAAGTGAGGGCAAGAGTTCTAAAGAAAAGCCTCGGAAAAATCGAGTCCAAGTCACACAGTGAAAACCTCTTTGAGGCACTCGGTGACAAACAAATAATAAAATCAAAGGACAAACAAAGTGACCACGCCAGGATGAAAATCTCGTAGAGACATCCTTGGATGAAGATCTCAACCTACCTCTCGATCTTACGTGTATGGAGGATTTATCAAAATTGTTAGTTGAAGAAACCATTGATGTCAATATTGGTACCGAAGAAGATCCCAAGATAGTAAAATTGGGAGCATCACTCTCGGCAAGAGAACAAAAGACGTTCACTATGCTATTGCGAGAGTTTATTGATGTGTTCGCATGGTCTTACAAAGACATGCCTGGCTTAGATCCAACTTTGGTCGTGCACAACCTAGTTTTGCACGCAGACGCTAAGCCTATCAAACAGAAGCTCCGAAAGATACACCTAAGAGTGGCCTTGTTAGTTAAAGAAGAGTTGGAAAGGTTGCTTGCAGCAGGATTCATCGCCCATTGATTATTCTAAATAGATATTGAACATTGTTCTGTCCGGAAGAAACCTATCGCATCTCGAATCTACACATATTTTAGGGACATCAATAAAGCTTGCCCTAAAGATGACTTTCCGTTGCCCAACATTGACATGATTGTTGACTTAACCGTAGGGTATGAAATGTTATCGCTTATGGATGGCTTTTCGGGTTATAATCAAATTAAGATCGCTGAGGAAGACCAACACAAAACAACTTTCACAACTCCTTGGGGCACCTTCATTATCAGGTGATGCCATTTGGCCTTAAGAATGCGGGAGCAACTTATTAGTGGGCCATGACAGTAATGTTTCTCGATATGATTCATGACATCATGGAAGACTACGTAGACGACATCCTGGGAAAGTCCAAAACAAGAGAGGATCGTCCTATCATTTTGCAATGTATCTTTGAACGCCTGCGTGAATACAAAGTCAGGCTGAATCCAAAGAAGTGTGTCTTCGATGTACTATCTAGGAAACTATTAGGCTTCATCGTGTCAAGATGAGTTATTGAGGCGGACCCTGTTAAAGTGTCTGCCATGACAGTAAATGCCTCCACTGAGAATATCAAGCAATCTGCGTAGCTTGCAAGGGAAAATTCAATACATTCGCCGCTTTATCTCCCACTTGCGAGATAAATGTCACTCATTCACTCATTTGCTTAAGAAGGATGTCACTTTCATCCTGGGGACCC
The DNA here is from genome assembly GCA_018340775.1 of Taxus wallichiana var. yunnanensis. NCBI lineage: Eukaryota > Viridiplantae > Streptophyta > Pinopsida > Cupressales > Taxaceae > Taxus > Taxus wallichiana. Next base: position 421,637,905 of record CM031239.1, on the reverse strand, counting down.
GAGAAATAGCAAGCCTTTGCTTTGCTTAAACATGCACACTGCTAATCCGCTTTGTCCTCATGCCTCCCACTCCGGAGAACCACTTTTGCTCTATATTTCCACTACGCAATACGATATTGGTGCACTACTGCCCAATATGACCTTAGCCATAAAGATAAAGCAGTGTACTATCTGAGTCACACCCTCATCGCCTATGAATGTAATTATCCTCAGTTTGAAAAGGCTTGCTTGGCCGTTTTTTTTACCTTTCAGAAACTTCGTCATTACCTGCTAAATACTAAGACCAAGCTCATATCCAAGGTCGACCCACTCAAGTATTTTTTGTCCAAACCCACCCTCACAGGTAGAATGGCTAATTGGATCATTCTACTCAGTGATTTTGATATAGAATTTGTCCATCAAAAATCAGTTAAAGGACAAGTACTTGCCGACTAGCTAGCGGAAGCACCTTTGTAAAAGCACGTAACCTGAGTTTGGATCTGCAGGATGCATCTTTGCTCTACTTTGAAGAATCTATCATATGGCAGATACATTTTGATGGATCTTTTACGTTTCATGGTTCAGGTGCAGGAGTGGTCCTTATTACTCCTTCGGGTGATCCTATACTACAGGCTTTCCGCCTTGGCCTTCCCTTGCATGAACAACATTGCAGAATATGAAGCACTCATTGCAGGGATGAAGCTAGCCATCAAGTGGAATATTCAACATGTTAAGGTTGTAGGTGATTTGCAGCTAATCATCAAATAGGTTAATGATGAGTATAAAGTTAAGGATGACAAGCTCATACCTTACAAGAAGTTGGTGGAAACTCTAAAGGAGTATTTTGTGTGCATTACCTTTGAGCAAATCCCAAGAGCGCAGAACAAATCGGTAAATGCCATGGCAACGGTGGGATCTATGCTTCGTATTCCACCAAGGAATAATGATATGCCATTCTTCATAGAAAATATACGCCAACCCGCATATGACATGCCAGAATCTTTCCTGGCTTGTGAGGTTGTTGGTCCCCATTCACCATGGTATGAACCCATTTTCACCTATCTTAAGGACAATACATTCCCTCCCGATATCTCCCACTCTGAAAAGTAGAGCCTAATTCGCTAGATATCCCGTTACACCCTTTTAGGAGGTACACTTTATCATCATGGCTATGACGGGAATCTATTACGTTGTCTAGATGTGACGAGTCAATCCAGCAATCAAGGAAGTACACGAAGGAGTATGCGGAGCGCATACAAATGGAATGGTCTTGGCTAAGAAATTGTTAAGAGTAGGTTACTATTGGCCCACCATGGAAACTGATTGTTGTAATTATGTTAGAAAATGTGTGCTTTGCCAAAAGTATGGAAATTTCATCCATGCTCCATCGCAACCATTGCAACCAATCACTACCCCATGGCCATTCTCCAAGTGGGGACTTGATCTAATAGGGAAGCTTACTCTTACCTCATCTGATGGTCATACACATATCATCACAGCTATAGAATACTTTACAAAATGGGTGGAGGTTGTCCCTTTAACCTATGTCACAGGAGCACAAATTTCTAAATTCATCATGAATCACATTATTTGCCGATATGGTATCCCTGCAACCATTGTCACAGATAATGGGAAGTCATTTAAGAACAAAACTGTGAAAGGTCTTTGCCAATGGTTCCAAATCAAATTGAAATGGTCCACGCCATATTACCCTCAGGGTAATGGACAAGCTGAGGCAACAAACAATATTTTGGTAAGGATAATGGAGAAGATGGTTAGCAAAACCGGTCAAAACTAGCACCTACAAATCCACCCAGCCCTCTGGGCCTACCGAACATCAATTTGCACTCCTATGGGTGCAACGCCATATTCCCTAGTGTTTGGGATAGAATATATCATCCCTTTAGAGATTGAACTCCCATCCCTATGAATTTCTCTTCGGGACTATTTGGATAAGGATGAAGATTATCGAGTGGCAAGATTGGCTAAGTTAGAACTCCTAGCTGAGAGGTGCATTCGCACTCTTAATCACCTGAAGGTATATCAACATAGAATCTCCCGTAACTACAACAAGAGAATCATCCCTCACCAGTTTGAGGTGGGTGATTTAGTTATGAAGGAGAACCAGTTCAACACCAAAGCAAAGCGAGAAAAGAAAGGGAAGTTCGAACCACACTAGTTAGGACCCTATGTCATAGTTGCCAAGTATGGCACCGAGGCATACAAACTGGCTCACCCCAATGGTGATGAGCTCCGAGAGCCAATGAACGCCATGCATCTTAAGAAGTTCTATGCTTGAACATGGCACAAAAATCAAAAAAATACAAAAACATAAAAAAAAATCAGAAAAAGAAAAAGAGAAAACAGGTCGTCCACTAGTGAAAACCACACAATTGTGGCACTTTGGACAAGTCCTTGGGTGAAAACCGATTTCCGGCACCTCGGGAGGATTCGTTGTTCACAAGCATTCTGTATTAGAAGGGTAGTTGTCTTTGTCCTGGACCTAGTTCTGCCTTCGAGTTTCCTTGTGCACACCATCTTGTCCAGCCTTGATCCAGCTTTGCCTTCTTCTATTCATCTGTAAGGGATGTGGTCTTTCGTTATTTCCCATCTTACGCTGGGGCAACTCAACAACTTCACCTTCTTATTCATAAGCGCGTGGCTTCTGCCCTTGTATATTCCCCACCTAACGTTGGGGGCATCCATGCTTTCTTGGTTACCTGCACATAGCTTTGGAAAATCAAAAAACACAAAAACAATAGAAAATTGTTTCGAGAAAACACAAAAACAATAGAAAATTGTTTCAAGAAAACACAAAAACAATAGAAAATTGTTTCAAGAAAACACAAAAATAATAGAAAATTGTTTCGATAAAACACAAAAACAATAGACAATTGTTTCACAAAAACCTAAACAATAGAAAATTAGTGCATGAAAACATATCTTACAAAAACATTTACTTGCATTGCCTTGTTTCCTTGCTTTGCTTGTTGCTTGTATAGTGTTTTGCGGGCTTACTTTTGAGTTGTTTGTTTCTTGGGTGTACTTTGTCATAGTTTATCTTTTCTTGCTTAGAATAGATTCATTCTTGCTTGTGCATATTGTAGTGGGTTTCGACATGCTAGTGTGTTAATTCTTTATTTCTTTCTTAATGCATTTGGTTGTGTTTTGTTACTTGTTAATAAGGCATGGTGATTCATGGTGTATTGCATTAATTCCTGGTGTTCTTTGTAGCATTTGGTTGTGTTTCTTGCATGTGCTCTGTTTTGTTATCATTCACATCACATTACCATCACTATCATCACATCTAGCATCATCTATACATCATATATAAACAAAAATGCTAAGTTTTACATCATGCATGTATGCTAAGCTAATCATCACATATCATATCATCAATGGGGGCAAGAGGGGTTGCGCATAATCAAAAATCTATCCCCCACACCAATATCATCATATCATCTCGTCCATATACATCAAAATAACACTTGAAAACAACATTTGATATTGTCTACAGATCTATCATCTACAATCTACAACACGCCTCAAATGATCACGTGCGATCACCATCTCTCCTGAGTGTCAGAGCCTCACGGTAAGTTTTCTAAACTGAGCGGTTAAAATGAACTGATTGCGATGTTTTTACCCCTTTGGGGGTATATTAACCTATTTTTCACCGATCGGACGGCCGGGACACCCATTTAGCTCACCGTTTTCTCCTCTGTTACATTTGTGGAATAATTATTTTTAATTAAATAATTATTTTTCTCTTATTTTTCACCGTATTGGGGCATTTTTTGTCCAATACCCCTTTCTTCTCCCCCAGAACAATTTTATTGCTCCCTGAAATTTTTATTCTTCTTCACACCCTCGTAAATAATTATTTTTCAAATAATTATTTTTTCTTAATTTTTCCACTAAACAAGGACATTATTTGTCGTTTGTTTCTCTTTTCTTCCACCTAGGGCACTTTCTGTTGCCCCTAGGCCCTTATTTTTCTTCTTCTCCTTTCTTCTATTGTTTATCACGGTTCAAAAAGCCAAAACAATACAAACATTTACTATATCAAAAAAATCCAAAAACAAGGCAAAAATTTTTAAAAATTCCTAAAAAGTAAAACACCCTACAAAATGGTAACTTGCTTCTTACGGCTGAAACTTGTGTCTTGCACATGGTATTTTCTCCATATCCTGTTGGTTTGTCTCACATCTTCCCCGATTAATATGACTCATGGATCACTGGATTCACAACCATTCACAAAAGCTAGTTGCTTGCTTCGTCTGTACTCTGGGGCACTTTTGGTTGCCTGGTGTTGTTTCGTTGCGCACAAACACTTTTCATGGACCCCGTGTCCATTTTCATTTCCCCTTGCATGTATCCTTGCTTGGGGCATCATTTTTAACCCTTGTCATCAATCACGAACTTGTGGATCTCTTCAGCACTGATAACAAAATATTTGTACAACTATCTTGACCGTTGTTGGGTTGGATATGTGCGTTCATACTTGTTTTCCCTGTTATATGAGCTTGTTTCCTTCTCGTATTACATTGCATTATTGTATGTTGCGTGGAGTTGGTACTTTTAGCAATGGACAATTGTTCGTAGTATGGCTTTTCATGTCATTCTACCTTTGTCGTATGCTTATATTTTTCATAAGGACCGATGATGTAGTTCTTATGGCAATATGATGACATCAAATTTGTTCCAAACAAATAAGCGGCTAGAGGTTAAGCTCTTCTCCCCCTCATCCATATTTCTTCTACACCACTTCCCTTTCACCCCTAATTCTCCCTCTCATCGAGGCATCCTGCCTCGTCCCCCTTCTTCTGCCTATATCTCACCTTTTTCGATCATCGATCGGCTTCTTCCATCACCCCATCGACACTCGAGGGGGCATCTCTCCCTCCTACTAATTTTTCTTCTATCCCTTCAAAATCTCTTTTGTCTACTATCTTTGAAGTGGCATCACTTACGCCACCCCAAAGAGGGGCAAATGTAGACACCTATAATTACGCCCAAGCAATTTAAATACTTAAATTGCACTAATTATCCCCTTTCTCGCAAATCAACGACATATCGTCAAAAGCACTCATTTTCCCTCATATCATCATTAATTAATTACACTAAGCTAATTAATTAAGTTTCATATCCAACAAATACCCTAATTAACGACCTTCCGTTAATAAATCACCCCTTCTACCTAGACTAATTAATTATTATTAATTAATTAGCTTTCCCTTCCATTTAACCAATAAATCAATATTTAATTGATTTAATCCCCTTATAATAGCCTAAATCGTACTAATATTCCTCTAATTATCTTCTATAAGCTTACATCTACCTATTAGTTAATCACCTTTGATTAATTAAAACACCCCCAACTCCCATGACTTGCTAAGCATAAATTAAACCCTTCTAAAGTAAGGTTACCTTTAATAAAGCAACCTTATCCATTCCTAATCATGTTTTACCTTTATCCCACATTCATGAGAATGTGTTGAATCCTTTATCCTTTGGGCTATATAAAGAGCCCTCCACCTACCTTTTTACTTACACCTAAACTTTCTAAGAGAGTGAATGCAAAGCATATAGCAAAGACTAAGAGCTTGCCTTTTGCCCTTTTGAGAGTTCATCATCTTGAAGAGTTAAGCCTCTTTCTTAAGTGCTTAGGTCATATGGGAGGTGTCAAAGGGGTCTTGTAGCCCAACTTTGATAGGCCCTCATTCCTAGGTTACTTGGCATACTAAGGAAAACTATTTTGATAGCCATGGAGCTTACTTAGGTCCATTCATTTATTTGTTGTTAGAGAATAGAGGAGTTTAGATATTTAGCATTGTTAGTTTCAAAGTTTGTATTTATGAATGCTAGCATCTAACCCTTGTTTAATTCTTATCTTGATGGTGTTTAGTTTGTTGTTCAATTCTTGCTAAGTTAAGGCTATTTAGGTGTTAGTCTTTACTCATATTAGCATTATTTTGAAAACAACACTTGCACATAGAGTCAAAATGGACTTAAGCTGCAGATATCAAGAACAAGAACGAGAGTGTGAGAACTTAACACGTAATACCTAAAATGCTTCGTTGTTCTCACCACCGTATAAGTATGATTTTCAATTTGTGACATCTTCAATTCATGTTCCTTTAGTGGGTAGCTCATGAAAGCAATGGTAGCTTCAATTCCTTCTTCATTCTCTCTGCATCATGATGGATGATAATGTATGTGTGGAAGCGTAGCTATACATGATGAAATCCTTCTTGAAGTTTGGGCATACCAAAATAGGAGCGTGAGAAATTACTCTTTTGAATTCTTTGAAAGTAAGCTTCCCTTGATTGCCCTATCGAAATGGAGTCTTACCTTTCATCATGCCAAGGTATCCTTGGTTTTATCGGTAAAGTCGGTACAAATCTTCTTATAAAATTAACCTTTCCGAAAAGGAATGTACCCCAATTTTTCTTATAGGTAGGGTAAGGCTTTGGATAGCCTTCACCCACTCTCGAGACGATCTTGGTTCCTTCTTTAGTTACGATATGACCCAGAAACTTACCTTATGTTACTCCGAACATGGACTTTTTAGGATTTAATGAAATCCCATGATGTCTGCACCTTAAGAGTACCTGCTCCAGGTGATCATAATGATCACTTCACTTCTTAGAGAAGACCGTTAAGTCATCCAAATATACAACTATGACTTTTCCCATTAAATCTCTGAAAGCTAAGTCCGTAGCTCTTTGAAATGTGGCTCCAACATTAATCAAACCAAAATGCTTTCTCCTGTAAGAAAAGGTCCCCCATGGGATGGTGAATGTTGTTTTATGTTGATCCTCAGTGGCTACCTCGATCTGATTATACCTCGAAAATCCGTCAAGCATGGATAACATTTCTAATCCCGTGATAGTCTGCAATACTTGATCCATGATAGGAAATGGGTAATTATATTTTAATGAAGACTGATTAAGGTTTCAGAATTCCACACAAATCTGAATCTCACCATTCTTCTTTCGATGGAGATGATGTTAGCAACCCGGTAGAATGATGGATTAGGAAGATAATCCTTAAGCCTAACATCTTTTGAATTTCTGTAAGGATAGTTCCCGAGATTTTGGTTGTAATTTTGTTGCTTCGCACTGTAGGGTTTGACAAAGAAACTTCAAAGGGATGATATGTTGCACATCCTTGGGCTTGAAATACTTCGAGATCTGCATAAGACCATGCCAAGACATCCATATATCTCTTCAGGAGTGAAGTGAATCTTCCTTTCTCCTCCTGGATAATAGCATTTTCTGATGTTTACCATCCGTGGTTAGTCGAAGACCCCAGACAACTTGATCTACCTCGACGAGGAAGCACCTTTAGCTTGCCTTTTATCCTGAATAAAACGGTCATGCTTGTCAAACAAACCTTCCAGAAACCAATCCTTTCAGAATCTTATTGCCTTTGAGATGGATAAATTCACCATCAATCTCTTGATATGAATTCGAGACAAAATCACGGAAATCTGATTCTGATCCTTCAAAATAAAGCTCACTAAAATTATCATCTTTCTCAAGAAAAGACAATATATGTTGATCATCATTGAACACTTGCCAATGTGTTGAATTATCTGGAACACTTGGACGATACACAATCTCAATGGTATACTTGTCCTGTTTGAACTTTGGGTGAGGAAGGAGAAGAGATGCAGACACGGATAAAGAATCAGCTTTATCATTGTAATCTCTCAAAATTGCCTTGATAGAAAAAGCATCAAAGCATTCTATGTTGTCCCACACCTTGTTCCTGTAATGCCTTAGGTGATCATTTTTTACCTAATAGATCCCCCTTACTTGATTTACAATCAACTCAACATCTCCCTGCACTTTAAGATTTTGGATTCCCTTTTTCCTTTCCATTTCTAATCCTAATAAAAAGGCTTTGTATTTGGTGTTATTAGTATTGTCAAACTAAGCTTGAAAGTGAAGGGAAAGATCTCGAAATCTGGAGATATAAGAACCACACCAGTGCCTAACCCAGTAGTTGAATAGCTCCCGTCAAACTCGAGGGTCCAAATAGCATTAGGATCTTCTTCCTTAATACCTACAGAAGGCACCTCCGATGTCATGAAATAATTTCCCAAGCCTGCATCTTCGAAGAGAATTTGAGCTTTGGGGTCATTTGATTTAGTGACCAGGTACTTCACTTGTGCTTTAGGGTGGAGGACACAAGGAACTCCATTCACTGGAATTTTAGCTTTGGTCCAATCCATATTGATTTCTCCTTTGACATCTTTACAAAAACCTCTTCCTAAGAGAATACCATAAGCAGCTGGGATATCAAAGAACCAAGATAGTCATTTTTACTGCAAGTTTGGGAATGCGACAAATGCAAAATGTGCATCCTTGATTTGGCCAATCAAGGGAACTTGTTTGGTTTCCATGGAGTAACAACGGCCATAACATTTTTTCAAGGTAAGTCTAAGGGCATGGGCTACGTTTGTGGGCATCACGTTATCAGAGGTCCTGAGTCAATTATGCAATTGCTAAGTTTAAACCTCGTTTATAAGTAAGGACAAATAAAAAGGTTCAATCTTTCCCAAAGAAGTGACAAAGGTCATATTATTCTGAGGTAAAGGCTTAGTGGGGCTAGGAAAAATGCCTTTTGAAGATGAAGGGATAGTAACCTTTCTTCTAATGAATTTGGAAAGTTTCTCAAATTACTTGGGATTTGACTGAAGGTACTCGGCTTCCGACATTTGGATCTTAGTTTTCTTTACATGATCAATAATGTCAAAAGCGGTATATGAAGGAATGATGGTGGGCTCAATTCTAGTTACACTGGTCTGAGCCGAGGTACCGGGTCTTGGGGCAAGGAGAAAGAGAGTTAAAAGAATAAGTTACCCTTTTAGTTGTCTCCTTCTCGCCAGTCTTTGAGATAGCAGAGCCTCTTTTAGCCATAACCATGGGAGCTTCTTTACCCTTCTCCTTAGATCCTTCAACCCACTTCCTGGGGTCTCGAGATTGAGCTTGAGTGAAGACTCAGTAAATGACTCGACCATCATGATCGCATTGGTCTTCCTTGTTTCCAAGTACCCAATGTTGGAGTCACCACAATTAAATCGTCAAAAGATTCATCAACATATCCTGAAGCTTCAAAATCTGTGTGAGAATCTTGATCTTTTGGTTCTTCGTCTTCTTCAACTATTTCTACTATTGCATTGACAGGAGGAGCTTCAATGGCCAGCCTTGTTGGAGCAGTAGTCAACCAATTCCTATCTCTTGCGGGAGTGCCATTTGTATTGTTGAAATTCTGTCAAGGGATATCCCGATAAGGAATGTTGGTCACCTATTTAGATATTTGCTTCTTCAAAGCGATCAAGTCGTTGGCCATCTTCTGAATCATAGGGTCAATAGTACTTTGAGAAGAACTCTAATTTTTAGGCTTAGATGACTCTCTTCTGATCTTTCCAGCCAGAATGAGATCATCTTCTATTTCAGTGGTTGTAGCTTGAGCAGTAGCCAAATCAGGGATAACATACCTTCTTAATAAGAATCTCACATCAGGGGCTGAGCATTGATGAAGAAACACTTGATTTTCAAGAGTGGGAACGGCTAGCTCTGGAATCTTACGAATCAGCTTGTTGAATTTGGCTATGAAGTCCCGCATGGTTTCATGAGACTCCTTCATATGTGTAAGTTATGCTAACAAGGCATGAGAATCTTTAGCTGGTTTGAATCTTGCTTTAAATACGGATCTCATGGTATCCCAGTTAGTAATGCATGCATTCGAAAGATGGTAGAACCATTCTACTGCCACACCATGCAATGTCTCAATGAAAATTCGAACAAAGACATCTTCATGAGCCACCCCAAGAATGCCGCATGTGACAAAGAATGAAGCGATGTGTTCACAGTGGTCTTAATTCCCATCACCATTGAACTTAGGAATATTCTTACGAGATCCATGTGGTAGATCATGTAATGACGGAGTTAGGGAAAGAGGACCAATAGCTGCACCCCAAGGCACAAGTTGTGCTGCCATCCTTCTGAATGAAGTGCACACAAGAATCTAAGTATCAGACAAGAATAATGCACAACAGGTTACAGAAGCTTCTTGTTCTTGAGGAACCCGAGTTCTTCAGATAGGCGAAGAACTTCTTGCTCGGCTAGATACAACACTGTTGGGGGAAAGTCTAAAATTGTGTTGTTGTAGTAGATCAAAGATCCTTTTGGCCATCTTGAACCGGAAAATGGATCTACCGAAAATAAGGCAAATACGAGTCACCAAACACCAATAAGATAAGCTTAGTCTTATCAATCAGTTTCCCAAAGTGAAGTCACCAAAAATTGTTGGTTGGATATTTTGTCAAGCCAAAATATGAGGTTCAACCACAAGTACATGGGATCAAATCCCTCCTCAAAGATAGGTGAGGCAACCTGTTTATTACTGATCTAAAACACAGCAGAAATAATATGTACAATATTCACACTATTCTAACCATTGGGGTTGGGATACAATCCCGAAATCCATATCAACATGAGATGGAGATGTTACAATTTTAGAAATAGAATGGATTAGAAGGAAACTATTATAGATGAAATGGAGCAGAAGGGAATGATAGGAATGTATTTTCATTCAAGCAAACACAGATCAAGAAATACTTATACGAGTTTTAGATAATGAGTGTAATATTCAAACGATTAAAATAATCAAGAACACTAAACAAAAATAGCTTAAGATCTTGGACGTAAGAACAATATCTCAAGATAGATGGATCCCACAACACAAAGTTTGTAAAATAACACATGTTCCTATTCCTCAATGATTAAAAAGAAAATACAAAGTTTCTCTTCTTCTTCACAATAGCTCTTAATATTCTAAAAATCTCTCCCTTTTGGAATGCACAAACATCCCTTATTTATAATAGAAAGAGTAGAGAGAAAATAGGATAAATCCTATAAAATGGTCTTTTAACAAGAGTCTTAGTTTGCTTGACTCTCACGCAGGAGAACAAGTCAAAATTTGCTTCCTATGTGACGAAATGAAAATGAAAAAGACATGTCAATCTCTGGATGGAAATGACATGAAGCATTATGCTTATTCTGTTTCGTCATCCTTGTCTTCCTCCAGAGAATCCTTCTTGTCTTGAAATTCCTAGAATTTCTAGATTATGCCCCGCATCTCAACTTCATCTCGGCACACTTTGGAATAGTCTCTTAGAATCTCGCAAGTTTCTTGAGTGTCTCTTGCGTTACCAGAAGTTTCTTCAATTTCTTGTTGAGTTTCCTTAGTGATTCTAAAACATTCTCAATATTTTTGAATTTATCAATGTTGTCAAATCGAAGATGGAAGTTGGTTCGTCTTTGGATTGATTCTTGTATTTTTTTATAGAAATCCTCGGCATGTAGAATATTCGAACTTTCATCCAACACCTCGGTGAAGATCTTGGACAACTCCTCTTCTATGTCGTTGGTGGCATCAACCAACCGATCTCTAGATTCCCTCAACTTGCTGCAAGATTCACCGAGAATAGTTATCCTAAATCGATGGCTTTGGTTAGCTAGAAATGCTTATCCCCATTTAAATGATTCCTTCTTCCATTAAGATACGAGATGGAACTGTTTCAGCACATTAAGAGCCTCAAGAGTTAACTTGAGGTTCCCGACTTCCTAGGAAAATTCATCATCCATTTTGTCACCATCCTTCTTTACTTCTTGCAATTATTTATAAACCTCCATTGTGTCATCAATGACCTTTCTTCCTTGTAGGAGTATCCTCTGAATCCATTCATCAACCGTTCTCCCCTTCTTATTGATCTTTTCAATAACAGGTGCTGATGAGAAATCGAACCTGATAAGATTAGGGGTAGAAGATGATGGTGTTGATCGAGAAGGCTTTGAGAGCTTGAGCAATACTTCCGTCAACTACTCAACTTTCTCCTTTAGCTCATCTCTGCTCACCTTCGTTCCTTCACTTTTCCACACGGCATAACACGTTGATGGCATCCTGCACATCTTGTTGTACTCCTTATGTTGTTACCTTTCCCAGATCAACCCTTGTGATCTGATAATCAGTGACCATTATATCCTCCTTTCTTTTTTTGGCCACGGGAGTGGCAATCTCTGCAAACTTATGTCCTGAGGCATCCACTGAAACCCTTGAAACCATTTTGGGTTTCTTGGCAGTTTTGGTAGTTTTGGCAGGAGATGCCTTGAGGGAATTGAAGTCGAAGGTTGGTAGAGGAAATACCACCTTCATCTTCCTTGGGGTTTCATCAACTAACCATTGAGGTACAGTGGAAGAAGTTTCCCCTATCAGAGGTGTTATGGTTACATCTATAGGATGAGGAAGGTTTACCTGTGGAGTAGTGATGACTGCAAGTGTGATGATTGTGGGGATATATTCAGTGAATGAAGGTGCAGAAGGAGGAGGCATATCTATAGCCATCTTAGATCCAACAGAAAGAGGTGAGAGATCATAGAAGATGTTGGCCATGGCTGATGAAAGTGGTGTAGAAATATGAGGTGAGGAAGATTGGGAGGGAGGGGTAAAGATTCTAAAGCAAAAGCTTGAGAAGCAAGAAAGAGACTTACCTCCGATGAGAAATCAACAAAAGGAGAAAGAAGAGGTTGACCAACCTTGACTTCTAAAGGAAGTTCTCCTTGTTTTGGTGGAGGAGGTGAATCCAATATCTCAACTATTTGTGAAGGAGTGGTAGATGATGTGGCTCCTTGCTTTTCTCCCCTTCTGACAAACTTAAATTTTATCTACCTCTTGGTAGGACTTTTATCCTCTTCCCTTTCTCCCTTGGAAGGTTCCGCTTCTAAAGTAGTTATTTTTGAAAAGCTCTTTTCCTTATAACTCATTCCCCAAGAAATGAGCCATGCCTTGGTACGGATGAGAATCTGAGCAGCCCTTTCAGCAATAGAATCTTTTTCAGCAACAGACCAATCAATGGTTGGGAATCCGTGTTGGTCTCCATCCGACTGTTTGTACCTAGTGTCCAAGACACTTTCATTGTCCACGGTGCTTTCAGGGATATCAGCTAGATCTAACATCTGAATTTCTTCAAGCGTCGTCTGCTGTTTGTCTTTTCTTCGGATGGCAACTTCATCCTAAAGATCAACCCAGATGTCTTCCACATGGGGCACATGTAGATACAAGGTTCCATATGACTTGAGGACTCCTCGGATGTCGAATCCCTCCCTGAACTTCATATGTTTCTTCAATTTTTCCTGAAGCTCATGCACCACGTTCTTGGCCTTAACCATTGTAGAACATGTATACCTTCCAATGGAAATAGGGAAGGAGACAGCGGCCTTGTGCCTGCTTTGTTAGAACTTGTGAAAATCCAACAATTATCTGACTAACTCCATAAGGATGATTTTGTCACCTGGGAACCTGGGAAAATAGAAAGGGTTACCATGGAACTTTACCACCCGAAGATAGGTGAAGTTCTTGAATTGCAAAAATATGCAACCCCATTTTAACACTTTGGCCCATGCCTCATCGAAACCCTTCTTTTCTCGATCGATCCAACCTGCAATTGTTTTCATAGAAGAAGGTTTCGGTCACTCTTCTATATTGGTCTTCAGACCCTTTTATTTCAGCTGAGAGAAGTACCAATATATGTGTTTCGTTGCTTGGTTTCCCTTCGCATCTAGCCTTGGGTAGTTTCTCATGCCTACTGCTACATAGGTGACGTATGACATCATATAGAACTTGCCGGTAGACAAGACTTTTTTTCATTTGGGAGTCTATCTCATCACTTATTAGGCTACCCCAATCAATCCCTTGGTCATTCTTCTTTATGACGACCATGAACTGGTACATCCACCCTTGGAAATATTTTGACTCTGGGAGTCCAAATAATCAACTCATCAAGGTGATGATATCACTGATTTCGAGAATAAAATCACTTCTAGGGACCGACTTGGGAAACCTAGAAACGGATGGCTTAGCCTTGATCAAGAACTTCTTGTTTACATGTTTGATGCAATCTTCCTAATATTTGTCCCAGGACCTTTTGTGTTGATTTAAGGTTTAAATCAACATATTCCACAAATTTGGGCAACTTTAGGAATTGATCAAAGTAATCTCCGTCCAATTTCACTATAGACTCCCCTCCTTGATTTCTTATTGAGCAGGAGGCTGAGTCATAGTTGGAAGTGTAGGCCAGGATGAATTCAGGGCATTGAGCTGATATTGGAAATCCTGCCATGAGAGGGAGATCATCATTGCCGGCTATTGACTTCATCCAGAATTATGAGAAGAATCCTCAATTATTTTCCGAAGTCTTCCATGTCTATATTACCGAGCTCGTGTCCCGAATGTCATAATTACAACTTACATACGAAGAAGACTCCATCTACCGATACTTATACTTCATCTTCCCTACCCTATCTAACTTATCCTTAGATTTTTCGGGGTTTGATATGAGGAGTCTTAAAGAAGAAATGCCTTGATGATTTCTGGAAGAGAAATCGGGTTTGAAAGTTTGTTGGACAAGTGCACAGACCCGCCACACTATTTGGCTTTTGAGACCTGCAAAACACCTTCAGAAACCTGACACAATGGAGTGTATGTCATGAATCAAGACATGTCGAGCATCAATGAAAACTCGACACTGTGGAAGTGAGGAAGTGTCGGACAAGTAGGAAAACACGACACACATGGCAGAACCTGTAGGATGTCAAGCAGGTAGAAATTCCCGACACACAGCGGATTTTGATGGATGTCGAGCACCTGGAAAAACTCAAAACAAGGTGGAAAGAGCGAGATGTTAAACACCCTACAAAACTCGAAACAAGTATATTGGATTTCTGACATGTCAGAACATGAAAAATTCCTGCCTCGTGATCTTTTTGGGAATTCTAAAATCTTTTTGAAAACTACAAGTTACAACCTATGAAAAATAAGTAAATAACCTAGGGGTGAACTTCAAACAAGAACCCATATGGGAAAAAGACAAGAAACAAGGAAAATAACCCAAAACCCTAAACCAGAAATGGGGAGGAAATGAAATGGAAACCCCAAACAAACACCTCATGAATAACCCAAAAAGATTCAAAATAGAAAGAAGAGAAGAATACCTTCAACTAGCTTGCAAAACAATCAAAAACGAATGGCAAAATCGATCGGGAAGCTCGATCGGGTTTGGAGGTAGAAGAAGCATCAACGAAAATCCAACGCAGCAAAAACGATAAGGTAACAAATGACGTGTAAAAACCAACTATTTATAATAACCTAGCATTAATTACACCTCATTTGACATGTGTGCCAACTGTCAGACAACTAGACATTAATGACATCTCATCATGCTTGGAGAATACGAAAACTCGATACAAAGGATTTGATTCAATTCGGGTTTTAGGTTTCGGGAAACAAGCAACATGAAACATGCATTTGCAAAGCATGCTCTGATGTTCGGAAGTTCCAAAAACCTGACACAAAGGACTTAGGCAATCGGGTTTCAAGTTTTGGGAAACATGAGACATGTAACATGCAAGAAACATGTTTTCATGTAATGAAAACCTAAAAACCCGAAAATCTCTTTCAAAGGGAATTTTAAGAGATTTTTCAAAATTTTCGTATGGTTATCTCCATTTTAGCTGAAATGACTAAAACGAGATAGCAAAAAGCAATAATATGAACAGTTGATAAGTTGTATCATTTTGTTTTCATATGCATGTTAACATTCAAATTAGCATGATTTCTTACCATTTCTTGTAGCAATGAACAAGATGAGTAAAGAGGTTCTCTAAATTAGTGGTTAGGGTATAATGAGCAATGTTGTTTTTTGAATGTACGTTAGCATTCTTTTCCTTCCATCTTAAAAATGCACTCTTAAAAATGTAAAAGTTCTTAAATACACGTTTGTAAGATCCTATATCGAAAAATGTTTGTAAATGGAAGAGTATTTAGAATCCATGTCTATTTGTAATTGATAATAAGACCCCACTAAAGGGAAAATTGTACAAGTAGATTTCAATGTAAGATAGGGATGCTAACATACATTGATGAAGTAACTACTTTGTATTGTAGTGTTTTGTTTTACCTTTGTTGTTAAGCAAGGAGAATCTATTAAAAAACATCTCTTCATCCTAGCCTATAGCATTATAGTGGCTAATAAAAATTCACCAAAAAGAGACCAAGACACCGTGAGTGCAAAAGGTTAGATGGAAAGATAAGAGGGAGTTGTATAACTTCTTCGTCATTTGGTTACATGTTCTAGTTTGCAATGGTTAGTCTATAAAAAATGAGAAACAAAGTACTTCAATACATACCAAGACATTCATAGACAACTTCGTAACGGAAGAGACAACTTCGTAATGGAAGAAATAGACATGTTCTCGGGAGAGACAACCCCATACAGAGAGATAACCGTTGAGGATTGGGAATCAAGTGAGAAGTTAAAAATTCCTTCGAGATGTTTTTTTCTCATGAGTACTTATTAAGTCATAGGAAGAGAATATACTTCACATAAGAGAAAGGGAAATCCAAAAAATGAAGGAATTATTCATTCATATATTTTCTGAGAATAAAAACTTTTATTGGCACAATTTTTTTTAGTGGGGAGTGTGATCCGGAGAATATTCATGATTCAATTGTTCCCTAATCTTTGTGAAACTGGCCGTTGCATATGGAAGATCCCGTGAAGAGATTTCTAACACATTTTGAATGAGGTAAAACAAATAATGTATCTGGAATATATAATCCCCTGAATTTTCTCTCCAACTGGCAAAATTAAAGCGCATGTTGCACAATGATGATGTGGCATGTGGAGATCACGATAAGTGGATGGATGTGATGACAACAAGTGGTAGAGGCTGCCCAAACAAAAATTTGGTTTGTAGCCTCTGGTCTTCGATGACCGAGGTGGGTCCCACATGGTATGTCGGGTAGGGGCCCAGGGGCGATGGAGTCCACTCTTTTTAAGAGGGGGATCATGTCACTTATTTTCATATTTCCTTATATGTGGTTTAGCTTATAAACCCATTTGAAGACTAGATTGCTATGCATGTGGGATAATTTCGATGGTATTGTCAAAGATTCCCAACTAACTCAATGAATTAGAGGGCAACAAGAGGGCGAGCTCTAAACCAAGCTCAATTTCCAATGTCACCACACATCATTCAACATTGTGGACTAAGCCCAAGATCAATGTATTCCAATCGATATCTGGAAGCTTCTACGAAGGCAAAGTCTCTAACTAGTAGGGTTGAGTTACATGTTGGGTCAAGCCACCTCACCAAGGACCGAGAATCAACGCACTGCGGTGAGTCAAATGCCAACAACTCACCATAACCACTGCCAAGCGTCAAGGACAACTCACACAACACTCAATGTCTACCATACTGGGTCGCCAAGATCCACATTGACAACGAGTTGAGGACCGAGTCGCATGAGAGTTGGCGCATTGCCCAACAAAACAAAGCTAAACGTGGTCGTAACCATGAGTCCCTTGAAACCACCAAGGCTTAATAAATCCTTTACACCTCCTCCTATCGAGAAATGTGGGATTTTCCCACTAAAAATCAAAGCAAAGGCTAACATAAACCCATGGGATTTGAACCCCAACCTTAGCAATAAAAAGCTATGACTTTTGCCAATATAAGCCGAACCTTAGTAAACATTATTATATACCCAAATTGTTATTTGAATAACAAATTTTTGTATTATAGGCCCATTTTATGAGAGAGAAATCCCATTTTGGAGAAGAAAGAAGCATGTACAGTCCGATTTTTGCATGAAGTAGCCATTGGAGACTTCCTGACACAAACTAAAGTATTTGTAGGTCACAATGCCCATCTTGGAGACTTTGATGTAAGAAATCTATGTTTTTACGTCATTTTAATAAGGGGTCATATTCATATATATATGGGCATCTCAAGTGAACTTGAGGAATCGGGACTCCGAACGACCCCTCGATTTGTCTTATTAGCGAGCCCGGAGGCGTAGACGCTCACGTAAAAACTCCATATCAAGTTTGGAGTATTTTGTCTCTTGTTTTATTCCTATTTTTGTTTTTAATCAGTTTATGATTTTATTTTAAAGTTTTTAAGCCATTTTAATAGTTTACGGGAAATATAAATTACCTTGTAAAGTACCAAACAGATAAACTGGTAAAGTGAGGTATCCGGATCTTTTCCATGGTCATTTTGAACCTTGTAGTTCAGATTTTAAATTAATTTTCATTAGATTAAGCCAATTTTTTACGTTTTACGAGATTAAATTAAAAATTGAGAAAAGATTAATATGGATGCAAATTTGGTGGAATAGTGGGGTTTTACATTTTGACGTCAATTTCAAAGTTTTAATATGCCAAAATCTAGTGTAGTACGTGGATTTGAAAACAAATAATTAAGCATCCATAAAATGGGAAACCGAGTCATTTGTTTTTAACCATTTTCATATCGGTATCCAATCTCTAGAGGAGACCGGGTCTTGAAGAGTGGAAATGCATTTCCTAAAGAATCTAAGGGCGAATATCAAGTGTTTCAACTAAAAGGATGTAATTTTCATACATAGTATGATATCGCCATAAGTTGTGGTCATTGAAAGACAAACTAATTCTAAATGCATAACCAAACCACTTCAAATAAGGTTTCACAGTTTTATAAGCTTTCCAAAGGATATCAACAAAAAAACCTTATATCTTAACTACCATAGAAGTAATCAAAGCAAGGTGTGAAACCTAGATACCAAATAGTGGTAAAGTTTATTCTAAAGAATCTAAGGGGTTTCATATCAAGTGTAAAAGCTAAAAGGATTCGATTTCCAAACATAATGGTAGACCACCATAAGTTGTAGTCATTAAAAGACAGAGTAGTTCTAAATTTATCACCAACCCACTTCAAATAAGATTTAAAAGTCTTTTAAGATTTATAGAGGATTTTGGCCAGCAAAAAAACCATCAATTTTAACCAAAATAGAAGTAATTAGCAAGGTGTGAAACTCAATGTTTCCGTAGCAAATTTTACCATAAGGGGCACTAGAAGAAATGCAATGCCTTAGAAGAATTTCCAAAGCTTCATTGTTTTTAATGACTCTAGCTATTTATTTAGCTCACAAAGAAATACTTTTCTTGTACACTCAATGATACCCCTCCTTTCTTTATCTTGAAGAATGTAAGAAACATCCTAGTTGACTTTGTGAAAACCTCCAACTTGCTTAGCATTGGCCCAAAAAAATCATTGAGAATCTTGACAAGTTTTTCGTAAGACACCTTCGAGGGAACCCACCATTAAGAGTAGTATAAATGAGTTGCAACAAGAATTTTGGGGCACACCTAGAACTTACTACATAAAGAGACATGTATAGTAATCCAAAAATTGATCTTATCAAATCTAATCTTATACTTTGCCATAACTTGATGTGTGTCATGAAAGGAAAAAGGAATGCTAAGAAAATTCAATTGCTTTACACGTTAAATCCGCTTTCAATGAAAATATTTTAGTCAATCCAAAATGGGCATCATACTATATTTGAAACATTGAGTTTTGGCCACTAGCGGATTGGATCCTCGATGCTTTACATAATACATCAAAACACTATAACGCTTATTTGAATCCGGCTTCATTTATGAAGAGAGAAATGAGGGAATCATTTACAAAATGACCATTAATGAGTTGAGATGATTGATCAAGAAGAATAATTCCTTGAAGCAATCCACGCTCAACTCATTTTGCACATAGATACCCAAAGGATTCTTCTACAAGAATATAGTGAGCATGCACAAGTGAAAAACCCTACTAAATAAAGAAAAAGAGACCAAATATGTCAAATCTCAATTCATTGATGTTTAAGAAAGTAGAGGCCTACAAGAAGAGAGTTTGTTTAACTAAGAGAAAGAAATCTCAAAATCTTGAAAGCTTTTAGCACAGTGAGAATAAAGGTCTATTCAATACATTCAACTTTATAAAAATTACTCGCTAGCAAGAAGTACGAGCCTATTTCATGCCTTCCCAAACAACTATGATATTAAAATAATATTGTCCTTCGAAAAAAAATTACTCAAAGTTTTCTAATTGTAGGAGGAATATGGTAGAGTTAGAGGGCTAAAGCCTTTGCTATTATCTTATAAGAGATGTTCAATAATGTGATTGGTCTCAAACTTGTTATGAGCCTTAGATCACCAACCTTATTTAATGTTACCTTTATTTATTACATTACCTAAAGATTTTGTATAACGCTTCCAGATAGACCTATAATAGATCAAGACCAACAAACTACCAAGTGGGTTTGAAAATTTCACAAGAACAACCATCTAAGTTTGGTTTTTATCATTACCCATAAATTGCACCATTACGCAAAACTCTTCTATGGTGAACGGGGCTTCACATTGTTGCCTCACTAAGGGTTTTAACTTGCAAGGAACCGCATCGAGACATTGCTTGCCTCCCTTCTTCAGGAATACTAACTTGTAATGATCCAAGCATGTTGAGGAAATTTCAAGCAAGCTAGTAAATTGACCGTGTGCGATCTAGATAACTTTAATTTGTTCCTTCATTGTTTGACTCACGTGGATTCTAAGAACTCTTTAGAGGCACGATCTCCTCCCTTAAGCCAAAGTAGATTAACAAGAATTTGAGCTCCCCAACAGCGTAAATTTCCACCATCTTGAGCTTGTGCTTAAGTTCGGCCACCATGGATTGCAATTGAGGATCAAATAAGTTGCATTCAAGTTGAGAAGACTCTTTCATATTCTTTGTGCATCAACTCGCTTGTGAGTACACGCCACTTGTTTTCAAAAGTGGCATAGAAAGGTGGTGTTGTTACAAATCACATCATTACATCACTTAATCTAGTTGGCAACGTATGGAAGACGTGGCACTAGGTTCCATGCCCAGTAGTGAGCTAGACAGTTCCTTGTGGTCATAAAAGGACATGATGTCATTGTAATCAATGTCTTCTTTTCTCTCAGCCCGAGAGAGGGTTTGCTACAACTTTTTATACATTTTATTACTTTCAAGAATTTGTTGATGGGATAGAACCAAAGGGTGAGATCAACTCTTTCTTGATTGGTTTATAATCTTCTTTTTTAATGAGATTTGCATAGTTGTTTGAGGATAAAGAGATCCATCAAAATATATTTCATGTTTATGTGCAAATCTTCAATGATTACAAAATTTATATTGAAGTCCTTGTAAGTAGACTTTGTTAGGTATCTAATATGATGTTTAAAGAGATTTTATGCTCTTAGGTAGTATTTTTGTCATTGTATATTGTGTTTGCATTTCATTCTCATGTTGAAGGAAAGATTCCATTTCTTTTAGAGTCAATCGAAGACATCCAAATGGTCCTTTGTGTTTAATTTTTTGTGTGAATTTCTCCGTTCTCTTTATTCTCCCGTATCTCCCTCAACTATTTCCTTTTTAAGTCCTTTCGTTTTCCTATTATAAGCACCTAAAACCCCAAGTACCCCTGTCTTACGAGGGATTTGGCCCTCTCAAACTTTGTGGTAAATTCTCTAATGTTCCAAGCTTGTGTTGTTGCCTATTGGGAACGTAGAAACAAATAAATGAAGAAACTACGACGACATAAAATCTTGCCAACATGACTCAATGGTAATACACCTTGATTGGGTTATGGTTCACATATGGAGATCAAAATATTTCCTATCACTACTTGGGAGGGAACAATCTCTTATGGTTCCATTCACTCCTCCTTTCCTACCCAAGAGATTTATGAAGCAACACAACCATATTACAGGACTAACCTCATACTTAAGACTTTAGAGACATGTAAAGTAGCCACAATTATAACATGATGAGTGGGCCCTAAAACAACCTCAATCCCAATGGGGGCATGAAAACCAAAATAACCATCCTAATATACTTCCACCAACTCAAATGACAGTACAAGAGACTAAAGATTATGATCTTATAAACCAACTTAAGAATATTCAAGCTAATATTCATATAATGGAATTGCTAAAACAACCTACTATTTAGAAACACACGCTTTAGGTGGTCTTGTGTGATACTACACTACCAAATAATATTTGAGTTGTTGTACATTTAAAATCCATCATAAATATCTTAAAGCGAATCAACAATTTAAAATCCTTTGAAAAAGAGGGTTTCTTGCCACAACATATTGTCAGCTTACAACTGCCATTACGTTTTCAAGTACACATTGGTATAAATGCGGTCAAGCGAGTTCTCATTGATAATGGATCAAGATTGAGTATCTATGACATAACCTTTTTCCAAACAAAACACATTGACATAAAATCTATGGAGTATTTTGATATAAAAATCAAAGTACTTGATAATGTTTCAAGACAAGCTTTGGAAACAACTATCTTTGACATCTTATGGGACAAAACACTTCCTGTGTGTCCACTTAAGCCTAACAATTTGAACTACAACATCTTACTAGTTCAATCCTTGATTCATGGTAATGGAAGTGATCTCCTTTACATTACATAGGTTTGAAAAAAACCATCCATAAGGGATATGCCTACACCTACCATGCGGATTATACTCTATACAAACATTGTGCAATAGTGAAGCCTGCAGCAAACTATATTACTCAAACTGGAATCCCATAATCACAATTTAAACCACCATCACAAATCATATTGATAGAATGACTTGAGACATAAAATTGAGGCCAATAACACAATCAAGGAAAAATAGCTTTATTGGCCAAATCTTTTCTTAATGTCGCATACCAAATTTATGCTTGTTCAATGAATACTATTAACAAACTCAATACGAAACATAGACTCCACTACTTCTCATGTAACAAACACAAATGAGAACCATTTTGCATGTATATATGCAAGCCTTCATGTTCTCCTAAGAACAATTTTAATTTCCTTTATGGTTTGTGATCACTTATTAAAATGGCTATCCTTTCATCGCACCCTATTTTAATGAGCGGCATCAATGGATGGTAGACATCTTCTACCATTGTTGGATACATATTAACCTGTATGAACTTGTAAACATTATTTTTTATTGCGAGTCTTGAATTTAATTTCAAAAGATGTGCCTGTCTCCTAATTTCATATTGAATTAAATTTCAAAAGATGCGCTTATCTGAGTAACATTTATTAAGTGAAATCATGTAATCATGCTTAATTATTAAAAGGTGAGCTATGTGATATAGAAAATACAGAGGTAAGTGATGTTTTTGATGTTACGGCAAAACATGATGCTAATTTGAAATATGAGATACTATTATTTAAGTTTAAGGGGGGGTCTCTTTCTATTTAATTTATATATTCTTCAAAATTTGTACCACTGATGTAACATAAATGTCACTGAGATTTAATCATCATAATATCAATGAAAAAATGATTTTCGGATCGTTTACCACAAAAAAATAGGCATATAGTGGTACCATTGCACCAGTTCATATATCCATGTTGTGAATATTTCCTAGCTGATTCATAAAATTTTATTTTGTGATGTGGCCTCATCTCGAACTGACATGAAAGAGGACAATTTTATCATTTCCCTCAACCCTATAAGATGGGTAAGGCACTGAACTCTCAAAACTCGCTTAGCGGTGAGAAACAGAAACTCTCACGTATATGGTACCCATAAACCTGCATTGTTAAACATGAACATTTGGAAACCTCAAGTCTGTAATTCAGCATCAGTTATAACCACCCACAGCTTGCAAAGGAAACCTCATGTAGCTTAAAAATGCCTCTACTGTTGAAGCAGACAATGGCTCGGGCCATTGAACTAATAGTCTGCCAGCAATGTCAATATGAAACAACACAAACATAGCAGCTTTTTAAGAGGCCAAAACATACATTTTCGTAGACTTCCCAAGTCTACTTTACTGATGATGTACTTGATCAATGGGCCACTGACCTAAACACGTTGATCATTCACTGATCATTCTTTTTCCTCATATTATTTAGCTTTCTTGTTGCTCCAAATATTAATGCCTTACTCAGAACTCCCCTATCCAAACAACATGCTAGAACTATAACCCCTCCTACAATGGTCCATTTCCATCTGTTGCCTTTTCGCACATTTGATGAACCTTGAGCTACTTCCTCTGTTTCTGTGGATATTCCCAAGTCACTCGAATATGCAGCAGGCACCTTTTGTATTTATTCTAGCCATGAATGCACATCGTGATAGAGGAGATCCTGACATTTGTTCCTTCTGAAAAGCATGCAATCCACGACATAAATTTTTGACATGTGTCCACATTCCTCGACGGACTCCAATCTTTGCAATCTCTTTGGGGATCCCCATATCTTCATGATGAAAAAGGACCACCTCACAAGCAGTTAACTGACCATCTCCTTTCCTTGATTCCACTGTTATGTAAATGCAACAAACGAGCAATATGTCAACACAAAAGAAAGTGAAAGAGTGACTCAATGACACATCTCTACTACAAAAGTTTATGTAGTAGTCAATATCGAGCTTGAGCGAAGCCTACCTGCCTGAATTATTCAAAAATTAGAGGTTTATGTAGCAGTCAAAATAGAGCTCGAGTGAAGCCTACCTGCCTGAATTCTCCAAGATGAATGGTATGTATCAACACGCTTTGGCTTATTGTGCCTTGGCAATGAGGGATACGGTACACCCTGTCAATATAAAAGACAGATCAATGTTTGTTGGCACCCACAAAATCCATATTTTACAAAAAGAGCAATACTTTTAGTTTAGTATTTGAAGGGACCATTATCTTAATATAAACATATGGTTATGATCATGCGTGCTCATATGCATCATAAGCTCCCAAAGATCACCAATTTATATTAACTGGAGAGAACCCATCATACAGCTACAAGATTGTCACGTGCAGGACATCGAATGAAAGGAACATGGTTTATAAAAAGAGATCTGTCCAACTTAAGTTTGAAGTCAATTTTTGGAAATTGCCCTAGTCTACTGTCATTAATTTTCACAAATCCACATTTAGGTGACAGTGCAACTCCCATGTTTATCCTGATGCCTTTCAGGCATAGAGATAAGTTATATCGCAAGTTTCTAAAAATGTAAAAACAACTTGATATTATAAACTGAAAGCTGTTAGAGGAAGACACACTGAATCAAGGGGCAGTGAGGTGGAACAAAAACCTGCTACGAGTGCTTTAACAGAAATTTCACATGCAACACACACAAATCCACACAAACAGAAACAAACTTCTTTTATGAAAATGTTCAATAATTTACATATGGAGAGCACAGCTCCAAATACAATCTCACAAAACTCCTCTCCACTCCAACTCAAGCACTCTCAGCCAGACAACTCTCCTATGCCATCTCTGCTAAACCAGTGAACTATGGGTTCTGATTTCATAACCCCTCTCTTACAAAAGTGGGGGTCTGCAAAGTTTAATCCCCATGGTCGCATATCAAATTTATGTTTGTTCAATACGTGTTAATACCAAACTCCTTACTAGGAAACAGAGATTACACTACTTTTCATGTAATAAACACCCATGGGAGCCTTCTTTCCTTCTTTGAAATTCTGGCAGATACCTTTATGGTTATCTTTGGTAAATCCTGTCAACTCCTACAAAGAAACGTTACTGAAGAATCCTAAAAGTTCAAAGAAAAGCTAGAACTACAAGATAGTTTATGAAGTAAAAAAGTAGAATTTATTTTGGTTATTCAAAAGTTAATATCCAAGACAGATGATATTGGCTTTACGTGCAGATTTGAACTGTCTACAAAGTTAACAAAAGAATATCTAGGGTGAGAAATTTTCAAAACTGTAAGATACATAGGGATTCTACTTTGCGTTAAACTCGTGTCGTTTAAAAAACGAGATTACACATTAAATAATTTAACTGCTTACTTTGTTTTGAGACTTGAGTACTCTATTTTCTAAAGAAGTAAAATTTTGATGATTTAGCATGCAACTTTTTGAAGTGGAGTTTTAAGTACTATTTACAAAGGGTTGGCACGTTTTTGCTCATTTTCAGCTACACACAAACAAATAGATTTGAAGATAGACCATCTAGACACACCACAAATAGCTTGATGCTTGCCTACAGAGCCCCGTGTGTTGGAAGCACGAATCAGTCCTTACAAAATTAATTCAATTTCAGATTACTTACTTAAATCACAAACCACTTATCCAACCATTAATGTGTGCACAACATCAAATAACATACATGCAATCAACCATGAACAAGGAATCAACACCATAACACAAGATATAAGTGGGAAACCCTCATGGGGAAGAAAACCCACTGAAACACAAACTTTATATTGCTATGTTTCAAATTTAGTGAGGCACCAACCCCTAGTTTAGTAGAGCACCAACTCCACAAGGAGGCTACAACCCCCCAAGATGATCAAGCACCCACTCAACCATCGTATGATGAATATTTTTGATATATTGTTGCTACCACAATTGATTTGAGATCACTTATTCAGCTCGCTCTCCTTCAAACCCTAGGTCTTCAAACTTGCACAAACTTGCACTATCTTCACTTCTCAATGCATCAAACCCTTGCACACACTCTTGCAAACATTCTTCAACCTGTCATGCACACTTTCAGATCTCAACACATGCCTTTGTACCTGCAAATCACTCACACATAGGTCACACTTTTCATACTCACTCAACTAGTTGCAAATTGCACCCAAAACATCACTTTTATAAGCTCTCCTTGATTCAAATTCAAAAGAGGTCGGTTTCCCTCCTTTGGTTCAACCAATTCAACTTCATAACATCCCATTTGAATCATAAAAAGATTCACAAGTGACCCAAGTAGGTCGGCCATGCCTTCGACCATCCATCATGCACCAAAATGCCTCAAAACCCCATCATTAGGATGAGAAAATCCACTCATACCAAAACCATGTTTAGTCAAGCTTCAAAATTCACCACACATGAGTAATATAGCATAACATACATGGTCGCACATTTACTTTAACTAATCAAATATTTCATTAAATGGGCCCACTAGCTCATATCCTTCTCAAAACAACTGCTTCCAGCACCCTAATTTTACCTTTGGGCCTCAAGACCACCTCAAAACAACTCAACTATGGCATGTGACCACTCTATGGAAACCTTGGGACCTGTAAAACACATTCATGCAAGTTAAACCTTATGAAACATCCACATGCTCAAACCACAACAACCTCACTTTTCACCAAAACAAGTTGCTCAAATATCAGTTTTGCAAACTCAGCTAGTTTGCACCCTTGCTTTGACACTTTCAAGACCTCCAAAGGCCTTCACTAGGAACAAAATTCATCCCTCTTCACTTTCCAGGTGGTATAGAAGCATCAACTCAATCATCTCATGCTTCAATCAACTCAATCTTTCAACAAAAAGTCATGTCTTGAAAATCAAGAAACCTTCTTTCTCACAACCGACATGGATGACCCATCAAATCTCATCATCATGAGACAATTTATACCATTGAAAATCTCTCTGAATCCTCTTTCCAGAACATATTGGAACTCCTTCCAACTCCAAGTGGAAGGCCTTCAACCAAGCTCATCTCTGCAAATTGCATGAAACTGCCCCAAAACCAAGTGTTTTAAAAACCGGCTGAACCGGAACCGGCCAGTTCGACCGGTTCAACATATTTAGACATGAACCGGTTAAAAAACCGGACCGTTCGACCGGTTTGGTACTGAACCGCCGGTTTTGTAAGGAACCGGCCGGTTTAGTACCAAACCGGTCGAACCGGTCCAGTTTCATCCTGAACCGGCCGAGTCAGGTTTTTTTCCTTTTTTGGCATTTCTTTCCTTTTTTGGATTTTTGGTGAAGAAAACACGAGAGAAAAAAATTGCCATTTTTGGAAAGGGTCCAGGAAGATGTAGCAACAAAAACTTGCATGTACCATAACTTTCATTCTGTGGCTCCATTTCAGTTGTCGTTTTTTCTAAAAGTGTATATTTTCTCGAGCTCTACGCATTGATGGCAATATTTTTCTTATTTTCATAAAATCCATTTTTGCACCATTTTGAACCAAGCAACTTCTTGCAATCTTCTGAAAGAATCATGAGCTTTGGTCACTGTGAGACAAATTAGTAATTAAAAATCTTTGGATAGCTTTCCAAAACTCGGAGTATTCTCCCGTGCTCGGACTAATCGTCCCACTGCCGCCACTTGGTTTGCAACTCGCTTATTCAAATGTTGACTTCACATATCAACGGATGCATAGGTTTTTTTTTTGCTATTTTAAGAGTTTTTTTTGTGTTTACACTCCAATTTGCGCATCCTCAAACACAAGACTGAATGCTATCGTAAAGTTCCCAACAAAAAGAAAGCATTAATAGCAATGAAAGAAAACGCTGCAAATACACGATTTTGGCTGCAAATTTATGTTTTTTTAAAGAAATTTGAGTATTTTTTAAGTTGCCGAGTATTCCCAGTATTGGCCGAATATTGCCGAGTTTGTTTTTTGGGGGTCTGCCGAGTATTTGCCGAATGCGAGTATTCCAACTATGGTACTATATACATGAGCAAACTATGCATATTTTGTGTGTAATTGTTGGAATTATGGTTTTTAACCTTTCAAATATATTATTTTCATTAAAAATATAAAATTTTATGTATTTTTTAGTAAACCAGTTCATTAAGTTTGAATCGGTCCGGTTCCGGTTCGAGTTCGAACCTCGGCCGGTTCCGAGTCCGGTTCCGATTTTTAAAACATTGCCCCGAGAACTGCCCTTTGACTAGTCTTCACAAATAGGGCACACTTTGCTATTTTTATGCATCCTCATGACCTGAAACCACCATGGACATCAAGAACAACTCACATACTAAAAACAATGTTCATTTATTTTGCAACTTCTTTGGATAACCTTGTCCCAAACTTTGAACTTCTTCAGAAACAAGCCTATTTGAGTGGGGTCCACTCATCACCACAAGTACTACCATACCTTTCTGGAAACCTAGAGGAGTCCTCTACATCATCCAATCATCATCCATGCACTATCAATCAATTCTGGGTACTTATGATCATTTTCTCTCCTACCACTTTTGAGCTAGGGTTTCAAGCACATAAAAGTTTACCTTCTTAACATTCGTTCATAAATATGTGACAATGAAATGACCTCATTCTTTTTGTGAAACCTTCTAGACTCAACGTAGAAATATCCATGAAAGCCACAAGGTCCCATGCAACGCACACAATTCAGGGTGAGGATCAGAAGGTGTAATTCGAACTAAAAACACCCTTTCTTGTACCACCGCTTCACAAAAATTGACATAACTTGCAAAATCCTTTTCAAAATGACTCCAAATTTTGCTCACACCTCTAGGACACCTCTGTGCATCATCTCCAATCATTGGCATAGCTCAAATAGCTCTCCATCTCTCCAGCCCATCTCATTTGCATGGCTAGCCCTTAGGGTTTTGCATTGTCTAGGCTAGGGTCAACTGAAATAACATCATAACTCATCATAGAAACTCTCCAAAAGGCCCTAACATACTTGGTACATCATGAAACAACTACCTACATGCATCCATGAGCTCACATGGCTCTACAACTCATTCTCATGCCTCCTAAAGCATCCTACCCGTCCAAATGAGCACCTAGAACTTGGTCTACAACCTGCACCCATACCCTAAAGCTCATGTGAGTGCCCAATCACTCTCCAAACATGCTCTCCATGCTGCCAACATGCCCCTCAAGCTATCAAGAAGCTCATATCACCATGCACCATCACCTACGCTAGCTAGGCCACACGATAAGAGATGCTAGAACAAGTAATTCTCACCGAATCTCCTCAAGCAACTATGAACACACCTTAATCACCATATCATCATCACTTTGAGCATCATCCAAATTCACTCCATCATCCACTTTGTCATTAACAGGCATTTACATCAATGACAACACCTAAATCACAACATGCCAACACCCCAGAATAAGCTTTGGGAATAACCCACAACCTTACACCCGATGAAATGAAGTTCAATGATATACTCTTCAGAAAGATGAATGGTTTAGGTGAATGAATGGTGACACAAAAACAAATAGATTTGGGGATAGACCATCTAGACACACCACAGATCACTTGATGCTTTCCTACAGAGCCTTGAACAGGTTCTGGGAATAACCCACAACCTTACACTTGAAATGAAGTTTGATGATAAACTCTTCAGAAAGATGAATTGTTTAGGTGAATGACTCGGGTTTGAAGAACCTTGTTACTAAAAAGAGTTCTCTTGCCATCAGAACATTACTGTCCTGAAGCGGGAAGACCCCTAGGGAGTCCCTGAAGTAGAGAGAATTTTGGAGTACATCACAATATAAATGAGGAAAGAGGACTTGAGGAAAACATAGGTTGTTATTTTATTTATTTAGGTGCATTAATAACTTAGCAAGAGGAAAACCATCGTATATGAATTAAGTAGTTTCATGCAGTTGTAAAAAGTTAGCTATATGGCATAATGAAATATCAGTTGTAGACTTATTCGGCCCTTGTCCAAAGATCACTTCCTTAAGCAATGCCATCTACTTATGTAATGGAAACATAAATAAATGTTCACAGACAGATTATATCCATGGAAACACAATACTATATTATATAGATAAGCATGCACTTCACAGTTTCAGTCTTGCAAGGCAGAGACACTACACCTGCACCTTCTGTCCTCACTCTCAGGCAGTGAAGTATGTATCTCACAACATAACATAATCTCCGTTTATAGACCTATAATTTTAAGGTCACAACTTTTGTTAATAAATCTTGATGACAAATTAAGCAAGTATTATTACACTTTATTCATTGATATCTATCACTCTGGCAAACCAATTAAGCGACTTTTGATATCAGTTAGTTTTGGGTCCACTTACACAGGAAACATATGGCCAAGGCCCATTTTACATGCAAACGGCAGACCACATGCCCCAAATTTTTCTGGCAGGCTCGAACCTGGGTCATGATGGCAACAGAAGACCCACTCTGTGAGCTAACAGCCACAGACCCAAAAAAATTAAACATCCTTGCTTAATCATATTTGTATAGGAAAGGACAGTTTTATTCTTCAATTTTGGATTTGCACATTCTCTTGCTTGTTAAATATTATAACACTTTCTTTCTTTCCTCGTCATATTCTTAACTTTTACTTTTAAACTTTGATTGTGATGTCATTTGTCTTTGTATTATCTTTCCAACATCAGTTGACTTCAAATTCTACTTGTCGCATCAGTCGACGTGTCAGTTGAAATTACATCTTTCATGTAGACATAGACTTTAATCAATGTTATATTCCTGGCATTGAAAAATTATGTTACACATTTTGAACATTGTCTTTTTTGCATCTTGGGAATCTTGTGGAATTAGAAACATGCAACTCCAAAGGTGAAAAAGTGATCGGCATCCAATGAAAACAAACTTGGTCATTTAAGATCAGAGTTCCGTGGCCCATACATATTTGCATCTGATCAATGCTAAATTGCTAATAGATATCAGCATATAATTCACAGCATAAACTGATGGTATCAAATCATTACTGATATCGACCAATGCCCAAATACTCCTGATCGTCAAATTCAAATGGTCGAATTTCTTTTATGGCGTTGATCCACAGTATCTTGGAGATTCTCTTAACCGTTACTCGATAAGTTTTAGTATATTATCAACATCTGAACTGAACACTAATATCAGAGCTTTGAGGAGAAATTAAATACTAATGGAAGCAGAAATTTGTAGGAGAGCATGTTCAAACTTCATGGACTAGCCCACCCAATGCAAAATTGTGACAAGTCACAATATCAATGTTTTTATTCCATTTCAAATGTCTCTCAAAAGCATTGGCCAACTTACCATGTGGACTTGATTTTTGCCTTGTAAAAACATAAGTTAATATTCATCATGATTATAGTGATGTTAGTATTCCAAACCACCCAGCTTGTGCTTTATTGTTCTTACCAGTGAAGCATGGGTACGTCACCCACTCCTGCGAACCCTCCCTGATACGTACTCAGTACAGAAATGTCCCAGGTATGGTACATATATGTCCCGGTACATACCAGGTATGTCACAAATGTACCCATACGTTTTTGGTGCTACAGTTGCTTAAAAACTCAGAAGCACGGAAATGCCCCAGGGGGTCACATTTTGTGGCAGAAACATTTCCGAAACGGGAAATGGAAACGAAACGTGGTGGAAACGTGCCAGACGTTTCCGGAAACGTCTGGCAAGTTTCCACCGCTTTTTTCATATATTACCTTTGATTGGAGTGTGCCCTAAAAACAGAACTGGGTTTTCTGTCTTTTCACAGCTGGCTGAAGGATTCCGGATTTGTACTTGTGATTTTTAAAGGTGATTCATGGTTAAAACTCCCGTGCCCTAGCTGCTCCCTGGTTTTGCCCTTTTTGACTGTATATAGGCCTTTTCGAACCTTGTGACTGGTAAATGGTTCACGTTTTTGACAGTAAAAAAAAACCTCCCGCGATTGGTTGAAACCTCAAGATTTCTATTTTTTACCTGATGTTAATGGTGGCAGATTCGGTGCCCTAACTTTTGCTTTTCTAAAAATCACGACTTCACTTAGTAGGGGTTTATCCTTTCGTGCCAGCATGCATATACGAGCCCGAACCTTGCAATTTTCTTCAGTATTCTCCTTGACGCCTTTTGAAACTTGAAACTTCTGTCACGTGCCCTAGATGCATTCGATAATACAGTGAATATAATATAGGTAATAAACTTTCAAATGGAAAATCCTTCATATTACATCGTATTGCGCTGAATTTACTGCGAGCTCCAATAGCAGAAGGGGTAAGGCTTAAAATATACATGATTTACTGTGATACGTGATTACAGACAATTTGAAAATAGATATTTGTATTTTTTATGCCTGATCATCATATATCAATGACCTGCATTTACGATCAATGGGGAATGCCCAAAATGCCTCCAATATATATATTTTTTTAATAATATATTGTACGGACGCGTTTCCGGTAACGTTTCATATCCAAGGTTTTTTTAAATTGCCGTTTCTGCGTTTCGTATTCGTTTCCGTTTCCATCTCTGTGCAACGTAGCTTAAAAACATTAATGTTTCTGTCATTTTGAAATGGAAATTCTCTGCATGTTGAATACTAGCTATACCGAGAGCTATCTATACTAGCTTAAGGTTATTAGATTTATCGTGCAAAATTAGCAAGACTGATCAATCGAAATCGAATTGATCCCTAAATAATGAATACAAAGCCTAGACAAATGAGCTGTATTTATGTCAGAGCAGTCTCCTCACTTACAGAGCCATTAAACCTTTGAATGATTGCTTCAGCTTCTTCCACAGTGCTCATTGTGACAAAAGG
Organism: Taxus wallichiana var. yunnanensis; assembly: GCA_018340775.1. Taxonomy (NCBI): domain Eukaryota; kingdom Viridiplantae; phylum Streptophyta; class Pinopsida; order Cupressales; family Taxaceae; genus Taxus; species Taxus wallichiana. The sequence goes on along the minus strand of CM031239.1, from coordinate 421,604,716 downwards.
CAATTTCTTCGCTTCTTTCAGTAGCTCTATCATATATTACTTGCGCCCACAGGGCATTTTCAGCATTCCAAGTGAGTGAATATAATGTAACAAAATGCTATGCCCAGAAAATCTACTACGTACTTGGAAAAGTAGGGATGAAATACACAAGAAAAATGTGGTTTGTATAAGAAAAAAACAGAAGAAAAATTGACAAAAATTCCACCAATGGAACTTTTCTCATGCATATTGAATACGGGTTCTGTCATATTTCTGCAGTTGCATATGGAAATTTTAAGCATATTGAATGTTTTGAACCTTGATCCTACTATATTTTTCAAGTTTTGTATTTCTTATGGACTAAAAATGAGTAAAATGAGTGTGTGTGTGTGTGTGTGTGTGTGCGCGGACATACCCAAGACGTGTCATACCGAAGGAGTTTTTTAAATCGATGTATCCACATACCGTACCCATACCCATATCCTGGCAACATAGGATAATTAACGAAGAGAATTATTTACAAAAACCTAGCATTTTTTTGTGGTTGTGGGTGAACTGTCCTCAAGAAGGTTCTTTGATGATTAGCTCAAATTTACAAGGGTAAAATAGGAATTTGCTTTTATTTTTGTACAATGATAAAGAAAGGGGTATTTGTTTTCCATTTTGGCACTCCTCCTATGGCTTCTAGAGTTCTGAAAAGGACTAGTGGAAGTTGTAAGAGATATTTGTTTGAGGCCATGTGCTGGGATGCAAATATTGATACTAATTAAGTTAAAATCTATATTCAACATAGGTGGATTAATATACTCAGTCCATCTCTACATATTGGCGCATGATTGGGGATTTATTGGAACTGTTAGTTGAAATTTTTAAAACTAATAGAAGAACTCTTCCTCACATGAATGTCAGACACCAAATTTCTTTAATTAAAGAACATCTACCAGATGCAATACTCACTATTGCAAGGGTCATCAATACATTTGTGACATAGTGGGTTTAGCAGGTTTGTCTGCATGTTTCCTTCGTAAACAAGACAAGAATTTAATGAAAAATCGCCTGCATCTAAGGATATCTTCATCAGAAGGAATGACTGATCAGATTGATAGAAACAAAGAAATGAGCTCCAAGGTGATGCCCAAGAGATTGAGCTCAGACATGGCAAGTTAGCTGGAGTGTGAGTTAAGAACTTTAGGGAGGACGAAAAAAATATGATATAAGATGAATAAAAATGATAAATCACTAGGTGTTGATGGAATGTAAGTAGAATTTTACAAAGCAAGTGAAGAATGGATAGTTGCAAATTTGAAAAATCTGTATGATGCAGAAATTAGAAATGCTTCTTTACATCTTGAAATTAGCAGAGGAACTGTAAAATTAATACCTAAGTTGGAGACCCATAACCACGTTTAACGTCTCCTACAAAACATTGGCTAAAGCTCTTTCTTTTAGGTTGAATGATGTCCTTCCTGAAATTGGTAAATGCATATATATAATGGGGATTCGTTGAATTGATGATGACTGTTGGATTAGGTGAAAATTTTATGAAAAAGGTAATGTTTCTATTCCAAGATGCTTCAGCTCAAGTTGATGTTAAAGAAAAAGATACAGATACAATGCTGCAATATGGTTCGCTCAATACCACTTGGAGAACATTGGCCGAGGGAAACCCATGGGGAAGCTTGACCAGATTTCACATGAGTCCTGAAGATGCATTCCAATCTGATCCTGATAATCCAGATTTAGGAACAATATTTGTTTTTTCGCATCTGTTGGAAAGAAAGATGAATAGCAGGTGTAAGTTCCAGAAACCAGAGTTTCTGAGGATCCTTGAAGATGGTTTATAAAATTATAATTGTTTGATTTTTGTGAAAGTGTGAACTTTTGTTTGTGTGGTCCCTTCATCATACAACTGTTTATACTTCAAAAATTGTAAAATTTTATTATGACAGGATTTTACTCCTGGGTGAAAGCTGTAGGCCATAGATGTCATCAAAGAGTAGCTTCTGTAGCCTGTAACTGTTAGTAGGTAGTTTAGACTTGGTCTTGATTCGTTTATCACTTTGAACTCAGGTGTATCGCCGTAGCCAAATATATGTATAGTGAGTTTCTGACCAGAAATTTTGCCTCTTTGTGCAGTAACAAACTTCTGGTCTTTCCTGTCTATTTTCATAGCTGTAGCCTGTAATTGTTAGCAGGTAGTGTTAGGTTTGGTCTTGATTTGTTTATCACTTTGAACTCCGGTGTATCGCCATAGTCAAATATATGTACAGTGAGTTTCCAGCCAAAAATTCTGCCTTTGTGCTGCTACAAACCTCTGTTCTTTCCTGTCTATTTTCATAGTGCAGAGTTTTGGCTCAAGTCTTGCGGTAAATACAACTTACCAAGAACAGTGCCTAAAATAGATATGAAAGAACCTTGTTCAAAATTTAATGAGAAATCACAAACAAATGATTACTGTCCGTGTATACAAATGTCGGCCTAAAAGTTTGGAGGTCTAAAAAACATCATCTTTAAGATTGACACAAACCTCACCCTAGAATAAGACCCAATATATTTCCATCCTATGGAAACACTTCCTCTCGATGATAGGAGAGTGGTAAGAACTTACAAGTACAACCATCTTTCCAATTTGCATTGAAATCAATTAGAACAATATAAAGACAACTACAAAGAAACTCATTACAAGGGCAATGAAAGACTTACAAATTACAAATTCAACATAAATATTCCATCTCATTATATGTGGTATATCTCCTTAATAAGAAAAGTTGTTATGACCCACAACCTTTGACAGCATTACATGTAATGCACACCATTGTACTTGATGAAATGTCTAGTGAATGGTTGCAATGTCACAACTTAGCACCAGAACGTTGCAGCAAGAATGTAAAATATTTTCAAATCAACAAAAGCTCAACCATTAACATTCAATGAAAGGCTCTGCCTTAGTAAATAGGTGGTTGTGTGAGACAACGATTAAGGTTTCAAATTATCAAACTTTCACATGTGACGCATTCCCAAGGTCCAATACCCATCTGTTGCATCCCCTTGCATTTTGGGGACAAGAAGACAAGGGGAAACATCCGCAATCATCCCCAAAACAAAGGGGCTATCACAGGTATGTTGTTCCCTGCTCAGGGGTGTCTTACAGACATTTCCCTTGCGTACCAAGTAGTGGGAAGTTTTAAGATGTTTCACCAATCAGAACATTACAAAAATGAAAAATAGATAAATATATACAGATATAGATTTCACGTTTTCACCTCGAGTGGCAGACCGATGCTTGTCACGCTTCTTGGCTGGGTACAAGATACTGTTCTTTTCTATGCAAAGATATTTTGATGTGTTCAGGGAGGTCTCTTGGGTAAGTTCATATGATGTTTGGGAAAGGTTGTAAAATTGTAAGCCACAATCACAAGAAGGGATAAAGAGTAGTAGCTAAAGGGAAAACAATAGGGAGGTTGTGAGTTCCACATCATATGGGTTTGAAGGAGGTCCATACTGGGAAAGTCCTTCATTCCTGATAGACTCTAGGTCAGTGCTGTGGACCTGGAATTCTAGAGCAGCATTCAGAGTTCAGTGCACTAAAACAAAGAATTGAGAGGATGTAGAAGAATCATATCAAGCATACAAGTAGAATGATAAAGAAAGAAGTACGAGACAAGGGATTTGGTTAAATTAAAGTAATTTAAAAAATGATGTGTATCAGTCAGCTTCTGAGTGACATAATGTTTTAAGTTTTCCCAAACTCGGCCACAATCTGCACACAAGAAAGAGGCATGAAAGCCAAGATGTTTTCCGGGGCATTGAGAGGCTGAGAGGTATGACTGTAGAGGAATCATGTGCATAGTTGTCATCAAAGCCTGCATGCAGCAGTTCTGCAGGGGATCCTTCCCTCATGGCAGAGGATCTATGGCTCAAGATAAGAGTCATGGATGAAAGCAAGAGCAATGATCATCTTCTGAAACCCCTGAAGGAGGAAGCATCATCAATCCTATCCAGACCAACCTTCAAGGATGCATACAAGAGGAAAGGATAAAAACCTCCTGATAAAGCTTCATTCAAATAGGACACTGCCAAAAGAAACATTGAGAAGCAAAAGGAAGAATATGTGAAAGGGGTCCCAAAAAATCCTGGATCGGTTACTGCTCGCCCGCCTCTTCAGAGGCAGAGTTTGTTGAAAAAATTTCTTTAGCCCCCCTTTCCGTACAGATGGCAATGTAATCTCTGAATTTTCTGAGATGCTTCATGAGAAAGGGTTAATTTGTAGGTTCTATGGTTTTTGGCCTTCACTTCCTATTATGTGAATGGATTGGTCAAAAGTAGTCTCTTCTCATCTCCAAGGAACTAGAGATTTACCCTTGTACTCAAAGATTTTTCGTTGTTCTTTTTGCTGAACCAACTGACCGCAATTTGATTTAAGGTAAGGAGCCTCGGTTTTGTACAAGGGACGGCATGAAGCTAGATTTTGATCCTTTTGTTGAAACCCTTTCCTCCATCCCTTTATGGGTAAGGCTACCAGATTTGCCTTTACATTTTTGGATGCCTTCAACCCTAGAAGATATCGGAAATGCTATCAGGAAATCCATTTCCCTGGATCCATCAACAAGGGGTAAATTCAAGACAACTAATGCCCGTATTTGTGTAGAGGTGGATTTTAGCAAAGGCCTACCAGCTGATTTTTCCCTAGTTTGGGGGTACCTACAGACAAAAAGGTAGATTATGAAAACATTGACTTTAGTTGTAGGCAATGTTTTGAATATGGCCACTTAGCTATTTTCTGTATATGTGTCGGCAATGTTTTGAATATAGCCACTTAGCTATTTCCTGTCCACAAATACAGAAGCCAGTACAAAGCATGCCAGAAGATAATTGCATCTATGCAGATAAGAGAGAGAAAGTAAAGTGGAAGGATGCATTAGTGGATGACCTTTGTGTTGAACCTCATGATCAAGAGCATGTAAAATCTGATGTAATTTCAATCAGTCTTTTCCTGGAAAAACCCAAAGAAGTTCCAAGTACGTATGCTTCAAAAGAATTAAAAATCATGGCGATGAAGAGAAAAAGCGATCCTTTGGAAAAGGGGCACAAATCCGTGATTAAAGAGGAAAAAAGGACATAGAAGCCCCTCTCCTCTTGAGGATCTTATCCTAGAAGGGTGGAAAATGAACAAGAAATGCAGCTCCAAATTATTCTAGTAAGCTCAGGGGCAAAAAGAAACCTCACCCAATACAATGAGGATTTTGTATGTCCTTTGGCTTAGGCTGTTGATTTTTTGGTAAAACGCGGGCATGAATGGTAAAATTATTCAAGGATCTTATCCTGGAAGAGTGGAAAATGAACCAGAATTGCAGCTCCAAATTATTCTAGTAAGATTAGGTGCAAAAAAGAAACCTCACCCAATAAGTCCTTTAGCTTAGGCTCTTGATTTTTAGGTTTAAAGCGGGCATGAAAGGTAAACTATTCCAAAATGTTGGTTAGTAGTTAGCGAAGCTTGTTAAATTGAAAGATCTGGTAAAAAGCTTGTTGGATTTTCAGAAAGATCTGGAATAAGTGTACATGTTCTTTTTCTTGCATGCATAGTAGACAAACATGGATGTTAAAAGCAAGAATATGCATAAATAAAGCATATTCTCTGTTAAAAGCATGCAATGGTAAGCTTACTGAATTTGGATTTAAAAAAGCTGGCTTTTAGAAAAAGATGGAATCTTGATGTAAAAGCTAGTTGTGCTGTTGTTTCTTGTTGTAAGTGTGGGACTTGTTCCCTTGTCTGTTACTAACATTTTTACCTTAGCAAAGCATATAAAAAGTTCAAAAAATATATAAAAAATAAATTAAAAAAAAAACTCAGGCCACCTTCAATGAGCAGCTTGGAAAATCTTGCAAAAGAAACACATAATATGGGACTTCAAAATTCAGAATGTTTATCGTTTCATTGCAGCTCTTGGTGTTTTCTACATTTTAGCTTTCACTTGCATCTTTGGTATTTTTCTTCACGCGAATTACTCAAATTAAGTTGATTCTCCGAGAGGTGCCAATATCTCATTTTCTGCTACTCCATACAGTAGCTAGTACCAGCAAGAAATGCAATACAGAATTATTTTTGTGAATTGCATGCTGCATGGTGATTGCCTAAATTATGTATATTACTTTTTAATTTTATTATAATCCATAATCAATCATTGTTACGAAAAACAATCTTTCCCACATAAAATTAGTGATTTTAAAAAAAAAAGTCACTGCATCCCCAGTGTCATCCTTTGAAATTCGGGAACTCTCCACAGCCATCCTCAAAACAATTCTCTGCACTCTCAAATCCAGAAATACCAGAAATTTTGTGGCAAATTATTTTCTAATAAAAGATAACCTTTTTACTTAAGAGAATGAAATTGAAAGCAACCTTGCCTCCCTAATATCTCCAAATTCTGGACCAGGTTATTGGGGATGGTTGTCTGATTTCCTACTATGTTTTTGTTATATTTTGGGCGTTGGGAGGGTCTAATGGGCCCTTTGTGTTCTATTTTGTCGTTGGGATCACTTAAGTGGACACTTTTGGCATTTAATGTTATGTTTCTTCGTTGGGGCCACTTAAAGTCCCTTTTTGGCGACTTGAGGGGATATGTATTGCATTAAATGTTATATTTCTTCATTGGGGCTCATAAAAAGCTATATAAGGAGATGGAGGGTGTAGTGGGAGATCACTCATGCATACACTTATATTTCTTTCATGTGCAACTGTTGTTTGCAACTTTTTAGCTTGTGGAGTAAGATCCCACGGGAACCCTAGCTTCGGTGGTGAGAGATCCATCCCTAGCTAGCAGGGCATTCTTCGGTAGTGAGAGATCTACCCTAGCTTGTCATTTGAAGCTGATTTCAGGGCTGTTTTACAGAGGTATTTTCAGGGTTTTCAGAGATAGGGTTTTGAAGGTTTTGGTGAGTTTGGGTGGAGATTTTCAGCTGGTTTTCGGATCAGACCTACGGCAGCAATAAAGGAAGGGTTTGGCATCATCTACAAAACTTTTCACAAGGGTTTTGGTCATCTACCAAGGAGGGCGACTTGTTTGGGAGATTGCAGCCCTAATTTTTAGGGTTTCCAGTTGGCCGTTTTCAGATCTGAAGGTTGGAAAGTCATCTACTATATTTATATATGTTATTTCCCAAGTTTCATATTTTTTGCACTTGTAATCGGAAAGATATGAATTTTAGAAGTTTGGAGCTGAATTGATGCCCTAAATGTGTTGGGCGACCTACTTTTAGGGCAAAATTAGGGTTTCCAAAACTAATTTTGGAATATTATTCTTCATATTTTGTGGCCCAAGATCCAAAATTTCAGCTCATTTGGACTTCTTTAGCAAAAGATATTAATTTTAGAAGTTTTCGGCTATTTTAGGCACGCTGTAAATTTCTGGCAGCGTTATATTGACTGAAAAATTCCAAAAATATTTCCCTTGTGTTCTTTATATTATTATCTAGTTCTCTTTAAAATTTCAAGTGATTTGAGCGGATATTTTGGGAGTTATTCATATTTTACTGTTCGCTGCCCTAGCTGTAATTTTCTGCATAAAATCAGAAAAAAATCAGATTTAGTATTTGCTGCAAATTTCTGTATTTTGTCAATTTTTTTGTAAGATCCCAACAAGGGATATTTCAGTGGTATCAGAGCTGTTGTTTCTCCAGCCTGTTGGGGTTGAAAGATGGGAGACAGAGACAGAGACAGTGAAGAGTTGGGAGTAGATCTGATGAAACGACTGTTCACCAATATGGTGAAGCAGCAGGAGACTACCAACCTCTATTTGAGCCAGCTCACTGAGAGGTTAGCACAGGGTAGGATCGAGGCTCATGCGGAGAAAGGAGAAGCTAGCAATATGGGACAACATGGTAATAGAGGTGAGAGTGGACATTCGGGACAAGGGTCCCCTCATGCTTCTACCAGGCCCTTGGGACTCCACGAGCCTTCTTTCTTGAAGGATCCGGAAATTTCGCAGACACGACAACCCGCAGACGTTGTGGATGAGGAATCTTGTTGGGAGAAGTACCGACATTGAGTGAGGGTTTCCGGGACAACATGCCATTTCAGGAGTATTGTAAAATGAAGATTGGCAGCAGGCCCAGGAGAGATTACCAGATACCGGTACCTGAGTTTCAGAGGAGATTGGGACAAATCTCTATTCCACACTTCGATGGCTCTAAGAAGTGTACCGCCATCTTGGATTCAGAAGTTGAAGACTTACTTCGACTTGAATCCCATGCGTGAAGAGGATGCTATTAAGTTTGCTATCCTACACCTCGAGGGAGATGCTCATGACTGGTGGCATCATGGATTGATCACACAGGGGCACATGCATATCACTACTTATGCAGATTTTACACAGAGGTTGATGAGCAGGTTCGACAGGAGGGACCCAGATAGGCACTTCAGGGAGTTGACTCACTTGAGGCAGACAGGTTCTCTAGATCAGTACATTGCAGATTTTCAGAGGTTATCAGTTATGGTATCTGATGTTTCAGAGATGAGGTTGACTTCACTCTTCATGGCAGGGTTGACTGATGCCTTAGCAGGGTTTGTGAAGGCATTTGAGCCTTCTTCTTTGCATGAGGCTATTAGGAGATCTCGAGACTTGGAGTTATCCACTCCAAAGTCGAGGGTTCCACCTCGCGTTCAGCAAAGAGAACCTCCATCTGGATCAGACGAACTTCAGCAGAGGGAGCCTCCACCGAGGCAGGAGGTGGCTAAGAAGCCATTCATTTCCCGAGAGGACAGAGATGAGTTGAGGCGAAAGAAACTATGTTTCGATTGCCGCACACCTTGGGTTCCAGGACATGATTGCAGAGGTAGAGGGAAGGCCCAATTCATTGAGGTCTTCGAGGAGAGTGAGGATGACAGAGGTGAGGAGTTGGAGACTCACGAGATGGATGATGGGAATGGAGTTGCGATGGATAGTGCTGATGCGGAGCAGGAGGAGGAGACTTTCCCTCGGGAGATTATAGCCACATTGTCTAGTACTCCGATGTACAAGGCATTTAGGATTAGGGGAGTTATGCAGGGTCAGCGAGTTATGGTACTCATTGACAGTGGGGCTACCCACAACTTTATTGATGCATCATTGGTGGAGAGACAAGGTTTACAGACGAAGGACTTTGAGGGCTTCAACATTGTTGTAGCCAATGGGGAGTATATGAGATGCACACGGAGAGTTCCACAATTGAGCATCACCATGGGTAACTACACAGTTACTGATGATTTCCACATTGTTGGTATGGGAGTGACCCACGTAGTGTTGGGAGTGCAGTGGCTTCACTCTCTTGGTGAGTTTCGGACTAACTTCCAGACGATGGAGCTGAAGTTTAAGTCCGAAGGCAGGAATGTGATTTTGAGGGGATTATCGGCAGGAGCACCTAGGGTGGTTGCAGCTGAGGGGATGGAGAGGACTTTCCGGCATAATGAGGGGTTTTATTATTGCGGATCGATGTGGAGTATGATGGATGTGGGTGTGACCAATAGTGTTGCACATAAGGCAGTTACAGAGATCGGGATTACAGGTTTAGATCATCCGAGTTTATCATTATGTTGGTTGTCTGAGGTTTCGGTAGACTGGAGATCTCATTTGCTTGTTGAGTACTCCAAGAACCGACACACTTGTGAGATTCTGGATGGTCACATACAGGATGACAACTACAGATTGGAGGATGAGATGATCTTCTATCAGGACAGATTGTACCTCGTGTCGGATTCATGGTTGAGGATGGAGATACTGCGACATGTGCATTATTCTTCCATGTCTGGACACTTGAGCTTTGATGAGACCTTCAACTTCATATGGGAAAGGGTCAGATGGCATGGGTTGAGGGAGGATATCCTCAACTTTGTGCAAGGATGTGTAGTTTGTCATGGTGACAAATCGGAGTATGCATGTTCCTTATTTCTGGAGTTGATAGGGGATAACACTCCTATATGTTTTAATGCTTATGAGGATGACGAGCATGTGCTAGCTAGCCGAGGGACGGAGTCGACAGGAGATGCAGTGAGTGATCACATGATGACAGTTTTGCAGTGGCAGGGATTGGACAGATTGACAGTTTCAGTATGGGTACCAGTAGAGAATCGATGTGGGCATTATTCTACTTCAGGGACAACATTGTTATCTACACTGCATGGAGAGCATGATGACTATATGTGGTGTTTTGGTCACTTCGGATCACATCGATCTTCGGTTGACTGCAGGGTGAGATGGAGGCACTTACTTTGTGGTATTCAGTTTCTACAGCACAGGAGGATAATGCTTGGGGTCAAGCATTTTTCGGGAGGGGAGGATTGTAATGTCCCCAATTCCGAGCAGTTGGCCTAACGGCCCTATTTTGGTCTTAGCCCTGGTCATTCCCAAGGGACTAACGACTTTGGAGGTTATTGGGGATGGTTGTCTGATTTCCTACTATGTTTTTGTTATATTTTGGGCGTTGGGAGGGTCTAATGGGCCCTTTGTGTTCTATTTTGTCGTTGGGATCACTTAAGTGGACACTTTTGGCATTTAATGTTATGTTTCTTCGTTGGGGCCACTTAAAGTCCCTTTAAAGTCCCTTTTGCGACTTGAGGGGATATGTTTAATGTTATGTTTCTTCGTTGGGGCCACTTGAGGGGATATGTATTGCATTAAATGTTATATTTCTTCATTGGGGCTCATAAAAAGCTATATAAGGAGATGGAGGGTGTAGTGGGAGATCACTCATGCATACACTTATATTTCTTTCATGTGCAACTGCTGTTTGCAACTTTTTAGCTTGTGGAGTAAGATCCCACGGGAACCCTAGCTTCGGTGGTGAGAGATCCATCCCTAGCTAGCAGGGCATTCTTCGGTAGTGAGAGATCTACCCTAGCTTGTCATTTGAAGCTGATTTCAGGGCTGTTTTACAGAGGTATTTTCAGGGTTTTCAGAGATAGGGTTTTGAAGGTTTTGGTGAGTTTGGGTGGAGATTTTCAGCTGGTTTTCGGATCAGACCTACGGCAGCAATAAAGGAAGGGTTTGGCATCATCTACAGAACTTTTCACAAGGGTTTTGGTCATCTACCAAGGAGGGCGACTTGTTTGGGAGATTGCAGCCCTAATTTTTAGGGTTTCCAGTTGGCCGTTTTCAGATCTGAAGGTTGGAAAGTCATCTACTATATTTATATATGTTATTTCCCAAGTTTCATATTTTTTGCACTTGTAATCGGAAAGATATGAATTTTAGAAGTTTGGAGCTGAATTGATGCCCTAAATGTGTTGGGCGACCTACTTTTTAGGGCAAAATTAGGGTTTCGTGTTTGCTGTGCGAAAACTAATTTTGGAATATTATTCTTCATATTTTTGTGGCCCAAGATCCAAAATTTCAGCTCATTTGGACTTCTTTAGCAAAAGATATTAATTTTAGAAGTTTTCAGCTATTTTAGGCACGCTGTAAATTTCTGGCAGCGTTATATTGACTGAAAAATTCCAAAAATATTTCCCTTGTGTTCTTTATATTATTATCTAGTTCTCTTTAAAATTTCAAGTGATTTGAGCGGATATTTTGGGAGTTATTCATATTTTACTGTTCGCTGCCCTAGCTGTAATTTTCTGCATAAAATCAGAAAAAATGCATCAGATTTAGTATTTTGCAAATTTCTGTATTTTGTCAATTTTTGTAAAATTAGATCCCACCAGGAAATTCCTGTAAAGGAACAGGATTTTTGAAGAAATTAGAACACCTGACAAGTGTGTTGTTATAACTAGAAAGAAAGACAAATAAATCATCCATTTTGATTTGGATACAAATTCACAAAATCTATTTCTGCCTATACATGGAAAAGTGCTAATATTATCCAGCAAACCAATTGATCTTTTAAATAACATATGAGGGTATGAAGGAAAGTAATTTTAGACTTTCTAATGTTCGTTCAGCATTAGACTGCAATACTTCCAGTTCCAGTGCATGATAGAAACACATGTATCACATGCCTTCTGGACTATAGAATGCATGACAACATCAGGCAGAATGAGATAGACTACAGAAATGAAAATAAAATCGATATTATAACACATGTTATGGGCTGGTTAGACGTACCTTCGTGACACAGAAGTATGTCCTTCCAGATTCCCAAATCCTACGACCAATAATATATTCTCGGTCACTACAGAAGAAGGGAAACTGCAGATTACAGCGAATTTAATCATAAGAAACTGGAAAGTATTCAAGAGAAGGAAAGAGAGGAATTCTTAAAGCACTTAGTCATTAGACCATGAGAACCCAGACAATAGACGAGACAAAGAATTGGAGCAAATATAAAACAGCCAATTGTATATCTCACCTTTCTAATCCAATAGCTGATCATAGTTCCTGTGCGGGGGCATTCCTCCAGAGTTCTGACATGAATAAGCATGTTATCCCACTTGCGGCGGAAGTCATCATCCCAGAAAAAGTCCCTTGTTAGTTCTGGTGTCACATCCTCAAAGACTGTTCGCATGCGGTACTGTGTGGGACCAACCTAGACATAAAATGATAAGATAAAACAAAAATACATTAAAAACTGGATCTTGCATAATTTCAGACATTATCTCGCACTATATACCAATTATTATGTAAGAATCGATTTCTAGGATTACTTTGGTATCCAGAATATCTCTAAAACAGGATCAGTTTGCAATAAACATGTTTCAAGGCGCCAAACTTGTACTGCTTGAAACTTTGAAAATGGCACACAATGAATTTTGTACTCTTAATCCTTGGTCGAGATAGTCAGTGAAATGAATTATCAAAACCAGATAAAAAGCTTGAGCATTACTGCTGGATCACGACGCCAAGCTTGGTAGGTCATGTTTGGTGTAGAGTTGTCCATTATCAGCTGCCACTCTGGGCCTCCATCGTTTTCTTCCAACAGACAAAATAAATTTTCTAGATCTTTGAAAGATATGGCTTCATGTTCCTGCTCCTGCTCCTGTTCCTGCACACTGAAAATCAACAAGCAATTGTTATATAATCCAATGAAACTATTTCACAAAAACAGTGAAACTATGTAAAATAAATCAAAGTAATTGTATCATTGAGCCTATGAAGTGGCACAGGTACATCTGGAAATATAAAAATATAACAAGATTTAAAATGCCAATGACACACAAAATGAAGAGGACCCACTTCCACAGGCATGTAAAGAAACTTAAGATGAGAGAAATTGAACTTCATTCATTTGCAGCTTCATAAAGCACTCCAACTGAAGAAAAGGTCCCAAACCCTGAATCCATGTTTGAGAGTGTTATCCTTTCTGAAAGCATTTGCTAAGGGAATTTAAAACTTCGAAGAAAACAAAATAACTACAGTTTAGTCCACTGGAAAGTTAAGCGTCTTTTTATGCTGATGCATATGAAAATGTGAGTGGCTATAAGGCAAACAAATGAAGAAGTTATATTGCCCAAAAATACCACGCACAAGTTAGCACATAATGACTTCAGCAATGTAAATTAAGCATGGATGTTACCCACATAACGCCATAGGTACAAAAGGTCTGAAATAATAACTGCATTCACCTTGAAGGTAAAATTCATACCATGAAACAGAAAACTATAATTTATTGGTTTTGCCTCTAGCCCAACAAAAATGTTGTACATGTTGCACTTGCTCTTCGACGTGTTTGTCTCTGACTATAACCCTGTAAGAATAGAACTGACACCCTTGTGAACGCAACATACAGTTTAAGTTTGACCATTAGACTAAATTCTCTTTGCCAGTTCAGGATTCAAAACCTTCCGTAAAATAGATCACCAATTTGAAGTACAATGCTTGTTATGGCTTTCATTTGGTTTCGATTATAACCCTGTAAAACTGGAACTGGTACCCTTATGGATGCAAAAACAGGTTATGTTTGAACACTAAACTGAACCCTTTCTGTCAGTTCGCAGTTAAAACCCCCACATAGGTTACCAACCAGAATTATACTACCTGTTCTGGCTTTAGTTTGGCTTTGATTACAACCCTGTAAATATAGAACTGGTGGCCATGTGAATGCAACATACAAGTTTAGCTTGAATGGTCAACTAAACCTTTTCAGTCAGTTTGGCAGTCGAATCCTTACATAAAATTAAAATACGTTACCAAATAGAATTATAATCTTCCAGTCTAAGTAATTCAAGGCTTCCGCAAGCAATTTAATTAGATTATTAGTTCTTGTGGGATTTCACTCATAGAGGTCATCTTGAGATGACTTGACACGCGCTAGTAAAACTATATAAAAATAATCCACTGCTCTGGGCTTCTCACCCTCAAGCCTGTTTCCCCATTGCCAAAGCTTTTGGAGAATGTAAAACCTTATAACTTTATAAGTCACCCTTGTCTCACAATTCTTACCAATGTGAGATTAACCCAATTACAACCCAATCAATTCTAAGGGGATTTTACTCTAATTAGTAATTTAATTGTAATGCCTGTTCTGGCTTTCATTTGGCTTTGACCATCAAGGTTAAGTTTGATCACTAGACTAAACCCTTTCAGTCAGTTTAGCAGTTAAAAATTAAAACCGTACATATATGTTACCAAATAGGATTCAAATCCTTATTCTGGCTTTCTTTTGGCTTTGGCTATAGCCCTGTAAAAATGTAAAATTATGCCCTTATGGATTCAACATACAGGTTAAGTTTCAAAACTAGACTAAACCCTTTCAGTCAGTTCAGCAGTTGAACCCATACATACAATAGTTTTAGTTCAGCAGTTGAACTCATACATACAATAGTTAACCAAATAAAATTTAATGGCTAATAAATTAACAAGTTATTCTGAGAAAACAAAGTAATATTAGAAAGAAAATTCGATGACCCAAATTTCAGTTTTCAAGCTATTCTCATTACAGATTTTGGCCATAAAAAAAAGTAAAGCTTGCGATCCATTTCAGTCAATAGTTCTTTGCCGTAAAAGCATCATTTTTATACCAATTTGCAAGGAGAATTCTCATATCAGGCTTACCTTTCATCATCTGGAGGCTGTTCATCTGTGACCCTGTACGCTTTAAAACAGTACCAAATTTTTCTCAAAATTGTAAAGGCTGATAGGGCAGTCACAGCAAACCAGAGGCGACGAGCACCCAAGCCAGGAGGAGCAGTGGTCCACATCAATCTTGGCCTGCTCCTCAATCCCAGAATCACCAAACTAGCCCATCTCGGTTTCCACGACCATCCAATTACAACCCCTATCATAACTGCAACCCACAAGGGAACCAAGCATAATACAGCATCCAACATAGTTTCCACCATGGCTGGTCTTTGGAAAATCTTCCACACATCAAAACTGAGTGTTCCCATTTCCAACGGCCCTGCGCCTACCTGAGATCTAGAACCCAAATTCAGGGCCTTCTGTTGCTCTCTGATTATTTTGAAATGAATGGCACCTAGCCATGTAAAAGAAATCCTTTTGTTTTTTATTTTTTTAATTAATTATAGAATTAGTGCTGCCTAAAACTTCACCTAATACTGCAATCGGGTATAATAATACATTCACCAAATATATCCCAACTCTTGCAATCAAGAAAAAGGAATTGGGTTCACTGATACGATTTCTGATACCAATGAGGGATGAATAGGCAAGGATAAGAATAAGAAATTAGGCTTATGACATCTGTGTTAAGGTAAACCACCTAATATAGAAAGTGGATCTCCTGATACCGTTTTGGTTATTGATTTTATACGCAGTATGAAAACTGTGGGAAGAGAACCCACCTAATGGAAAAACTGGGTCTGGTAATACTGGTTTTGGTAACCGAGATTATAGGCAAATAAATGTCCTGTGAGAGGAGAAACCAGTTAATAAAGAAACTGGTTCTCTAATGCTGATTTTGGGAATTGTGATTATTGGGAATTCAGATTATGGGCAACAGGGCTCTTGGGTTTACAGAAATTAATACTGCTATAGGGTCGAAATTAAACCTGTATCAAGGAAAACCAGCTAATGAAGAAATTGGGTCTCCAAATACTGGTTTTGGGTATTGAGTTTACTAGGAATAGGGCAACTGAGAAAAGAGAAATGGCCGAGAGAGAAATTGGGGACCATAATATTTGTCTGGATACCCTGTTCCTTCTTTTCCGAAAGTCTTTTAGGTTTTGCAACGCTTCAGTACCATTCGTATGGAAGTCCCGGAATATAAATGAAACATGGGAGCCCAGAAACAGCAGGGGTATTGATTAAGCTGCAAGCCCCAATTGAATCCCCGCTACCGTGCAGATTTAACAATTGAATACGGTACTGCTATGTAATAATTCCAAAAGGCGATACAGCTAAGCTAAAGCCCAGTGGGCTTTGAATACTTTAGGGCATAATAAAAAAGCAGGCCTGTGTTTTTTTGGATTGCGTGTTAGAAGAAGAGGGGATGTTTACTGCGGGGAAATCTATGAATTTGGATAAGCATGTCGGGCGAGGGGGAGTTAACCCTTAATACTGCGGAGGTTACAGAATAGGGAGAGATGTTAATATTTAATTTGCCCACCCAAAAACAAAGTGAAAGGCTTTTTGACTTTGTTAAATAATTTAAGTTTTTATAATATTTTATTTAATATAATATGCATTTTTCACATTTTGCATAAACGTTTGGAAAGGTGTTTGTAATATTAAAAAAACAATGTATCATTAGTTTGTGTTCAATCATTAGTATAAGGGGCAAAAAAGATTCGTATATTTTTATCCTCCAAAAAATATACGCTGAAGATTCTTTTAGTGAGGTAATATTTCTTTCAATTAAATATAACTAGCAATTGCTCCCCCACAAGACGTGCAATGGTACGTTGTGGAACTCTAATCTGCAACTGAGGGAAAGGAATAGATTCGTGGGGAATGTGAAATGTAAGAAAATGAAGGGAATGTCAACAATTTGTGTTTCTCCCCTACTTTTCGTCATTCATGTGTATGCTTATCGATTGTGTTAAAAAAATGAGCGATTATACACACAAATATAAAGTTGTGATATGATGAATACTCTCATAAGTTGTTTTGACGTTATCTTCATTTTGTTAGTCATTTTCATGTCAATGAGAGGAGAGAAGGGAATTCAATGCATAATCTTTTTTTAAAAGATGACAAGAAAAGGAATGATGCAATTTCTTTCAACACTCTCTATCTCATATTGCAGGTTACCGTTTAATCGATGAAACTATCAAACATATTGAGAAACTACAACAATGTCAACTCCAAGACCTCAAGAAAAAGAGAGTTGTTATTATTGTACATGTGATGTATGGCGATGAAGTGATTATAACAATTCCCAACTATGTGTAAATTATTGTTCAAATATGGATACAAAATGGTAATTTATTTTATAGATTGTACACGGCCACAATTTAGTGTTGTTTGTCATGGAAGTTGAGGAAATTATAGCCATAATAACACATAATAGGTGGAGAAACAGTAGCAAGCAAACCTTGTCTTTTCCTTCAAGCAACTTTTCCTTTTTTTTCCTCCACATACCATGTAAGGAAACAACCTATGGCAAATGACCGAACCACACATGGAAGGACAGTGTTCGCAGCAACAATGCCCAAAAAAGAGCATGGTGGAGCGACAAGTAGGCAAAGCAAAACAGGTCTAAATAAGCACGACAAAAAATAGAGGAAAACCTCACTATGAAACACCTACGGCGTAATAATAATATACCATTTTTAATGTTGATTTTAAATTATTATTTTTACATATTAATATTATCAAAAGATTAATGAACTATAAAAATTATGATGTAATATACTAAATAGAATTTCTAAGTAATTTATTATAATTTAACATATCAATTCATATTTTTAAAAACAATTTTTTTATTAATGATGCATTGACTTTATTAATAATTATGCTTATAAACATTCTACAATGGTAGCATGCACCTTTGAAATATAATGATGTGACTATAATATTTGTATTTTGTGTATTAAATTTGACATTCAATTGACCAATGTCTAATTTTTATAGGGATTTAATAGTTTGATTGAACATTCTTAGTTTCGCATTAAATTTATTATCCTTATAACCATCAATCTTTTTGGGGTATTTTGATAATTTGATCAAAAATAGTAATATAAAGAAATATAAAGAGAATGTAATGAGATTATTAATCAATGTGATATGTGTAACATCTAAGATAAGAGTATTTTATATTAATATCTATCGACATTTTTCAAATAGATGTATTTAATATATGTGTACTAGTTATAATGTTACATAGAATTATTGAAATTACTAAATAATTTAAAGCAAAATGACACATCGACCTATATTTACAAAAATAATACCACCAAATGACACCTTCTTCTTATTTGTTAGCACTAAATTACACTTACCAAATAGATGTATCAAATACTTGTTTACACGCCGCACCAATCCACAATCAGATTTGTTATAGTATTGCAATCAAAACAAATCTTATTTTCAAACCATATCTGTCAAATGTGCACAGGCCGCATTGAGAATTCGATCTGACAGAAGAAATGAGATGTGCCACGAAGGAGATGCTATAGATAGTTCATGGAGCAGTCCAATGACGAGTGTCCTCTTAGATTCTTCGACCACAACTATGATTTGATTGAACAATCTATTCACTCTTTCACATAATTTGGGACAACAAAACAAAGCCGCCCCTGTAGACAATTATTTCTCCATTGAAGGAATGCAACGCTCTGGTACCAAATGAAAGTGCAGCAACAAATTTACACAGAAAAAACACAAAATAATATTATATTTTCTATATGTTTCGCATTGAACATATTTGGCTAATATATAGCCAATATAATAGAAGAACTACTTCCTAGAAAATAGGAAGTCAACAAACAACTTACCCGTTTATAACTTTACGGGTACAACAAAACTCTATAATAATATATTGTTAAAACAATATATTATAACAATTGTAATATCAACTCAACATAATTATAATCTAACTTTTATAATAATGTGAGCACTAATAATAATTCCTAACATAATCAACAACCACACAAACACATTAAAATCATATACTTTAATGACTAATGAATGCCTAGACTACAACAAAAATCTAATGATGACCATAAATATGAATGTACAAAGCACATGAGTGATGTTTTTAGAAGATGTTAAATAGATAAAAATGATTTAATGATTATGCTTAAACAATATGGATCTTTGAAAATTTCACTCTTGTAGCACACTTATAACATGTAAAATTGATTCTTGCTCTCGCCTTATGCTATCATGACAAAAATATTAACTTAAGGATAACAATGAATCAAGGAACAAATATTTAGTATTAGTTGGGTTTTTAAACACTATCAACTTATCATGCTCCTAGCCAATAAATATTGAATTACGCGATTGAAATAAGTATGGACAATAACAAGCAAATCTACATTCTTCATCTCTATGCATTGGGGGTAACAATAAATCCTTCTTATCCTACATTTATGGGACTACGCGAGATTGCCAGATTTTAAAAAAAAGGGTATTATCACTTGTTTCAAATTGATTAAAACCATTAGAAACAAGCTTAAAAACCTAAAGACTCGGTTTGTCCTTATTCAAGAAAAGGGGTTTACTCCATACCATGTGGGTGCGGAAAAACATACATCGGTGAAATGGGAAGATCACTAAAAATAAGACTTCACAAGCATTATAAATATTTGGAATTCACCGGGTTAGTAAATTGGCTCTAGCGAACACGAAGACATAACAAAACATGTTTATGCGCATAAACAACAAATAATTAATAGCCACATAATCGCACTACGCAAACAGAAAATTGTGTGAAGCTATCAAGATTGAGAAACACCGAGATCAACCTAAATCATGACGATGGGTGGAATCTCAGTCAATCTTGAAACCCCTTTTGCATAAGTTGTCTACCTCTAACCCCCCCGCCTCGTGCATGTTGAATTTTTGGGTGTTTTTTCTTTTTCTTTTTCTGCATTGCCCATTTTTGGTGTATCTTAATCATTTGTTTTTCTAAGCTCCCTCTTCCCTATGCTTCCATCATTCTTCAATTTAATTCCCCCTCTTTTTAATTTTTCTCCTTCTTAGTTTTCTATCTTAATTTTAATATTTTTGTTAATTGTTTGTTTATATTTTCACATCTCTTCCTGGAACAACATGTCCTTTGGTTAAATTTAAGTATTTATACTAGTTCACTATTCATCTATGCTCTCGAGCAAATGCTCACCCTTATGATGGTTATGGTACATGAACCGAAACATTGGTGTTAATCCTCACTATGCAACATATCCAGAAGCTTTCTTCTAACCTATGATATGAACCTAAAATACTTATACAAATATAGATTATGCACTTAAAGTGTTCCACAAGAAATACTAACTTCAATAATAATAAATGTTATAGTGATTGATTTATATCTTTAGAATGCACGTGAATGCTATGAATAACTAATTTATCACTTTTAATTGTAACGTAAAGTTGTGTTTTCAACTTTATTTGTTGTCTAGGGGTTAGTCTTAGTTTAGTATGTAACTCCTATGAGTGATTACACTCCTATTTATAGAGATTGTTTATGTGTAATATCGTGGTTTGATAAACCTTTTGTAGTCTTTTCATTTTACCAAATACAAATCATGTATGGTTCATGTCAACATTTGGTATTGGAGTAGGGAAAGTATTTGACCCCGTTAGGTGATGTAGAAGAAATTAGGAGAAGTTTGGAAGGTCTATCGATAGCTTTTGCATAAGAGAGTTAAGAGGAGTAGCA